>JAVXUP010001399.1:0-238312 GCA_033070095.1 Escallonia herrerae
GTCATTACTAGGGTCTGTTATAGCACCTATGTAGCTTCTCATCCATTCAAAACTTTATGTAGCTTGCATCTAGCTCTGTACTGTGCTCCCCATTTTCCAACTTATGTTCACCTTGCGTGATGATTCTTGTCAATCTGTGTTACTATTCGTCTATGTTATCACGTTTGGAGTTTTTAAGAACCTATTAAAATTATATTTAGCGGGTTGACAGTAAACATTCCTATTCTTGTAAGCCAGTTACTGGAACAACGTTATTTGCATTGCGCCATATTCATCGCATCATTATTGTTTTACTAATACCGTATTTACTAATAGTTAACGTGTCGTCATATTGTTGTTCTCTTCCAATTTTTCACTCTTATAAGTAGTAGGATCAAGCGACACTCAATTGATAAATACCGTCAAGTTATCTGCGCCCATATGATTAACCATTTAATTTGGCATTGATAAAACTCCCATGTTTTGATGAACCATTCAATTTTTGGGTTTTAACCATTCCTTCTTGGTGTGAACGGATCTCGCAATTGATGTGGTATTTGTGGCCAACCATTTGCGATTGAAACCTACCCTTGGGGTACCGGGACATAAGTCCCAAATAGTGGCGCGCTCTGCCCGTTCCGCGAACAAATACAAGCTTCCAGACAGAGCAAACCGTGCACAAACCTTATGGGATAGTCAGGTCATTTGTGCTTGCGCAAAAGGTCGTACACGTTTTAGGTGACACAAGTCGTTTTGTGCAGACAAGCAGGTACTTATGCCCGACAGTGCTTGTCGGTTTGTGCCAATGCCCAAGTCGTTTATGTGCAGATGCAATACCGAATCTCCTTCTTCAATCTCTTTCGAAACGAAAAATTAAACATCAAAGACATTTCACAACAAAAACAAAGAATCAGAGCAACCATTTTCTTCCTCCAATCATTATCTCATCAACAACTATGTGTATATTTGGACCGAAAAAATGCGGCCTAATTGAGAGATGCAAAACGCTTTGCTTTTCATAACAAAACGGCTAAAGCGCATCCGTTTCTTCAATCCCAACCCCCTTAGTAAGGGAAAGCGTAGTTCCCACAAGGTCTTTTTTTTAGGAGTCCCAACAAAGCAAAAGCAGCGCTTGTGCCCTCCGTAACTTCTGCATAAAAAGACTGGGGCGTCGGCAGAATCCGACATGCAGTTTGCATAAAAGGACTTAGGTTTCTGCAGAAAGTGACTAGTTTCACCCAGAACGTACACCGTTCTTCTATGATTGATCGGTAAACACACTCCGAAGTGGATCATTTTCTTCTCAACACTTATGTGTAAAATGCGGCCTACCCCTACTCCACCCCCCACCCGCAAGGTTACCAACCCCACCCTTACCCCCACCTTGCTGCGGCCACCCCACCCCCACCCCATATTTCTTTCCAATCGAGACTTTTTTCCAAACCAAGAGACACTGACTCCACCAACACGCACACGTCCCGTAATTTCTGCATAAACGACTTGGGCATCGAACAATTGGACACGCACTTTTGCAAAAATTGACTTGTCTTTCCACAGAAAATGACTGGTGTCACCACAAACTGTTTGTGTCTACAACGTTCTTCTATGCTTGGTCGGTAAACACATCAACCACTCCGCATCAGACTTCTTACGGCCTCAACAACCATGCGTAGCTGGGCTGATAAAATGCGCCCTAACGGAGAGGTGACGAAATGATATGCTTTGAGTTCCCATCAAAACAGAGCATACTAACAACCCTCAATGATCCCAGCCGTGTAAGGGCAATGTGTGTGTGTGTGGTTCCCGCAAGATCATCCCACGTATGTAGTGGTCCCATCGAGAAAAAAGCAGGCGTCGTGCACCCTGTAATTTTTGCATAAAATGACTTGGGCATCAGCACAATCGAACATGTAATTTTGCAGAAACTGACTTGTGTTTCCATAGAAAATAACTGGTGTCACCACAGAAAATGTGTTGCGGCTGTGTTGCAGTGGGTGGATTGGAGGAAAATCAAAATGGGGGAAATATTTGGTTAAAAATTACGACACATCCGATTTTTAGAACTATATCTTTGTGCCATGTAGGATTCCTTTGAAACATCTGTATCTGCCACGTAAGCTTCAACTTTGCACGTCGTAGTCCCCCTACTTAGTTGGGCAAGACTTATATTGTATATTTGCACACACTTTGAGAAGTGTTTATATTATTGCTAAATTTGGAGCTTTCACGCTATACGCCTTTTGCTACGAATAACCATAAAGAGTTCTAAATACGTTGCCATATTACAAGGATGTTTGTCCGGTGCAATTGATCCGACACCCCAAATTACCATCGTGATAAGTAATTACGGAAACTAATAAATGCATTTATGCAAATTTTACCGAATAAACATGGTTTCACTTAAAATCACCTTCGGCAAGAGTGGTTTTTCTTCTTTTTTTTGTCGTTGTGAAAATTTACTATTATTTTGTCACATATGAAAGAAGACGTAGAAATTCCAACAGAATTAGACACTCGCAACATTCGTTCTTTGAGGTAGCTAAAGGTAAGTTTCAAAGGAATCTAATTTTTTATTAGTTATACCGTTAAGTTCTAACATGTTACACTCAGTTTTAACTAAAAAGAGATTTGATTTCAATTGAAGATTAACTTGTGGCAAGCTAAGATTGAGTTGGAAGATAACAAAAGTAAATCTAAGGATAAATGAGTAAAACTAATTTTCCCCCGTTGATCAATAACAATGGAAAATTATAATAGTTATGGTAATGGTATTATGGAGCTTCCAGTGGTAGATGTCACAGTACGACGGTAGTGGGAACTGTAAAGATGACAATGATTGTGAACGTGATGGTGGTAATTGAATAGTTCAAGTGGCAGCACTGTTAATGAGACTGAGATTTGTAGTAGGTCCGACAAGCGATGGATGCAATGGTGTTGGCGTGTAGTTCGCGAGATGGTTGTACAAGAACCATAATCGTAGTAATGGTTGCAATAATGATGAAAAAGTCGAGGGTAGTGGTAAAGACAAGAGAGGAGCTTAATGAAATTCTATTGTCCAAAAAATGTGAAACACCAAAGGAGGTGGTCGATGTGTAAACAGATTAGGTGACACAAGTCATTTTCTGTAGAAACACAAGTCTGTTTATGCAAAAGTGCTTGTCAGATTCTGCCGATGCTCAAGACGTTTTATGCAGATGCAATACTAACTTTGCCTATGAGAAGAGCTTAAAGCACCTCTTAGTTTTGCCTCGTGTACACATGGCAGGGCACAATACCACATAGGTTGTGAATTCCATCCATGCCAAGAAGTGATTGCCCAATTTGCAAATGAAGACGTGGTTTTGGAGTTCTTAAAGCTCTTCCTTGGCAAATTGGGCAAGCGTGACTGTCAATGGTACTAAAATTCATGCTACACCATAATGGCACCACATGTATAGGATGCGGCCAAATGTACTATTTTCGTCACTGTAAAATGGCACAATGTTTTTACCATGAAAATCTACATCGAATTGTGCTATGTTATAAGCTCTTCCCTTAGGCAAAGTTTCTATTTTATTGGTTGCAAGATTAGAAACGACTTGAATATCTACACAAACTGACAAGCATCTTTGCATATCTGTACTTGCATTCTTGCAGAAAATGACTTGTGTTAAAGTAAACCATCTTTACACCGTATTAGCTTAACAACAAAAGTGCTGCATTTTTGGTTTGTTGTCCTACGGGAGAATCAACTTCCTAAGCGTTGTAAGAGAATATCAACGTCTGTCTATAGGAGAATCAACTTCTTGGCTCGATAAAGGGCGACCATGCCACTGAGTGAACATGGAAAACCCCAAAATCCTAAGCAAGCCTCTAAAATGGCCTATTGAGCGGTCGAAAAGAGTTGTTGTAGGTCCAATAACCGCTGCTATAGGCTCTGGCAGCATTCACATACAGCTGGCGTAAGTCTCGCTGCCAAAGACTTATGGCAGCGGTCAAGGGTATCTACAGCAGCGGCTGGCCGCTGCTATTGTGGCTTCCTTATTCGCTGACTGTGGAGACCTATAATAGCAGCTAAAACTGTATGCCAGCAACTAATGGCCGCTACTATAGCTGACTTTTGTATAAGAAAAATACAATTAAAAACCATGGTCTATTTGAACTCATTCATTAGTAAGTGAAAATTTACTAAAGTTTTAAATTCTTACACAAATCGTACCATCTTCTTTACAATTAATCTAACTCATAAGACTAACATAGGTTGGATCAAATTAACAAATCAATTCAAACATAATAACAAAGAAAGCTTCCAGTAGGCTTCTTCCCAGAGACGAAACCACCATGCACAAAACAAAGTTTCCTGGTCCATTTGTATTCAGCCATGTATCTGCATCAATATCAACCTAAAAAAAAAGTTGAACACATGTAAGGGATTAATTTCAACTTGCTTAACTTGCGTTCCAGCATGTAAAGCAAAACTGCTGCCACGCAACCGACTTGCACTGAGCTGATTCATATCGCAAAAATTACACAGTGTTTCAGCACAAAATATGAGTATAATACACCATAAAAGAAACCTGACCTAATATTATGCTAGGATGTTAATAGGAGACTGATAAGCAGAAGATTGCTTTTGGCATAATCACTTAGGCCAAATCAGTTGCTTTTGACATTTTAACACCTCATTCTAAATGTCTATAGCACAAGGGCAGCAAAAAGAACATATGGTTAATTTTCTGATACTAAATAATAAGCTAACAAGACTCATAACATGACTACAAAAATTTCACTTTCACTCTTATGTAACTCCCTAAACCGAAACTACAATATATAATTTCAAAGGTAACCTCCCAAAAGTTTTTCCGGAGAGTGGGACATTTAGTGCATATACCATCTTAGTACGGATTCATCTGTCTGTATAGTAACGCTACTAAGATCGTCTTCCTTGCAATTTATTTCCACCATCTGTGTCATTTTCCATTTTAATGTCCTTGCCCTTTCTAGAATGATTGCATATTCAATACAAAAACGCACTAGCTTAGGAATCTCTCGCTTGCAATCAAATCCTCTTTCATGCCTACCTTTTCCATTAACAACATTCTCAAGCTATGAACACTAGCCTTGTTGTACGAGGTGCCCCCAATGCTTCAACAACAAATTAACTAATTAATGCTTCAACAATGAATCCCCTGCGTTACTATCTTCGGAGGGTGCCCCCAATGCTTATTAACTAACTAATTAACTAATTTTGCACCCAAATCATGTACGAGGTGGCCCCAATGCTTCACTAACCTCCAATCATGTATGGGGGTACGATATAAACCACTCTCGAGTCTTATCCCAAACTTCTCAAAGCTACTGCTTGAACTAATAATTTCCTTTATTTACAGCTCTACTATTTGCTAGACCATATACCTCACTTCAAAGATACATCACCCTTAATAGGGTGAACTAAGAATCTGCAGAAGGAAACAACAAAGGCTGTGGCAACTGACAAAGCCTAAAATATCCAGCCAACCACCCGGATAAAGCTTAGGCTACCCAAAAGGTTAAAATCTAACATTTTTCGGATAATGTTTATGGCACACCATAATCAAAATAGTGTGTCAAAAAGGTACAAAGTAATTTATTTAGTATGAATATGAGACACTTATGTCATCAAATAGATGTCCAGAAAATTTCCTTGTACCAATAATTGTTGTGCCAAGTATCTTAATTAAAGGAAACTATTAATTTTCAGAGACATCAAATTTTCTGCTCACTCTCAGGAAGAAGAATACCAAGTGTACAGACATGCAAGTTAGTAACTATCGTCATCTATTTTCGGCTTCTGAAGGTAGTAATGCAAGCAATTTGTCAACACCTGCAATAATAGTATATTTACAGCAACAAATTAACTAGGAGAATTGTCATAGTGGTGCGGTTCGCTTAGTACATGAGCAAATGGTTGAAAATAACAAACAAATGCAGTGGTGCGGTTCACTTAGTACAATCGTCATATCCAATCGAATGACGAAAGAGTATTTGGAGACTGTTCGCCGTTGTCCAGTTAACTAGAACCAGGATGGCAAATGCCAAGAACATTATAGGAACAAAAATTTTGAGTCTCCTTCAATCAATGTGCAGAGCAGAAGATAATTAACTCAACAAAGATGGATTATTCACCTAACAAGGGATTCTCATGGTAGAAAACAATAAATGAATTGCACTAATAAAATATGCTGTCTCATCTGGACTGTTGTTGAAGACTTGAATTAAATGACAAGAGGGAGAATATTCATGAGTTGAAGCTCAAAAAAATAAAGATTACTTTACATGAATATCTAGTTATACATGCCAACAAAGGAAAATAAACTAGCATCTACCTGAACAAATTGAGAATGGCGCAAGTGGAAAATGAGCTGAGGAAATATTGAGAACCGTGGCGATAAAATAAAAGAAGACGGACTGTCCTTCAAGTAATCACCAAACTGAGAGCATATCTGTATTAATGATTTATCCAGCCATCTTATAGGATCAAATTCCGCCTGCAAACCAAAAGGCAGGATTTCGTTGAAAGATAGATAAAGCAGTTATGAATACAAGGCAATATATCTGACATCCAAACCAAATATCGCGCACTTACAAGGACGTCGCAACAGTTATCGAATGCCCAAATACATATCAGAAGCCTATTTCAAAGGACGCTCCTATGTTGAACATGGTTTGTACTTTGTACATCTAGTAACAAAACGGATAAGCTCATATTTTTCTCTTTCATTTGATTACAGGTTCCCACTTTGAACACTCAGATGTGCCAGTTTACTTGTCACAGATAAACCAAACACGAGGACAGGCCAAGGAGAGATAGACTTAGAAACTTAATGATTGGATAAACTTATTCAGGATCTAACGAATCGCATCATTCATTTTTCTCTCAATAACAGTCCACTCTCTGACTTTAACACGCAATTCAGGAGAGTTTACATGCATAAGCATATAGCCCTCATCCAAAATGATGATTACCAAGTCCAGTACGACTACTTGATGTCTTGACAAGTGAATGAGTAAATATTGTACAGTTAAAATCTCTGTTTCGGCATTCAGATACTTAGTTAAAAATATGCACATAGCTCACAGAGGACAATTAATCAAGCAAGGCTTGAAAGTAGAACAAGGGACCATAATTTGATACATAGAGAACTCCTACATGCGCAGAACACAAAGCAAAAAGTTCCAGTAGTATGTAATACAATATAGCTTACCCAAGCAATCCATAAATAGACAGCACAATCCAAACTTGGGTGATCAAGGCGGAGGTGATGCAGCCGTAAGGTGCTGTCCAGCTATGTCGTCGTCAGAAGGTTCGGTTTGGAGGAGACAGAGGGAGTCGACGTTGCCAATGGATCGATTTCAGCACCCATGGAGAGAAAGGGTGTCGTCGTCGATGACTATAGATCGATTTTGAAACCCATGGATCGTCATTGTCAGAAGGTGGAGGTGTTGTCGTCGCTGGCAGATGGAATCGGGGAAAGAGAAAGATAGAGACGCTTGGTTTGGAGAGAGGGATGTAGATCACGTCACCAAAAGGTGTACGCGCTGTCACCGTGTTGTCGCCGGAAAGTGGATGGCGTTGAGGAGTCGTCGGCAGCTGGAAATAGAGAGAGAGGGAGCCAGAGAGTTTGGCTGGAAAGAGAGGAAAATGCTGAGAATGATATTCCAATTCCAATCCAAAAGTCTGATGTGGGACAAACAAGGGGAGGGGTATTTTGGGGATGGGAAAAGATATGGTTTCAAAAAACCCATTTTTTTTCCAACTAACCCCCTTTTTCAGAGATTTTCAAAATATACCCCACTTTTTCACAATTTCCCAATACAAACCCCTCATCTACAAATATTTAACTATAAATTTCCTAATTTTCCCGTTTTAAAAGATGAAAGACTAAAGAATGTCGAAATACACAAAATGATACGGAGTATATTTTTTTATTGATGAGAAAGATACCAAAAAAAAACTTACATCATAAAAATTTAAATATAAATCAAATCACAATTAAATGTTGTCAACATAAGACCAATGATAGCGGATAGTAAGACCAATGATAATGTGCAACTAATGTCTAAGGAGAGAGAGAGAGAGAGAGAGAGAGAGAGAGAGAGAGAGAGTTATTTTGCAAGTGTAGAAAAGATGTGAAGGATCAGAGAGTTGCACATTGATCAAAGATAGTTCTAAGATAGTTATAAAGTAGAGGATCGGGTGGTGAGGTTAAAAGATTGGAAATTTCGTTTTGTTTGGCTACCAAGTTCCTTATATTCGTTTTCATATTTTTTATTTTGTTGAAAAGATTTTATTTTAAAAATTATATTATAACTCAATTTCATTGTTTAGTTAGCAAATTTGAGTCTAATATCGCAATAAAGTTGTGTTTAGATATCACATCCAAATTCACACATACGGAGTAATATTTATGAACAAAAACAAAAATTGCATGGTCGGCAGAGCGGCTGCTTCGGCCGCACTTGAGCATGTAAGAGTACATTTGCAAAAATAAATGAATATCCATTAAATAAAAAATTGTTAACTACTTTTCCTACATAAAAAAAACAATACAAACCAACTATATTACAAACAAGAGAGAGAGAGAGAGAGAGAGAGAGAGAGAGAGAGAGAGAGAGAGAGAGAGAGAGGGGGAGAGTATGGTAGGTGTAAAAGAGGAATTGTAAGATTAATTGTTTAGTTTTGAAAAGTGGTAGGACTTTGAGTATGAAAAAGAGATTGTAAAAACTGTTTGAGATTGAATAAACAAACAAAAAAAATTCATTTACTCTATAATCAAATCACTTTGTAATTATAGGAATTAGATAACCAAACAGAGTCTTATATGGGAGGATCATTTCAAGAAATAGAAAAAGGGCTTCACTAATCCTTGGTAATAGTATATATATATGCAAATGACTTATGTGACCATTACTAAATTTGTCCAGATATTGAAAAATTGATACTAAGAAATAGAAAAATGGGTACAATTGGGAGTTCAAAAAAAGGATTCACCGTAAGGGTGGTCCTTTCATAATAAGTATATATATATATAGATGTGTCCGCATAAAATTCTACGAATGCCCACATTAACTTATGAGTACAGCATGTAATGCACAAAGTCCAAAGATAGGATAGTCACACATCTAGACCTGGCAAACTGCATGGGTCGAGCGGGTATGGGGCGGATCTACTGGGCCATGGTCAAATGATCCGATTCTTAATGAGTTGGTAATTTGTAGAACCAGGCCCAACCAATTTGGGTCGGGTTCATTAGGGGTCACCCAGTTATAAATCACCAAAAATTTGAGAGAAAAGAAAAATGAAACCGCAAAAATGTGCATAAATCCCATACAAACTTTATCTTAAATCTGAATTTTAAAACCTAGAGGAATTTAAAAAACCAACTTAAAACCTCCTTATATTACCTCGTAGTAGAAATAAAACAATGAATGTTGTAAATGATTGTAAGCCAGTGAAATTTTACGTTCTAATGTGATGAAACTGTTTTATGATGTACACAAAGAAAAAGAGGGAGAGCACGGAGAAAAACGGTAAAGCAGCAATAAAGTGCAACGGTACAATAGTCTAGTGGTGACGCAGTGCAATAGTGTAGTGTCATGGTGGAGCGACGAGTGAGTGTTGCGCCGAGTGACTAGTAATGACATGTTTGTGGCTGGTAAGGAGAAAAGATACGATGAGATGTGTGATTAGGTTCGAAAAGGGGTAACAAACAAAAAATAAATAGGGCTAATTACACCTATGTCTCTGAGGTTTGGGAGTAATTACACACGAGGACACAAAATTTCAAAATGTAACATACGTGACCAAAAAAAGTTTAAAAAGTAACACTTTTATCCAACCGTTAGGGTTCCGTCCAAAAAGTGTAATTTTCGTAATTACGTATTTCGAAAATGGCAATACTGTCTGTACAGTATATCGTGAATAATTATAATTTTTAATTTTTAAATTAGGATATCAAATCCTAATTTTTTAAAATTAGGGTTTTAAAACCTAATTTGAAAATTAGGCTTATCAAACCCTGAAATTAAGAACCTAATTTGAAAATTAGGGTTTTGAAACCTTAAAATTAGGGTTTCAAAACCCTAATTTTCAAATTAGGGTTTCTATCTCCAGATCTGATTTCGCCGCCGGCAGCCCAAGCCTCCTCCCTCACCCCACGCCGCCAACAGCCTCTCTCGGCCCACCATCCGGCAGACTCGCCCCACCCCATCACGCCGGCAAGCCCCTTGGCAAACCCACCCCACCACGCCGGCAAACCCTTTGGCAAACCCACACCGCTGATATGCCTTCGGCAAGCCCCTTGGCAAACCCACGCCGTTGAGACACCGCCGGCAGCCCCCTTTCTCACTCTAAACCCCATTTCAATTCAATTTAGTAATTCAATTCAATTCAACGGAGTGGTCGTCGTCATTTCTTGGGCAACGGTGGTCTTTGAGCGATGATCGGCGTCCGACTCGAGGAGAAGAGAGAAAGTTGTGCGGCGACGGGGGAGGGTGGTGCGGTGGTCGAGAAAGGGGGAGGGTGTTGCGGTGACAGGGATGGGGTCAGTGATTGTAGCGACGGCGAAGGGCGGAGGTAGACGGGGTGGGTGGGGGGTGACCGGGGAAGGGAGGGCTGGGGGTGCCGCGAAGGGCAGGGGTGTGGGTGGCGACGAAGTGGATGAGGAAAAGGTGGGGGAAGAGAGAGAGAATAATTTTTTTTAGGGTTTTTCTTTTCTAAAAAGAGACAATGGCATTTAAAAAAATAACTTTCTAACATAAGGGCAATAAAGTCATTTTGTTAAAACCGTTAGAATTTTTAGGGTTCCGTTTGTCAACGGACATAAGTGTTTCATTTTGAAACTTTGTGTCCTCGAGTGTAATTACCCCAAAACCTCAGAGATATAGGTGTAATTAGCCCAAATAAATACTTGTATGTGAGGTACGGGTGGACTCGTGGGCCACTCAGACTGACCCGATTTAACCCGTCTCCCATTGGGCTGGGCAGGGTGACGACCAAATTTATCGGGTCACAAAAGATAGAGACTGAATTGAAAATTAACGGGCAAGCAGGCCAGGTTAACTGGTCTTGAGTCGGGTCACACATCAATTGAATTGCCTAGGTAAGCTGCAACGGGCAAAGATCGTTCCTGTGATCTGCCAGTTCTCAGTTTGTTCAGTAGGGTCCTTTATACACAAGAGTATACGTTTAAGCGCTGCCCTTTACGAATCTTGCTAAAAAATTATTGGGAATGAGGTGGCAGGCTTAGTTGGACCGCCACATCACCATTCCCATATATTTTTTCTTACCATTCCCATTTGATGCCCTTCAATTTTGGCAGTCATGCTCTCTCTCTCTCTCTCTGTGCCTCTCTATTATTATTATTATTATTATTATTATCAAATCACCATCTCTGACAAAACTTCAGTTGAGAACAATTTTTCCATCATTTAACAAAGTCCACAAAGTTATGCAAAGTGCACCACAGTAATCTTTGATAAAACCTCGTAGATACACAAGCACATGAACGTAAGTTACCAAAACTTCCTTTAGTGGTCAATGTTTTTGTTAGAATGCTTTCATGTTGTCACCGTCTATTCATTTAAACTTTGTCGCTCTTATGCTCTCATTAGGGCTTTCAATCCTGTTCTTATTCTTGCTCAGTGTGAATATAATTAGAACATGGCGTTGTATATTTGCATGTAAATGTTTCGATTCAAAACAATTCATGACACATTCATCTTAATGTGCTTTCTTCATGTATATATTATGTTGATATTCTTTAGATTGTTATACTTCTTAGTAGGTTGAACACTGGCTGCTTTAGCTTGGCGTTTAGTTAACCGCGACAAAAAAGTGACAATTAAATTAATTCTCAAAAGCACTACAATGATCAAACTACTCGGGCTATGCTCTTATTTGCTTGTTCGGAGTTTTTATTCAAGATTGATTTCGAAAACAAATGCACCAAGCTTGAACAATTCTTTTTGAGCTTGTAAATTTATTGAGTTCGACTCGTTAACAAATAATTGTAGGGATAACTACAGCAGTTTCCTTGAAGTTAGAGTATAATTACAGTCATGGACATTAAGTTTCAAAATGTAACATACCGTGAATGAAAATCCTAATTTTGTAACACTTGTGTCCATCCGTTAAGGTTCCGTCCAAAAAGTGTATTTTTTTTTATGATGTGATCGTTACGTATTTTTAAAATGGCAATATTGACCTTTACTGCATATACTAAATAATTTTTAAAATGTTCAAATTAGAATTAGGGTTTTTTAGGGTTTGTACAAAACCCCTAATTTTCAACCTACACCGGTAGCTCCCTCGCCCCATGCTGCCGGCAGCGTACCCGTCGTCTCACTCCCTCCCAAATTTCACCTTGCCATTCGAAATTGCTGCAAAGCCTTCTCCTTTGGAGCCAAACGTCCCCAAATTAACTTCAAACCAGCCCCATAAATAAATCCGCACACTTTATCCTTTATACATTAAACACACACAAACACAAACACACACACAGAAAACTATAGATCCGCACACTAAATCCCGATTCACCATTTCCTTTTTTTTTTGGTAAAAAATTGTCAATCGATTCGTTAATTTTTCAATAGGTTACGGCGCTACGGCGCGGTGGGAGGAGGGTGGTGGCAGCAGAGGGGCGGGGGTGGGGAGAGGGTGGAGGGACGGTGGTGGTTGCAGCGCTGTGGCGTGGTGGGGGGACGATGGTGGCTTCGGCCCGATGGGGGGAGAGTGAGGGCAGCAAGGCAGGGTGGGGGAAGGTGGGGGCAGCAGAGGGGTAGGGTGGGGAGAGGGTGGAGGGACAGTGGTGGTTACGGCGGAAGATTTTTTCTCAATTACTCTATCGGATTTGTAAGACCAGTTAATCGAATTGGAGAGGAGGAAAGATTGAATTGGAGAGAGAAAAAAGATAAAAAAGAAAAATAGAATTTTAATTTCATTTAGGGGAAATATAGTCTTTTTGTCAAAACCGTTATGTATTATTGTATTCCGTTTGGTCAACGAATATAAGTGTAATTTGTTCAAACTAATAGACACGCCTGTAATTACACCCTAACCTCAGGAACACTGCTGTAATTATCCCATAATTGTATTAGGTTTGAACTGAGCTCCTTTTAGATAGGTTTGAGAGATAAAATAAGCCAATCAAACACTTCAAGAACAAAAACTTTTAGCGACAGACTTTCTGTTGCTAAACTCCATATTCCATTGGAAAAGACTTTTAGCGACAGACTGTCTGTCGTTAAAAGTCCATGGGTAAAAAGGTTGTAGCTAAAAAGTTAGCGAAGGAAATTGGTGGTCTGTCGATAAAGTTTATTTTTTTACCAACATAAATAATTACTTTTAACAATGGAATTTTTCATCGCTAGAGATATCTTCATATTAAAAAAAAACTATTAGCGATGAAATTTTTGTCGCTAAAGATGTTTAGCGACTGACAGTCCATCGCTAAGCATCTGTCAGTACGGTCTTTTAGCGACAAATAATTCATCGCTAAAAAATTATCAAGATCTGTTAACATGACTTTTAGCGATAGAAGTCCGTCGCAAAAAGTTACATCTAAAAAGCATAACCATAAACATAGAGTATTGTTACCCACATTCTCAATTTTTTTTAAAAATAAACAAAGTAAATACCCCTAATATCATCACTACTCATAAAACTACTATCACTACAAGATTACCACAAACATTGATAAACCAAATTCAGAACTTTGCAACAAAAGTTTGAACAAGTAATGCACTACAGGCCAGTGTCCCAACTCGATGAAAAGACCAATTACTCAAGAGTGGTCCTGTTGTTGCGCCGAGAGGGGCGGCGGCAGCAGCGTTGGTGTGAGGCAGCAAGATAGTGTACATGAAACATATCATTAGAACCCCCTATGTTATGGTTGCTCAATAGTTCGTCAAAACACAAAGCGTAGTGTGCAATAACTACGTATTCTTTAAGCACAAACACAACAAGTAAATAAGTCAAATGACCTCGAGAAAAAAGTACATCAAATTCCCTTCTCAAATAAAGGAAGCAAACCCCATCAGTCAAATTACATGAACTAAAATAAGATTAACTTGCAACAGATATCAATAAGAGACTAATTACAAATGAATGCCTCCCAATGTAACAGTATTCCCTATATACTCATAATTCCTAAACTCTACTACATTATCAAGCTTAAATATAATTACTATTAAATTACACATATATAAGTAACTAGAGATTCCATTGTTTGGATTGTGGTTGATAACAGTACCACAAACCCAATAGCTCAAGTCACACACGCGCGCGCTTGCGTGCGTGTATCGGAAGTAACAGCTGGTCGGATTCTAAATTTTGAATGCACAAAACAAACAAATACACCCTAAATGAACCGCAAACAATGCGCTACATGTTTAACACACACATACATGTTTTTAATGTAAAAAAGAAACACATCACAACCAAACCACACACCAAACGCAAAATTGTGACTCTAGTAGTATTACAAAAAGAAGAAAACACAACATCGTCTAATCTATACGAAACACAACATATAGTTAACACACATATATAGACTAAAACACATACCAAAAAAAGAAACACATCACAACATATAGTTATCTGGATTGTGACAGATAACAAATTTGAATCAAAACATAAAATCAACAACTACAATTAAGAAAATAAAAGGGTGGGTGGCGTGAGAGGTGGCAGCGGAGGAGAGAGAAAGACGTGGGTAAGGGGGCAGCGAGGGACAAGGGTGAGGATGTGACAGCGAGGATGGGGGTGGGGATGCAATAGAGGGGGTGGGGGTGGGATACTAGGATAGTGGCGTGGGAGGTGGGTACAATGGGCCCGGGGGGGTTGGTGGAGAGGAGGGGGATGAAGAAGGGGAAAGCAGGTGTGCGGCCGGCTGGTATAAGGTACATAACGGTTAGGGTTTCTTTTATTCAAACATACAGACTTTTACTGACAGAATGTGTCTATCGATAAAAGTCTGTCCCTAAAAATTATTTTTCAAGAAAAAAATCAGAAATAGTGGAAAAATTACAAAATACAATTAACGACTAATATTTCCGTGGTAATAATATGTCGGTAAAGAGATTTAGTGACAGATTTTTACCAACGGACTATTCCGACACTAAAAGTGACCTTTAGCGACGTTATCCCGTCAGTAGCTAAAAGTCCGTCAGGAAAGCCCCATTTTGCCGTAGTGAACAAACTTGAAAATTGCTCCATCGGATCATATGCAACATAAACTAAATATTTCATGTGTACGTGAACAGTTGTCTTCCTTTTTTACTTTTAGCTCTCCAAAAAATAAAGTCCATTTTGAAAGTTTAGACACCCACCGGTGCCAATTTTAAAATATTAGCCCATTATGTTATGCATTTAATCAATAACTAATTTTAATCCGGTGCGTTACACACGTGAGCATCAATTGTCAAAGTGCTGATTGAGAGATCTAATACATGTGTGCTTAATAACAATAACAAAATTGATAATGAGCAAAAAATTACAGAAAAAAGTTATTTTTCATCTTTCTATATGCATTTTAAACCAATTTTTGTTGCTAAAAAATGAACTTGAGTATATTTTTCAGCCTTTTAATAACAAATGAATACGAAAAATAGTATATAGTAGAAATAGTCTCTTCCAACTAATAACAGTAATTATAATGATACTAATAACACTAATAATCCATGTGTTGATGTTTATATTACTGAAGGCCACCAAAAAAGAATAAAAAATATAAAATGATTGAACATAAATGAGAAAGGGAACTATATATATGAACTTGTAATGAAATAAAATGAGGGAGATAATGTTAGTTAGAGAGAAAAACTAATAGAGAATATGTTAAAAATTAAGGGAATAACAAATTAGTTTTGACAAAGTATTAGAAATTGATGGAATTGCAAATAGAGTATAGAATATTAAAGTGTAACATGTTGACATGAAAAATGCAAAGTCTATTAATTGGTTGAATTTTAATGGTTAAAAAGAATTCAAATAGAATTGAACAAGAGAGAAGGAGAGAGAAAAAAGGAATCCAAATTATAACTAAAAAGGTCAGTAAATTTAAAATCCATTCAAATAGTCACAATGCAAAAGTCCATATGGTTGACCACTAAAATCGGCATTGATTCTCAAGCCGAGTATAATAGTAGAGGAAAAGTGCAAAATGCCTCCTTAGAAAGGCGACAAGAGCGATTTCTCTTAATCTCCCCTCTTTCTCTTAAATTCTGTTTCCGTCACCACTACCGGTTTTTCCGGTGGGTGGTAATTTGGTAATCTAGCCTATATCTGGTTTGCTCTCGATTGGGCACTAGGTGGGTTCGTAGAGTCAGACATCCGTCGATGTCTCGTCGATTACCATTGTCATTCAGTTGTGGTTCTGAGTTTTTCGGCGTCGGTGACTGTAATATCCCGAACTTTGGGAGCCGGTTAAAAATACCATCTGGGCTCCGAAAAATAAACGGGCGCTAATTTTGAGCAATACTCGGGTCTTAGAAGCGTGTGGAAGCTTAAAAGAATTTTTGGGCAAAAATATAAATTTTGAAAATTTGGGGGCATTTTCGTAATTTTGGAAAATCTTGGGGGTTGAATTGGAATTTTGAGGAAAATTGTGGGAGTGCCACCTCCAACTAGCTTAATGACTAAGCTAGAAAAAAAGAGAGAAGATAATTGAGAAATGATGGATAAGGTTAAAGAAGAAAAACAAAAACAAAACAAAACAAAACAAAACCTTTCCCTTTCAGGAAAGGAACAAAAGAAACAGGGAAGAAAACAGAAACAGAGGAAAGAAACATGGAGGAGAAATTCGAGAGAAATTCTTCGGGGTAATCCCCTTCTCTCTTATGTGAATTTAGTGTGTATTAGCGTGTGTTTTTCTGCGCATATTCAGTGCGACTGGGTGTTAGTGTGTGTACTGTGTGTGTGTTTCTGGGTTGGGAGCTTCGGGTATGTGTGTTTACAGTGAAGGGTTGTGAGTTTTGGTGAATTGTGAGTGTTTCTGGGTTGGGAGTGGCTTAGTGTGTCTGTGTGCGTTCCTTGTGTGTGCGCAGGTGAAGCAGGGAGAAGGGAACAACTGTGGGTGCTCATGTGTGTGTAATTGTGGGTATAGATTTGTTTTATTGCGTAAATTATGGTGTTAAATGAATTTAGATTAAGTGTGGATGTTAGGAAGTTGTTCTTGTGCGCGGAATGCATGGAATGCAGGCTAGTACCTAAATGGACTAGTAATTATTCTGGTACATCATGCATGTGTACATTCTGTTAGCGTGCCGGAATGGCATTGCAAGCGCCCAGGATCAACGTTGATTTTTTATTTTCTCTACTCTGTATACTGCCGTGACTATTACGAAAATGTCTGAAAAGTATTATCTGAAATGATCTGTGCTTCTGTTGAAATTCTTTGGAGAAACCTTCAGTGTATTTTGGAAAGAACTGTCTCAGATAATCTGTATACTTTTGAAAGATCTTGAGAAAACCCTGTTGTGTTTTGACGATGATCTTTTATTAATCGTTCTGGAACCCATCATGGGTATTATTGTTTATTTTTGTATCTGTTTATGTGAATTTTGATCATTTTGAGAATCGTTGAGTTTTCTGACCGTTTGAAGTATTCTGAAAATTTTTGTCAGTTGGATTCTTGTAATCGTTTTGTAATCCTGCTGGTAGTCCTTGTACAACCTTACTGAGCTCTCAAAAGCTCACCCTCCGTTTGACTCCCTTCTGCAGGAAATGACAAGCTGTAGCAGGTCAGGAATGGGTTAGAGTCTGCGTGAGATTCTGGTGAGCCCATCACTACTGTGTAGGGAGACCCCTGTGTGGGTCAGTTTGGTCAACTCGTTCTGTAAGAACTTGAGTTTGTAAAGAACTTAGATTTTAACAGTTTGAATTCGAGCAGCCTTGTAAGCTTGCATTTGAAAAATGTTAAGATAGTATCGGATTAAATGCTTTAAAGTATGTGGTTGTGTACAGGATTTGACAGGTTTGATGTGATCCGGTAGGTTAACGACCCGGGTGTTCGGGGCGGCGGAGCTCCGGATTCCGGGGGCGTTACAGTGACGGTGGTTGGTTTTTTGTTGCGGGGTATGCTGTCAGAGTTCTTGAGGAGTTAGATCAGGGTTGAGGCTAGTGATGCGCGTTTAGATCAGGGTTGTAGTTGTTGTCGGTGGGTGGGGGGTATTTTTGGCTGTCGAGGTGTTGGTTGGTATGCGACCGTGGGTTGGAGATGGTTTTGTTAGTCTAGATCAAGGGTTCTTCTCATCTAGGGTTTATTTTTCCCCTTCCCTCCTAGTTGATTACCCCCTGATCTAGAAGATTTAGTGGTGGAGATTGAAGACTTCGTTTTCTGCTCTAATGTATGTTTGTTGTTTTAGGTTGATCTTTGTTTGAGGTATAGGCAGGGGTGGTTTGAGGTCAGTGGCTGTTATGGTCGTAGGGGGGCCGTCGGTAGAGTTACTTCCGATGGTGGTTGGTTAGTCGGCGATGGGTCTTATCCAGTGATGTTATGGCTGTGAGGGTTTCGGCTGATCATCTGCACTGTGCTGGTGGTTTTGATGAAGCTACTATTGGTGATTTGTCCTTTAGGGCTAGGCAGTGGTGGATTGGCCGACGAAGGTGGTTTTTCGACGCCAACGTTAAGGAAGCATGAGTTTCGAGGTGAGGCAACATGACAGGGATAGGGATGGTGACAGATGTCTGCAAGTTGGGTTGATGGTGGGCTGTTTATTGGTGTTATTTTATTGGCTATTTCTATTCCGTCATTTTCTGTTTTAGTCTTATAGTTATCTATTTTTAATTAGATTTTATTTTGTTTGTATAGTTGTCTGCGAGTTAGGTGTTCCTTTTTATAATAAAAATAAAAAAATATAAAAAAGTTTAAAAATAAAAAAATTGGAAAAATAAAAAAATTGGTTATTTATCTTTGTAACAAAACTACCATCAAAGGTCTGGATTGAAAGTGCAACCTATCGGATGTGGCTGTCATCCGTGATTAACATTATATGACAATGTAATTGTAGTCATGGTAAAATCTTTGTTTATTTAATCATTCAGGAAGCGCACGCATTTTCTGTAATAGAAATTGAAATAGAAAAAGGAAGGTTTGTTATTCAACAGTATAACACGACTTATATGCCCGTGTCAACCAATATCTATCTGGATCTATCCCTTAACATCGTTTATTTTTGGATGGTGTATACTTCTGATAATTCTAAAAAAAAAAAAAAGAGAGATTAGGGACGAATTGTATAGCCACTAAAAATTTATGGCGGCAAACTTTCGGTTAATAACAACGAACGGTATAATCGGCAGATGTTCGCCGCCCTCCTCTTTCTCATGTCATGAGTTATCGGCTCCATATCCATAACATCGTCCCCCTTGGCTGGAGTGGAGTTTACGACTATCGCTTCATTCCCTCGTATCACATCAATACCAGGTTTGGTTTTGCCCTCCAATGCGCACAGCTATATTGCACGTTTACACACGCACACGTATTCTCCGGTTCTTATGAACTAGCTTTGTGTATATGTGTAGGGTTTCGTGCGGCAGTGACAGAATTAGAAGTCAGAACGAAATGGAACAGCTCGTTGATGCTTGCAAGTGTTCTGGCGACGTTGTAGTGGGCAATCCTGACTCACTTCAGCAGAAAATTGCTGGTATTCAGCTCGCCGGTCCTGCTAAACTTCAGGTTTTCCGCCACAGTTTGTTTTGTTTATTGTTCCCTTCGTGTCACTTGCGCTTTAACTTTTTGCTAATTTCTAGTATGTACTTCTAGTATGTAAACACCTAATCGGACCATCAGCTCAAGGGATTCCCCATTCCTCGGGATCTTTGATCACTGGCGCCGTTCACTCGGGGTGGACTTTGATCATATTTTCTTTTTGAGCTGTTTCAAGAAATTCACTTTCCAAATTAAAAAAATTCTGTAGTTATTTTTCATATTTGGACATGGTTTTAGAAAAGAGAGGGTTCTGCTAAAAGTAGTGTTGCAAGTCTTCAAAAGAAGCTTGATAATGAGGATGTCCATTTGAAGAATCTTTGAGCTTTTAGGGAGTGCGCCATGCAACCTGCCACGACTCATACCTTTCAAACTGTTTCGGAAGCGATTACATCTGGAAGCCGCAGGCTGGTCTTATAGTAAGTGTTGCTCAAGATGCAAGATAGTAGAGCTGCTCACAAGGCAATAAGTTTAGGCTCTCATTTTTGGCTCATGGGAGCTGGTATATCCCTTTTACATAAGCCGCCTGCACGGTTGTGAAAATAGTCTCTTTCCTTCCCTTCCGGCCGGGGGTGGGGCTCAAAGGGGAAATATCACACGTGATCACACACGCATAGAGTCAGCTTCCGCAACCAACATTGAATGTGTTAGTGCTTTGTCACAGAGCTTCATTACTAATTAGGCGAAACAGAAAGTAAGCTTGAGAACCAGAGTAGCTAACCATTTGCGTTCCTTCAAGTGCGCCTCTTTGATTATTGCCATTAGACGGGGCAGTTAGAAAGATTTTTATTTGACATGAAACTTTCAAAGCAACGGGCCTGGATGGCATTCGACTCCTATTCTGCCAAAGATTCTGGGGAAAGGTTGGTCCTGCTATCATCTCTATTACTCGGGCTGCTCTGGAAGAGGGGAAGCTGCCTGCTGGTGTTAACCTAATCCTCTTACAATCATTCCCTGGCAAAAGAAAGGTTTTAAAAAAAAAACCTTTCGTACCATCAGCCTCTGAAAGGTGGTGCTTAAAATCATAGCCAAGGTGCTCACCAACAGATACCTTCGAAATATATGGGCATGGTAGTGGCAGCACAATGAAACACGTAATTGGTGTGCACCTGCATATTCAAGACATGCAAACTTAGAGAATTCTTTATTGATTATAATCTGAAGTAGTACAGTTGTAGGAGATAGCGATGGCAAATGACAACTCAGGTAGCATCTGTGATGCATCTAATGTGCATTGAAGAAGGTTCAGGGAGTGAGATGCATAAACTGAAGCTCAATTCAAACCCTGATTCTTTTTATGTTAGTGGAAATGATTAGGCAATTTCCGTAGCTTAAGTTCGAAGTGTTAGAGCTAGTAAGGACCCAATTGTAAGACGTCCCCTGGTAGAATATCGTCCCATGTGGAGCACTGTAGTTGAAATCGTGAAGTCATAAATGTGCCTGGAGATTTGTGTCTTTGGAAAACTTGCGGTTTTGTAGGGTGCAAGGAATTTTAGTAGTATGATTGGCAATGAGCTTTGCCCCCAGTATTTGTTAACTTATTGTCTTGGGAAATAGAAATAAGATCATAGTTCGGAACAGAATAGCATGACCAAAGAGGTAAGAGGCCCTTGTACCTTAACAGCATTAAATCATTCAAGGTACTGGCCACTGTAATGTGTGCTACTGCAACTTTGATCTTGTGAGAGGTATTATGCCTCCAGCATGTGAGTGTAAAGCTTTGAAGTTGCGGTGCCCTTGAGACTGGCGAAATGAGTTTACTCCAAGTCTGGTGTAGATTTTGGCTCCAAATCTCTGTAGATTTTAGCTCAAGGGGCCTTGTTGTTGTGGATATAGGTCAGCCGAATTGCCTGTGAGGAAAGTCTGAAAATGTTATGAGAGAAGTGAAAAGAAGTGATAGGCTACAGGGCTTTTATCTTGGTTTGGTTTATGTTGGTTTGGGTGCCGACCTGGTGCAGGTTATGGCAGCTAAATTTGAGCTGCATTACGAGTGTGTAGCTTCAGGAGATCCAATCTGAGTGAGCATGAAGATTGTTGTAGCAGAATTATATGAGTGAGTCAAGGTTGTTAAGCTGAGTATCAGATGGATAAGATCAGTAGATGACCTTCATGATGGTTGTGTAAATCACTAGAGATAGGCAATCTTTGTTGTGGTTGAGATCTTCATCACTGCAAGAGCTTTATGGTCTTTGTCACGAATATTAGGGGAGTGGTTGAGGGGCCACAGGGTGGTGTTGGGAAAATAAACAGTTAAGTCCACCGGGATGGTTCTCTCGAGGTACCTCAGAATGAGTACAGGCCCGAGATCTTGTGGAGGTTATTATGAGCTTAAGAAGTGATGCTGAAGTACATACTGTCTTATTTCGTTGCTTAGATTTATCTTGAAAATAGCCAATGGTCGGTATGCTCCCATTTTTTTGACTCTCCTAAGTGCCAATTGTGGTTGAAGTGATAATCAAATGCGTGAACATGATTATTATCGTTGCAAAATTGAGTTGCTTCAAACGGTACATGGGCTCAATTTTTGGAGCATGCTAACCTATGAAGCACGGCCACGGCAAATTGGTTGATTTATGGGTGTCAGATACAGATCCTTTGCAGGTGTGGCTGGATGCATGAGTATCTGTACATTTTGCTCAGTTTTTGAAATTTGGGTGTGTCCAGGATATGTATCAGGGGCAATGTAAAAACCTTCAAACTTTTTTGCGGGGTTGACAAGTAATTGTGTTTTACACTCAGGTAACATGCCGAGATAGAGAGAGAGAGAGAGGGAGGGAGGGATAAGAAATGTTGCCGAGGAGAAGACGTCAATTTCCGCTACGATCTGTGACAGCCGATCTAGCTCTTGGCATAGCTTACCGTTCTGCCGTTGTCGATTACTTCCTCAGCGATGTTTCTGCACTATTTGGCTGATGGGTCTGACTTTTGTCTCGACCAAGAATAGTCTTTGTTGTTCTGGGGCTTTGTGGCCTTTAGCATGCAGTACTGCAGAGGTGTAATTACAGCTTTACAAGGCCATCTCATTGAAGTTCTTGGACCATGGCCAGGTTGCGTTGAGCAAGGCGCTGGACAAGGGAGACCCTGGATCAACCCGTTGAGCCCTTTTGTTTCATGAAGATGGAACCGACTTGAGAAAAATAAAGAATGCTTGTCATGGTATTATACGAGAACTTTCAGCTGTGGGCATCACTCGGAGGCTGTGGCATACCGTTGAAGCAACAAACCAGCTATGCTATCTAATGTAGAACATAACAGAGGTGATAGCAGGGTCCTCAAAATACGTTCATATCTGACCTCTTTGCAATTGTGCTTGCGAGCCTGGTAGCTCGTCACATAGGAGTGGATAGAGATAGTACTATCCCGATGGCCCTGTGGCGGTGCATATTGTGATATTGAACCTTGAAGGTAAAATTAGTGGGATACTCGAAATCATCGTTGATTTTGTGACTAGTTCTAATATTGGTTGGTAATGACTTATGATACGCTGGAGTCCCAAGAGAAATTGAGTAGTTACCATTTAGGGTTCTTCAAGTTTCCTGAAAAAGTATCTCCAGATAAGTGTTGCGTAGCAAATTGGATGATATAGTATATCAAGCTTGCAATAAAATTGCTCAGATACGAAAAACAATATCCTAGTAACCCATGTATTCCATCTGAACTGGTGGGATGTCTCCAGTTTTAAGATACATGTTGCACGTTAGGATGAGTGTGAAATAAGCAATTAAACTTAAGCTGGGTGCAGCTGTAAAAGCCCTATGCTTGGTGAGCCGCAAAAGGTAATAACCCTATCAAAATTTTGAGCAGGGGAGAGAATTATACAAAGCTGAGGCGATCATATGGATTGCGACCAGGGGTATGTAGGCATAAATAAGATATGAATTACACAAACATTAGAAGGTTTGTTTTCCTTGTTTTACAAGGATACTAGTTTTTAAGGCGACAATTTGGAGTCTTCCAATGATAGCTAGAATATAACAAATAGGCGTGCATGCCCCTTGGTAAACCTTTGACCACGTTTGACTATAGTGGGACATGTTTTTCCGCTCTCATATACGAGGAGTATCTTCATCCTTAGCAGAGGTCAACATGTACGTATTCAAGTGCGCGAAAAAGTTTAACAGGATAAATATTATGAAATGGAGCATTAGTTCCTAATCAAGAATCGCATTCATGTCATGACACCATAAATTAGGTCAATTTACGTAAGGTGATAAATGATCTGCTTGATTGTCTGTTTCCTATAAGTACTTTGTACTTAAGTTGTTAATTTTTATTCCACGTTCATATACAATCCCTTTTCAGCACCAGAAATTAGAGATTAAGGTTTGCTGTAAAATTGATTAAATTTGGTATTGTTTATATATAGTTTTCTCCCTCTAGCATATGAAGTTCAGATTGACTGTCACGGCCAATAGGAACTATCAGTTCATGGTCATGGATGTTCATAAACTTCTTTTCATACATAGCCTGACATATGTGCTTTATTTGGCATGAGCTGTGGTACCTTAAGGGGTATTAGGGTTAGATCAACCGACAAAAACGAATAATTCTTTTTTCCCCCTTTATATTTAAGTCTTTGTCTTTGCAATTTACGAAGCATGGACTGAAATGAGATTGGGGATGATCCGCCATATTTGTTAAAGTAGGAGTGTAGGACAATACTTCTCCAAGGCCTAGATTCCACTTGGAGGTGCTGGGTAAGGATGTTATTTGACATTCCTGCGAAAGTATTTCATATGTACAACATATTCTTTTATTTTGGCGCAAATGGCTGACATTCTAGGACGTGTTTAAAATACTTGCACATGTCCGTACATCGTTATTGATGGGGAATAACATTCATGAGACAAAGAGGCTTGCAGTTAGAAGTGGTAGTAGTGGTGACAGAGAGGAGCTGAGTAGTCAGTCGTAGGAGGTTTTGAATACACGTCTTTGCCATTTTTATGTCTATTTTAGAAATGTGTTAATCAAATTCCTGGTATGTTGAGTGTATCTTTCATTTCCATGCCTATGTGATCTTGTGCCTCTATTTTGACAACCTTCTTTCCCCAAAATTAGATCATTGCAGATTTCGATGCCACTCTGACAAAGTACTGGATTGATGGTCGCCGTGGGCAAAGTAAGTTGTTGGTTGAGTTTCTTAACATTCTCTTTATTATCTGCTTTACAGTTTGACTTGATGATCTCTAATAAGAAGTGTAGGCAGTCATGGCCTTTTGCAACAGGGGAATCCTGAATACGATGCGAAGAGGCAGAAGTTATATGAATACTATCATCCACTGGAATTTAACCCAAGGATTCCACTTGGCGAGAAAGCAAAGCTCATGGAGGAATGGTACATGACTTGCTTTCTAAATCTGAATTCGATCCCTCTTCTTCTGAAGTAGCTAATTGTCTAACTTTGTGCAACTCCAGCAGTTTTCGAGATAGCCAAATTGTAGCTTATAAGTATCTGATCACGATGAAACATTTTTTTCATGTATGGATTCTTGAAAATTACTCCCGTTATCCAGCCCCCAATATACGCCTTTAGTTCAGATGCAATCAAAACTAAAATGGTATTGAATTTGATTATTGCAGCCACCATGGTTTGAGATTCTCAAATTTGTAGCTTATAAGTATCTCAACAGGATATAATGTTTTTTTCTTATGCTTAAGTTCTTAAAAATTGATCCCTTTTGTCACTACATGAGCTCTGAATACACGCCTTTTCATCTATAAATCTTTCTTTTAATTCAATTCTTGAAAAACTGAAGTGTTATCTGATTTCGTTAATGCAGGTGGGGGAAAACCCATGCTCTTCTTATTGAGGGAGGGCTCACGTATGATGCGATTAAAAATTCCGTGGCTAGTTCATTCATTGCATTCCGGGATGGTGTGGTTGAACTTTTTGAGTTTCTGGAGGTGAGCTTATATTCTTCTCCAGCTTATTTTTTTTCCTCTCTCTCCTTTTTTCACTCTAGTACCACTCTAGTAGGTTAATTTAGAAGCAAAATACGCCAAATATAATCTTATGGGTTTCTGTTATTTTGATTGCCTGTTTGAAGTTGCAAACAAGCAATGAAGTTTACTCACAAAAATGGAGGCATGTTGCTCCTATTTAGTTATTTCACGTATATACTCCTAGAATTTAAGAACTTTTGCGTCATTGCTATTTTTCTTGCCTTTTGACGCGGTGTCTAAGTGTCAGTGCTCTTCAATGTTTGACAAATGGGCATCTAATAAGATGCCTCTACCTCTACAATTTACAGGAGAGGAATGTTCCCGTCCTTATATTCTCTGCAGGTCTTGCAGATATTATAGAGGAGGTTAGTTCAACAAGCTTCATCACGGTCTTACCTACTTATTCCCTGGAAAACACAGTTCAAGTCTGCCTTTTGAAGTTCTAATTCTCAACACCTTGTGGCGTTGCTTCACTTCACCAGGTCCTCCGCCAGAAACTACATAGATCATTTAAAAATGTTAAGATTGTTTCAAACCGAATGGTGTTTGACCAGAATGGTCACCTAGTATCTTTCAAAGGTATTCTTCGCTTCTCGATTTAGTGGAACATGCGCTTAGTATATCTGCATCGACACATGCATTTGATGAATAAAGTTATCTTACTTCCTCTTGTGATAACAATTACGCAAAACGGACTGCATACCTATCTGCCTTGTCCATATAAACTAGGGGTAGGCACACGCCTTGCATTTGCAGAAATGCTGTAAATCATCTATGTCAATATAAATGAGAGGAATTGTAAGAGCTAAATTTGCCTTTTATTTATTTATTATTATTTAACTTATAGGAAGTCCCTGAAAATCCTAGTTGTTTCAGTCTGAGTTAACCCAACCAAACGCCAGATGCCTACCTGTCAGTTACAGAAATTAGATATGTCATAGATTATGGAAATTAGATGAATTCTACTATGTATATGTGTGTGTGTGTGTTTATACATAATATGTGTACATGTAAATATATATTTGGTGAACAATGTCTTGTGCTACCATTAAGAGAGCACAAAATAAGACTTCCTATGCATTCATGAATACATAAATGATGTGGATATATGTATGTATATCTGTAAATAGGTTATGTAGATGTATAAGGAGATGATCAGAAGCTGGCGAGTGTCCCGCTCATTGACTTCGGAATCATGACCGTCCAAATTCTGCATATCTGGATTTACTAGCAAACTGGTCAAGATTAGGAACCTGCCCCCGTACATGCATGGGATTCTCGTTGGTGTTACATTTTGTAGACTGTGCTGGCCATTTTTCACTAGTTGGCCAGTAATCTGCCAAACTGTTTAAAGAAGCCAAATCTGGACCATCTGCAATGCTGACGAGGAAGATCAGGGATGAGCGCATAGTTATTTAGGGCACAAGCACAAAGGGTCCCTGGAGCCTAGGCGCAAGGCACAGGCGTGTGCCTTTTCGAAGTGAGGTGCAAAATAAAAAAATAGATATTAGTGTATTAAACCAATAAAATCACGTAAAAAAATTCAGCACATGGCAATTTAACAAGTTTTCAATATTAGAAAAAAATTATATCCAATTAGTAGTAGTTAATCTTAAGTGAACATGATGATGTCATCCTCATCATCAGTGAGGGCTAAGGCAACGATGATTTCTTCAAAAGGAAATCATAGGCTCCAAGTCTAGTAGAGATTCCTCCTCAATGTTATTTTCTTTGTGTACAAGGTGAAGTGAAAGGAGTAAATTTACTTGAAAGAGAGCAAACATTGGCGATGAGGCGCTAGCACAATGAACAACAACAAGAGAATTGATTGATTGGAGATTTTGGGTCTTAGGTTTTTTTGTGGTTTAGATATTGATTTACTATGTTATGAAACAAAGAATCAAAGACAATGAACGGTTGAGATGATGCCACGACGCAAAAATCAAAGATTAGAATTTTTGGGCTTTTTTTGTGCCTCCAACACCGCCTTGTGCCTGGCCGCCTAGGCGCGTAAGGCGCTTGCCTTTTCGAAGGGGCTGCGACTAGCCCTAGGTGAGGCGTAGGGAGTATGCCTTGTGCGTAGGCGCGCCTTTGATAACACTGGATGAGCGGGACGCTTAGCTAGTTGCTTCATGATGCAAGAGCATCCAAGAAGGCCAGGGAGGCAGTTTGAGCCCACTGACAACACTGAATGACCTTTCCTTAATGCATTTAGTTCCTTATCGCCTGCTTTACTATTTTAGTAGCCTTTTCCTACTCTTTAGTATTTTTTATGATAATGGGCTAAACTTTTGGGTAATGACAGTATAGTCTTCCTTTGTTAGCCTGTGAATGATGGAACCAGGCACTTGCGCTTGTGATTTGTAATGCATTTGTATAGGAGAGAGGGTTCGGTATCAATAGGATTGATTAAATTCTTTTTTGAAAGCTTATAATCCTGATTCCGCAGTGCAACACGAGCAATAACTTCTGCCTAATGAAAATGCATCTGTGTCACACAGTAAGATTTTGGTGTTGTGCTTTGTTAGTGTTTCTTCTGTAAATCTGATTTTGATGTCTTGCAATATGGAACTATGCTCCTGGCACAGGGAAGACAATTCATAGCTTAAATAAGAATGAGCATGCTCTTGATATGGCCGCACCTGTCCATGATCACTTGGGTGAAGCTGATTTGCCAATCGATGAGAGTGCCTTGGTAAAGAAGAGAACTAATGTGCTGCTTCTCGGTGATCACCTAGGAGACTTGGGGATGTCAGATGGTTTGATCTATGAAAGACGGATTTCTGTGGGGTTTCTGTAAGTCCATCGATATCTTACTTCACTGATATTGTCTTGCTTGGTTTTACTACAGCAGCAAGAGCGGACCTGTGTTGCACCAAGTAGGTACACCTGCACCCACTAGACCTGAGGGAAATTCCACGTGTAAAGAGATGAACCCCAATTTGATGCATGAAATGAAGCTGATGTGCCACGGATCATTTTGCATATTATATACCTTTTAGATGAAAATTAGACTTGCTTTCTGCCTGCCCTCTTTACATGCCTCTATACCTTTTTTCTCCCAGCCCCACACGTCTCTCTTCTCATTTCATGTCCTCCCGTTACTTCTTTCTCTCTCCTCACTCAAACTACGTTAAAGAGGCAAATTGAGATCAGACAAACATGGCAGCTGTTAATCTCTCTCTCACAATGAATCTTTTGCTTCGTAACTTCGTGTGATTTTTGAAATTTAATCTTGAATGATAATTTCATGACTCATGACATTGTAGAATTTCTGAATTCCTGTATTGAATCATTATCGATTAGTAGATTTCGTACAATTAAGCTCAGCCACAGCACTCCCAAACTCAGCTTAGGTGACTTGGGATATTTGCACCTTACGTATCTATAAAATTCCCCGCCCACCATAAAATTCTCTCTGGGTTTATCTGATGCACTATGTAACTGTTGAAGCCTTTGATCTGCTTTCGCGTAGGAAGTTCTAGCATGTTTAACTAGCTGTAAAAATAAATCTTTTTCAAGACATGAGGAATCTCAAAATATAAAGCGCCACTTAGACATCTCATAATTTGTAAATTATATGTACGAAGAAATATGATCTCAGATCATGACCATTGTCAAAATATGAAGCGCTAGAACATTCTTATAATTTATTACTAATATCATGTTACAGATATTGGAACGAATAATAGCATGCATTTGTTTTCTTCCTGAAATCAGTGTGTGAAGATTTTATACTTTGTGGGGCCTGATTCTCCAACAACGTTAAGCTTTTAGAGTATGTTGTTGCCTAATATGATATATGGGCTCTGGTTTGGCACTATTGGATTCAAGTCTCCCAGCATGGGTATGGCTCCCTTTATTTGTATGATTGTGCAGTGACGGGCAGCTTTTATTTGTCACTACGTACGGAGCTCGTATGTGATGGGGAGTACTGAAGCATGATATACACCGTGGTGCCCATTTTTTTAACAGCCTAAGCTTGTAGATTACATGATTACTCAAACAAATATCTGTACTGTCATTCCTGAATAATTCAAAAGTCAGAAAATTATGGGCAAGTTCCTTGGTCAAGGAAAATGGCTTATAAAGAAATTGCCAAGTTCTCTTTGATTAATACTTGGATTTTCCAATTTCACTATGTATAACTTTTGCAGGAATGACAACATCCAGAATTCTCTTGATAGCTACAGCAAAGCTTTTGATGTTGTGTATCTGGTGAGTGAAACTCACAGTAATGAACATTTAGTTTCTTATTTACTTCAAGGCGCCACTAGAAGATTTTGGCAGTAGGTTTTCAGTACATGCATTAGTAAATTATCCTGTTGTCAACCGTTATCAGATATCTCTTGAGAATTTGAAACTGAATTAGTCTTTACCTTATGGCCTAGTTATTAGAGATGCATACAGTACGCACATAATATACATGGCGCTGTAAAATTTTTACTGTCCGTGCTAGTATTCAAGAACATTACTGCGACATAAGTCCAAAATCGTTCAACTTTTATCAAGTATTTTCATTTTTAGTGTCAATGTGCAATGCTGATAAGATTGAATATTAAACAAAATTAATCCTGCCATGCAAATTCTACTGCTTCATAATAATCTCAATGTACTTGTACCCAAGTGTTTGTGCTTGCTAGCAAACTCACAATCAATTTGTAGATTCTTTTTTGCCTCTTGCTTAGGACTTCTCTAAAAATGGAAATCAGACATGAGCTATAACTAAAATTAGGAAGAATTTGAATGTTCCCCCAAAGACAGAGAATCTAGATTTATTTTTTGATGATGAGAATCTAATTTTTTTTAGTAGCATTTACTTGAAGACAAGTCCTTAACTTTTAGTGGATAGAAATAGTGCCTACCGATAGTGAGAATTTCTTTACTGGTGCAAATGCTAAGTTAGTGTCCCTTGCAACGATTTTGAAAAAAGAGTAGACAAAATCTGGAAGTTGTTACCATACCTTCAATGTCACTTTTTTTTGTCAAATTCCACATGAAACAATTACACCACCACATGCATATATCTACCTTACAGTTCTGTTCTGCCCTCATGGTAAACTCTTGAGTGCAAGCATATTGCTCGAGCATCCCTTTGAGATCGGATGTTCCTCTTTTTATCTTTCTTCTAGAACTACAATTAGGTTTTCCTGATACTTTCTCGTCATTTAAATGAAGTTTTCAAGGTACAATTTCTAAAATGCTCCGGTTGCACTGTTTGAGGTTATCTCACGGAGAAAAGGCTTGGGATGGGGGGGGGGGGGGGGGGGGATGTATTGCATCTATACCATCTCGCGTCTTGCTACGTGCAGAATGATGCACCAATGTGGGGGGTAGTCAAGCTTGTCTCGCAGCTCTGTTCAAGTTCAAGTGATTGAAACTGCATGCCGACCCTATCGTTTTCTCCCTTTGATGACGATTCATACAAGTATTTCATGGCATGAAGGTTCCCTTGCCAGGCCGGCTACTTGAGGCAGAATCTTTAGATCGGCATCCGGATATCGGTTTGGTGGCTTGTGATATGACCCTGACAGCAGTAGATCTTATATTTCTCTTATACCATATCAGTCGATTATTGGAATCCCCAATCTTGGCTTATCAGTCAAGTATTATCTTGGAAAACTCTGGATATCACGTTCTCTTTCTTTTTTTCTTTCTTTCGTTTTTGTCTCTCTTTGTTTCCAAGACTGCTGATTATACGACTTTATGTAGACCTAAGGGTTAAGTCTGAGTCTGCATCGACATTGGCCCCAGCCCATCAGTGCATCCAATTAAGTACACTGCGTATTAACAGGAGTTCAGATGGCAGAGACTAGGCTCTCTCATTACCGACAGTACAAGCGAATGAGTCTTATTAGTTCTAGAAGTATATTTATATATTTTTTTTTGGTTAAGAGGAGAAAATATATATAATAAACAAGCCTTCTCGGCTATACAAAAGGAGAGTTACAATATTTTACAGATAGAAACAGAAAGAAAAGAGGTTGCAAATATCGTACAGACAAATAGAAAAGGAAGCTAAATAGTGTCCATGTTTACATGAGTAGATCTAAAAGCATCTAATTTTCGTGTCCACGTCATAGATACTTTCGATCTTGCTTTGCAAGCAAAATTGGCAAGTTCAGCAGCTTCAGACAGCAGCTTTTTGCTTCCTACTAAAATCCGACAAAAGTGAAAATAGGCGCTAGTCAGGCATATATCATTAATGATTGGTGCTGCTATAGCACTAATCTCCTCCAGTTATTTTATCTGTGCAAGCAAATGATCGGAATTAGTGTACAGTACAACATGATTTAAATTATGCTATTTTGTCCACTGTAGTGTTTTCAGCACTGCCAGCGCTTGTGAAGTGAAAGGATCTTGAGCATAATATGAAAATGCACATGAGCCCAAACGATGCCCCAGAGTTTTTGAAATGCAGATGCCTAATCCAGATCTCTGTCTTTGTTGTTGAAAATGTGATCTTGTGTAGACAAAATACGTCAAGTAACGTTGACATAGACACAGATTCAAAGTGGAAGTTGTATGAAGCTTTCGAATAATATCCTGATCCTTCCCCTTTTTTTGAAAGGCTTTGTCAATCCTGCACGCTGCATCTTGTTGGATTTCTAGAGAATGTTGTCCAAGTGGTTAGTGCTTGAGCTTGTGCTTTCCGAATGATGACCATAGGGTCAACAATGATACCTGTGAAAGAAATATCATTCCTATGTAATCAAATTTTCCAGAGAGTAATAAAAATGGTTGTGACTGCTTTGGATCCTTGCTTGGCGGGAGCGTTGCCCAAATTGATCCATGCGATGAACCATTCAAAAAAAGATGGTAGAGGCTGCTGCAATCTAATGCCGAGATCTAGCCCAAACCATAACGCCAGTACCCCAGGACATTTGAGGAATAGATGATCACTTGTCTCCATTCGAGAATTGCAAAATCGACAATCAGTAGACCCACTGAAACCGATCATTGAAAGCCTATGCATTGTCGGTAATCTTCTCAATAAAGCTTGTCAAAGAAATACTTGAACCTTATGAGGCAAACGTAGTTTCCACAATCGTTCCCAAGTTTTGGAAGATACACATTGTCCTGGATTGTACGTAGGCCGGGTTGATTCTATTTTGTCAGCCTCTTGATCATACAGCACCTGAGCACCTGATAACCTGATTTTACTAAGTAATATCCAGAAGGGGTTTGATTCCAAATAATTCGATCCGGGAAGTCACCCAAGGATACATGGTTACTTCTAATAGCAGTGCAGATATCTTCTGGAAATATGTCCCTCAGCTTATGGATATTCCACTGTTTTGCATGTATCAGATCAGTTACTGTAATAATTGATGAGTCCTCTCTCCTAGTATCTCGTAAAATGGCTGGTGATATGTCTTTGAGCCAAACATCCTCCCATACTTGTATCTTCTGACCCGTACCAATTTGCCGTCGAAGTTCCGGTAATAGACAATCTCTTCCATGGAGAATGCCTCTCCGTGCCCATGAGCTGTTTCTTGCTGGTTTGACTTCCATGAAGTTTTTCCTCGTGCAGTATTTAGCCCTAAATATTTGGCTTAATAATGCTTGAGGGTCTTGAAGAATAGACCAGCTAGTTTTAGCTAGCATAGCAGAGCAGAGTTGAAAATATCCGACTTTTTAAAGGCCAAACCTCCTTTAGCTTTTGGTCCACAATGTAAACCAATTCACGAAATGAAGAACCTTTTTCCTTCTTTGTTCCTGCCCAAAAGAAATTGCTTAATATACTATCCATCTTTGCACAGACATACTTTGGAAACTTGAAAACCTGCATATGATAAGTTAGAAGAGATGATAGAATCGATGTAATGAGAGTTTTCCTGCCAACTTTGTTGAGAACAATACTCTTCCATCCCTCGCATCTGTTTTGAACTTTGGTAATAAGATCTCAGAAAAACTCTTTCCCGTGGGTTACAATATCCAAGCTTGTACCCAAATATTTTCCCAGTCTGTCACTCTTAGCGATGCCCAACGTAGTAATCACAAAGGACATCAACTCATTGGAAGTGTTTGAACTAAAGAATATTGCTGATTTGCTTAAGTTGATTGCCTGTCCAGATTTCTCGTAGTAATTGTCCAAAAGAACTTTTAAGAGTTCACAGCCCTACAACGTAATCTTGAAGAAAAGCATGGAGTCATCTGCAAAGAAGAGATGAGTAACTGACGAACATTGGGGGCCTAGCTTAATCCTGCAAATGCCACCCAGATCTTGAGCTCTTGAAAGATTTGCTGACAAAACTTCAGCACATAAAATAAACAGATAAAGGGATAGCGGGTCTCATTGCCTAAGTTTGCGAACCGGCTCAAATCTTGGCATCTGTTCCCTATTTATCAATACTAAATAGGATACAGTCTGGACACATTCCATTATGAGATGAGTGAATCGCATCGAAAATCCAAATTTGGTCAATACTGCCCGGAGAAATTTCCAGCTAATGCGATCATATGCTTTGCTCATATCCATCTTTAGCGAGCAAAAAGCCCCAATCCCAGATTTCTTCAATCGTAGATAACTTGTCAGTTCTTGCGCAATAAGAATATTGTCTGTGATTTTGCTGCTTAGGAGGAATGCATTTTGGTATGGCGATATTAAGGTTTTCATTACCGGCCGAAGCCGGTTAACCAAAACACGTGCAATCATATCATAAATGGTATTGCATAAGCTAATTGGCCTATAATCACCAGGAGACACCGGGTTTTCCTTTTTTGAAATAAGAGCAATGAAAGTATTATTTGTTTCTCTAAGCATATGACAGTTGACCAAACCTCAAAGGCCTGAAAGGGTTGGCTCAACTCATTGAACTGTTCTTGTGAGATAGATGAAGAGATGTCTTCAATCGTGCTGAAATTCGGAGGATTCAAATTCGTAGCGGTCCCTGTAAAATCTCCATAAAGAATTTTTGGAAACAAGATTTGATAGTTGTAGGGTTCACTAATGATGCACCTTGATTATCTACGACGTGGAGTATGGCATTCTTATTCATCGCACCACTGTTGCTGCGTGAAAAAATTTAGTGTTCCTGTCTCCCATTTTCAACCATTTTTCTCCAAACTTTTGTGCCTAATGAATTTCTTCACAATCCAGAAGCCAGTTCAGATGCTAGAATTCGAATAAGATCTTGTTTTGCTGTTTCACTACTTTCAGCAATTAATCCAAAGGACTTTCGATTCCAATTTCCCAATTTTCTTGCCAACAGTCTTCCTCTAGACATAGTCCGAAATAACGGCGATCCAAGAAGAGGAAGGTTCCAAACTTGTCGAATAGATTCCAAACATTCGGCATGCATGACCCACATGGCTTCAAAACGAACGATGACCCTAAAATTGCTGACCCGAGTGAAGAATTATAGGTGCATGGTCAGATCCATGTATCCCATAGTTTTCGACACTAGAATGGGGGAAAAGAGACATCCAGCTTGGATTAGCGTAGCCTTTATCTAATTTCTCAAATGTGCAGCTCAGTCCTTCTCGATTATTTGTCCACGTGAAAGGTGGACCTAACCAAGCTAGCTCACACAAACCTAGATTAAACAGGAATTTTCGTAACCACATATGGCTTGGGTATTCATCGGAATGCAGCCCATCTTTTTCATGGGGATGGAGCACTTGGTTAAAATCGCCTATCAGCATTAACAGTCCTTCCATATTCTCGAGCACCTTTCCTAATTTGTTCCACGTGCCCTGCCTTTTAGTCAAAGAAGGATAACCATAAACAAAGCCTGCCGTCCAAGTAGGGCCTTCTCTATAGTGAACTGTGACAGCTAAAATATTTTTGTCCCTATATAACACAGTTACCGATAACGTGTCTTTCCATCCCAACCAAGATCCCCCTTTAGATCTTTTAGAATCACAATCCGTGAAGGACGAAAACCCAAGTCGCCTAAATTTAAGACCAACCGAAGCAAAGTCTGTCTTTGTTTCTGAAAGAAAAATGAAGTCTAAATTTACAAGTCGGGCAAGGGAAATAGCCAACACATGAGCTGCTCGAGGTTGCCCGAATCCTCGACAATTCCAGAAGTATTGAGTATCGAACTTGCTTTTATATTGTCCACTAATCAAGTTTTCTATTGCATGCAATGCGACACTTTTTTTGGTAGTATATGACCTTTTGAACTGAAATACTACTTTCGTCTATGGATTCCCCTCCCCCCCTTAAGGGTCGGATTGGTCATTGGAATTGGAGTGCAGACTTGGAATTATATTTCAACTCCGATTCCTTGAGAATTAGAATCGAGAAGGATTAAAATTGGCTCTAATTTCTCTTGTATTCCTAGATACAATCTACTGCAAGATTTCTTAAATCTTAATCTCTTGACGGATATCCATAGGGTTGGCCTCCCTTCACTTGGACCAATAATCGAAATGGGCACTTTTGCACCTATGAAAGATTGGACAGATGTGTAGCCCATGCCCAATGGTTATCACTTTTCCCAAATGCTCAAGTCTTGAACCTTGGTATACAAACTTCTGACCATGCCCCATTGCTACTTGACACAAATCCACCTCAACATTCCTCCTAAGGCCACATCGTTTTGAAACAAGGTGGCTAAAGCACCCCCAATGTAAACAGATAATCCAAGAGGCTTGGTCTATGGCATGTGATGGATTGTCATTGTTTAAAGTTACTGTATGAGGTAGAAACATGATGAAACTCATGAGAATTTGGAATAAGCAATGAATTGGGAATCTGGGGGCTCAAATTGATGATGCGAAACGACAATTACATAATTTTCAAAGCCAATTACCAAGCCTCGATGCTCAGGTGATGGAACAACGGACAAGAAACAAGCTGGACTGGCTGCTAGACTGTGAGGAAACTTTTTGGGCTCAGAAATCAACAATCCGATGGCTTCAATTGGGTGATTAGAATACTAATATTTCCACACGTCAACTATATCATACGACTCCAAAACAAATATCAACCCTCTCAGATGAAGCTGGAAACCATTTTTAATCTCATGACACCATATCTGATTGTCTTTTTACTCACTTTAAGAAGGTATACTGTCTTGCACCTTACCCTATGACGAACCTATCAGAAATATATTGTGTGCAAGATCTAACCGCCTATCTTCTACCTCATCAAGTTGACTGGCTGAGCAAACCATTCACTGGTGCAGAGGTCAAGAAAGACCTTTTTGAAATAAATCCAGTTAAAGCACCAGGACCAGATGGTATATCAACCATTATCTATTAACAATGCTGGGATTTTTGTTATAAACCAATCACCTGGGCAGTTCTCTCTTTCCTTCAATCAGGCCATATCCTACGGGAGACTAATAAATCTTTCCTTATCCTACTTCCTAAATGTTCAACACCTTTGACCCCTAGTGACTTAAGACCAATTTCACTTTGTAATACCATTTACAAAATCATTGCCAAAACTCTCGCCAATCGCATCAAACCTTTCCTTCCCTACCTTATCTCAGAACAATAGAATGCCTTTGCGGGTGGAAGACAAATTAGTGATAATATTATCATTTCTCTAGAGCTCACCAACAAAATCCAGACTTCAAAATGTCAAAAATAAATTCTTCGTGCTATCAAAATGGGAGTAAAGCTTTTGATCGAGTGAATTGGAAGTTCTTAGAAGCAGTCTTACAACAAACTAAATTCCCGCCTCATATCATTCATCTGATCATGGAATGTGTTACCACTTCAAACAACAAGTACCTTTGGGAAATACCTTAGTAGCTTTCTAGATATTGTCAGCAACCGAAAAATGTTTTTTCATGATCTCATAGCAATGGTGAAAAAATGATGTGCTAGCTGGAAAGGATATCTGCTTAACAAAGCTGGTCGTGCCACCCTCATCACATCAGTGCTTACATCTCTACTTATATACCACATGCATGTATTCCTCTTTCCAAAATATGTAAGTAAAGCAATTAACTCAATTTTTGGTAGATTGTGGTGGTCAGGTAATGAGAACAAGAAAGGTATTCACTGGCTTAATTAGCATACTCTATGTGCTCCTAAGTTAATGGGCGGCCTAGGATTAAAGGACACATGCATTTTTAATTCAGCGCTTCTGGCCAAAACAAGCTGGAGAATATGGACCGAGCCAGAATGCCTGATTGCCTGTATTCTACTTCGCAAATATTGTACGAGATCGAACTTTTTATCTAGCCCTAACCAAGGAAATTTCTCTTCGGGCTGGCGAAGTGTTGCAGTGGGCAGACAAATTCTTAAAAGCGGTCTTAGATGGCACGTTGGCACTAGAACACAAATCTCTATCTGGCAGGATCATTGGATCCCAAACTATGAAAACAAGCCCCACTATGATGGCACTGATTCTTCCATCGCATCCGGTACTGTAAACAACCTCATTTCTAATGGAGTTTGGAACATCAACCTTATCAATCAACTGTTCGCCCCAAATATTGCACATAGCATCTGCGCTATCCATATCTCTCTACATCTCATTGCGGACCAACAGATTTGGAATTACACACCCTCTGGTATATACTCAGTTAAAACTGCCTATCCTTTGATCTACCAGCTGAAAATAGAAAAACTACAAAGCATTGGTCATCTCTCGTCCTTAGTAGTTCCGGGACAAAATTCTGGAAGAATGTATGGTCTTTGCTTGTTCTGCACAAAATGAAGTTTCTTATCTGGCAAATCTTATGGGATCAGCTTCCCCTGCAATCAAAACTCAGACGTTTCAATATCATCACATCAATCACCTGCCCTATTTGCCTTAATGCGTCAGAAACCTTAGATCACCTCTTTTTATCATGCCCAAAAGTAAGACTTGTTTGATTTGGTGGTCCACCTGGAATAAAATCTGATGCCATAGTGTGCCCCTTTAGGGATGGCTCATCGCATGGCTTGAAAAAACCAAACATAAAAGCTCATATTTAAACCACACTTTTCCCATAATCTCAACAATCTGGGGTATCTGGATGCACAGAAATCACCTAATTTTCTGTCAATCAAACTTTAGCCCAAGTTCGGTTATTCACTATATTCAGGAACTCACCCTAAATATCCAAATAACCTTCACCAAAATTGTAAGTCAGTCCGCCCCAGTGAAAAAACTTATATGCATCTGCCATAGAAGGAAACCAGTTCTATTATACATGGCGGTTTGTTTTAACCCAAAACCACTGAAAGTGGGGGTTGGAATCTCACGTGTCAATCACCTACAACAACGGTGTGGCTCAACTGTAATATCCACAATTGCCTCTGATCAAACGACAACACCTCTGATCAAACGACAACACTTGCTAAAGGGGTTTTTGCTGTAGTCACATGGGCAACACGACAAAAATTCCTTCACATCAAAATGCTAACTAACTCAAATTTATACTCTCTCAGATGACGGGCACTGAAGATATTTCAGATCAGATGACACCAATATTATACAATACCTGTTATGTTGTAGCAGATATGCCTTTTGTAGCATTGACAGGGCCACAGTCTTGTAACTAACAGAGGTCAAATTCCTAGCAGCTTTTGCGTGTCATGCCTGTATAGCCGTATATTAGGACTGGGTACATAAGAGTTTGCTGCAATGAGATCTCTCTCTATACATCTTTTGGTTATTATGTATTATGGCAAGAACTTTTATCTATTTGGTGTCACTTGTATTTATATTCATATGCTAACTTGGCGGCTACTGTCATGAACCTTTATAAAGCTATAAAGGCTGCCACTGAAAACGCTTGTAACCTCTTAATTATCAATGCAATTCTCATGTTTATCAAAATAAATAAATTAAAAGTCATGGGTTAAAAAAATAACACATTGTATACTGATGTTTTCTCTTTGTGGGCTGAGATAAGGTGGGACTTGGCAAGTTTCTAGCAATGTACCTGCTGTGGCCTAACAAGTATCTAGCATATCCGTTGTCGGTCTAATGGTGGTTCGACGAAGTCCAGTGGTGGTCCAACCATGGACCCAGTGATAGGTTGGGCTCATCATTCTTGGAGTTGTAATTTTCAGCTAGAGACCTAAGATAGGGAAAGCGATAAGATAAATTCCATAGAGTTGGGCCGAAATTGATATTCCTTTTCCAAATAGACTGTCCAAACAACAAAATTGCAGTTCTTAGTGTCCAATTTTACATTCAATTCCGCAATCCAATCTGATCATATTATTTTTCAAATGTATTAGTTAAAAGTCGCAAACATATTAATGGTCGATCTGAAATGAAGTCTTCTTCCGACGAGGGTGGTTACAAACAAGTCCTTTTTTGTCACATCCAGAAATGGTCCACTTAAGCTCATCATGCTCATCTCAGCGAGTTTTATACTAGGGTCACAATTAAGGACCTTTTATTTTGGGATTAACAAACGTCGGCATAGACACCTCATTTTTTGTAGTTATTGTTAATTAAATAAATATCGGGCTTCATTATTAAATTAGAGTTTATTATTAAGCTTAGACCTATTAATATAATTTAATTAATCAATTTGGTCCAGTCCAGTCCAGCTGTCAAGTCCAATAGTCCAGTCAAGTCTAGTGGTCCAGTCAGTAATTGGGCTCAGTTCAGACTAATTGTATTAGTCCAGTCCAAGTGTCTAGATTTTTATCTCATTTTGTTTAGATAATTTAGGGAATTATTCTATGAATTATCACTGATGTAAGGGATTAAATTAATAATTTATATGGTTAAAGAATATATATCCCGAATCTTAAATATCTCATATGCAAAATCAGAGATAATTACCGAAACTAGGGTAAGATGATGCATCGAATTCAGAAAAAATCATTATAAAATTATGCGATGTACCGCAAATAGCTCGGTAGTTGACTTTTATCAATCTTTGATTTTTATCAAATATTTTGACTTATCTTTAACTCGTAGATTGGTATAGCCATTCTTATCGCTTCCAGTGCCCTAGAGCTCAATAAATAGGCCCATTTGCCTTAATTTTTAGGGTCTCAGTCTAAATTTCAATCCAGCTTATTCTCTATAAAGCTTTTATACTATTTCTCTATGAAGTGGTAAATCATCTCTTCTAAGAATTTAGCCTTTGACAATTACTTTAAAAGTCATTTAATCTCTTACATCTTGGATCCTTCAGAGAGTGTTCCTGACTCATCCAGACAAGCAAATTCCCGAGGTAACTTTTAGTAGTTTTCTGGTCTAGTTCACCCATCTAGAATTGTCTCCCATTTTCCGTGATCGCATTTTGATAACAAAAATCATAAAAAGAGTCTTTTTTTGTTTTCTTAGTCTAAGTTTAAGACCGATATGTAGATTGCTTCTTGTAGGACCAGAGTCGAACTACAATGGTTTTGAACCCGGTTTATCTGGTCAGATACGTAGGCAATTCGACTCCAGATGTCGAGTTCAAGCCAAAAATATAACAAAAAACTTAGGGTTAGTTTTATTACATATTTACATGTTATGTGTTTTGAAGGCCAAAAAATAATAGGAATGAAGTAAAGACAAAAGGGTGTGCGGGTGCCTAAGACCTTTCCACTACATAACTTAGTCCCCAGACTCATTCTTCTGTTTTTGATAGATTATTTGTCCTTTAGACAGTTTAGAGTCATTCATTTTTTTTCTTCTTGTTTTTCCTTTGTTTAAATGAAATAAGATGGCGACTTCCTAAAATCCTCATTTTTTAGGGTGATTTTTCCTAGACGGTTCGCTATAATGGCGACTCTACAGGGGACAAAAAATAAGAGGACTAGACTTGAAAATTTTTTTATTAATTTTTTGGCATTATTGTACTTTCTTTGTAATTTATAAAATGTGCAATGTGATATAACTATGGTACCCATTTGAGGGCAACGATTGAAGCCCTAGAACTTCATGGTTACAAGGCAATTTTTCGACTGTACCCTCAGCACCATGGCCTCATACTAAAGAGACCTATTAGTTTCTTGATGTATCAAACAACTTGTACATGTACTGGTGATGGCCCATCATTAACTACCTGAGTTTTGGGTAGGAGGTATATGGTACAGTCAAGCTGAAGGAGTGACCTTACACCAGCATTGGGAGAAAAACAACACTCCCAGACCATTCTGTGTTCTACCCTGAGAATACCTATTTTGACCTATGGCATATTGCCAGGGAAACCAGCTACTATTTTGTAATCTAACTAATAAACTCGTTGAAAAGAGGAGATTCTGACTAAATGGCCGGTTTACTACGCTCCTAAACGAACAATTAGTCAACAAGTGAGTCACTTGAAAAACTCAAAATTGGCTGGCTTATACCCAACCCTAACCCCACTAACCAACCGGCTCGTTAGTCAAAACCTATCCTCTCTTATAAATTTCCAGAAACAAACCCCAGTCCCACTGACCAACCGGCCGGTTCATTCACCTGGATGACCGAACGGCTAGTCAGAACCTATCCTTTCCCAGAGATTTCCAGAAACAAAACCCTTCCTCACTGACCAACCAGCCGTCTCATCCACTCAGATGACCGGATGGTTAGTCAGAACCTATGGGGCTGTACGTTTACGTTTTTCAGTTTTCATTTTTGTAATGATGATGAAAAAGATGCCTTTTTTCTTGTATGTTTACGTTTTTTTTTGTTCCGTTTTGGATAAAATTTTCAAATAGTATCAAAAAAGCTGAAAACACCCAAAGGGTGTTTTCACATTTTTCCTTGAACTGTATTCTTCCAATCAGAATACCACATCTTCTCCCTCATATCTACCGCCCTATTTCAACAAACACTCACCAAACTAGACCACCCATTTCACTAGGTCTTCCTAGAAATGGAAATAGTGGGGTCCATTAATGAATTGATTGAGAAAAAAGTTAGTAAAAACGAAAATGAAAATGATAAACGTACAGAAAAAATTAAAAAACTAGATACGGAAAAAAGTAAAAGTACACAATACGATTTTAGAACTGAATACTAAATTCTGGAAACCAAAAACAGAATATAGAATACAGAAAAAAAAATCTCGTAAGCGTACGGGCCCTATCCTTTCCAAAAAAATTTAGAAACAAAATGCATACCCCACTAACCGACTAGTCAGTTTATCTAGCAGGATGACTAGACGATTAGTCAAAACCTATCATTTCCAAAAAATATTCTAGACAAAACCCTAATTCCACTGACCAACCGGCCGATTTATCCACTTGGATAATTAGATGGTTGGTCAAATCATGCCTGTGCCAAAATTTTATCCAAGATAAACTCTAACCAGGCTAACCGAACGGGTTGTTACTCCTATCCCTTTAGTTTTAAAAATCCAAAAAGCCCCTATTGACCAGGAAATACTACCTTCCCCTTTCTATGAGGTAGGAGTCAGCTGGCTTGATATATGTGGTCAGTGTGCTTAAATTTATAAAACGTTTCTTTATACAGTTAAGGCTAAGTGTAGTTAGTATTTGGACTCATCTAAGAAGCTCATGCAAACCCCAATGATCAAAGAATTCTCACAGATAGCAGATTTGGTCCGTATTATTAATGACTTACAAAAAGATTTTCATACCGATTTCGCGACCTTGGTAGATTAGCAATCCCGAATTATTGAGGAAATAGACCACCTTAAGAGGAGGGGTAGGAAGGGTAAGAAAGAACAAGAGGATAAGACAAGGATAGAGAAAATGGATGACAAGAAGAAGGGTCCCGAGTTTGACTGGCAATATGAATTTGAGGATGAAGAAGTGAAGCTCGTAGTTCTAGAGTGGAAATAAACTAGAAGCACTTGAATCCCAAATTACCCTCATGGGAGCTGCCTTTCGTTGGTTCCTCACATTGGACAAAGCCTAAGTCTAAACTTGGGAGGTTGCTGTGAAAAATTCGTCGACGAATACCAACATAATGCAGACTTGGACATTATCCGAAGAGACCTAGAAATCACTAAACAGGAGCCGAAAGAATCAGTGTCTATCTTTATCATGAGATGGAGAAACAAGGTCACTCAGATGGTGAACCGCCCCATGGAGGAGGAACATTTGAACATCATTAGGAACAATCTGCTCCCCATGTATCATGACTATATCTTTGGCCATTATTATAACTCATTTAAGGCCCTGATGGGATCCCTCATACAGATCAAATACACCTTTAGCAGGGATGGCAATAGGGTGGGTCAGATGGGGATCTTATACAATCCGAACAACACTGGTGCTCATAAAATCTCGCCCCACCCCGCCCCGCTATCAGGTCATATATCTAAAATACCATACCCAATCCTATATTTGTTTAGAAAACCCGTCCCTCCCCTATACATCTGGCACTTCCCTGTACTCGCACACAAGAATCATCTAAACACCTTTTATGCAGTAGCCGATGAAGAAGATGATGTTGCGGTGCTGGAAGCAAGAGATGAGCTCAATGTTGGAGCGAACTAGGCGGTGCCCTAATGGGAAGAGGGGCTTCAGTGCTTCAGGGTTATTGTCCTGCTATTATCGAGGAAGTTTTAGGGTCGTGAACCAGACCCATAGTTACTACCGCCGCCGATGAGCATATGGCAGTTAAAATTTAGGTGGCGCCTTTAATCTTATCAAAGAAGAAGCGGCGGCAGATCTGCAATCATTCTGATGAGATCTCTAGCGATTTGTTGTTGTTCTTGTTGCCGCAGAACTTAAGAATAGGCGGTGGAACATGGTTGTGGCCGCTGGTTAGGTTGTCATGACGTCTTTGGCCGTGGAGGGGGGCTGAAGGTGGAGAAGGAGAGAAGATTAGAAGAGAGGCAGCCATGGGCAAGTCGACAGAGACCAAGAGAAAATTTGGCATTTTAGGGTTTTTGATGAAAAGTATATATGTGCTAGGATGGATGGCTGAGACTTATTGATACATTGTTTAGTATACGGGGGCGGATGCGGGTTGGATAGCTGGGCGAGTATGACAAAATACCATATTCGACCCTAACCCACTGCGGGTTTTAAAATTTTTTTTTACCATACCCGCTCCATAACCCGATCAAAGTCAAAATCACCCGCTCCTAATGGAGCGGGGCAAGGCAGAGATCCACCGATTGTGGGTTTAATTATCATCCCTAGCCATTAATAAAGGGACCATTTCTCATTGTGTCGAAGCCAGGGGTGTATCAAACAGGTTTGAGGAACTCTAATTTGCAACTCAAGCTAGCCACCGCCAACAATGTTAATAATGTGAAAACACCCAGGCAGCCTTATGGGAGGCCACCGCAAAGCCTAGGAGGAAGTTCACGCTGTTGATTGCATCGTCACCCAAAGTGTTTGAACAGTTATTGAGGAGGGCATGATATCCAAGTAACCGCCTACCCCCACGCCTATAGTGATACTGGAAGGATACGACATTTAGGCTTTCGGTGCTTATCATCAAGGGAAAGGACACCCTATGAAGAGGTGGATAATACTCAGGTATGTCATCCAAGATCTCATCGATAAAGATGAAGTTTCTCCTCCCGCTAAGCCTAATGTTTGGAAAGAACAGTTATCACCGCATAGGGTTAACCTAATCATGATAACGATAATTAATGGATCCGACCACCTTATCATTCCAACCAGTCAGTATGTTCAGCCAGTTTCAGTATGTGATTCTGTGCCACAGTTTTGTGATGTTATTACATGTGAAGAGTTGATGGAAGGCAAGGCCTTTTGAAAGGAATATGATAAAGAGACAGGCTTTATGCTGAGGTATCCCACCCCGAGATTAGGCCGAGCTTACCAAACCGTCCCCCTACCGGCCACATCTAACCCACTATTTTCTCAAGATTCCCCCTGACAATAAAGTATTGAGACAGTTGGAAAACCCAGCCAAACATCTCCATTTAGGGTTGCTCTCCGCTTCATACACCTACCGACAAGTCGTGATCAAACTACTCAGCAAGGCCCAGATACCCATCTAGACCCATCCACCTTTTTAGAATTATATTTGCGCAAGTCAGGACCCAAACATAGCGACATGTTCCACATCATAATGTGAGAACTTGATAAGAGGGTTCCCTTAATCCTCATTGACAATCGTTTTACCTCGAATGTTTATCCCTACACACTGTTTAAGCCCTCGACACTGACCCTTCAAAATTTTTTCCTTCCAACCAAGCCATCTGAGCCTATGACAATACCTGGAGAGAGATGATTGGTACAGTCAAGCTCCCTATGATGTTGGAACTACCAATTTTTAAGTTGAGATTCAAGTGTTGGGTATACGGGTTGCGTTCAATCTTCTACTAGAATGGCCAGGGATACACTATGTAGGTGCAACCATTTTTACGTTGCACCAGAAGGTTAAGTTGTTTTAGATAAGGCCGTCTTCATAATCACGGGTGATAAGCAGCTACCAAAGATCAGACAGGTGGAATAGGATAAAGACAATGTTATAGTGCTGCATGATTTGTTGGATGTTCTGCTCAATGGAATTCAGGATTGTTAAGTCGGTACGATGTGTGGAATACGAGGAGGTTTGTCCCATTGAAAACTTTCTCACCTTCGCAACTTATAGCAACACGACAATGCTTTCTATATTGAGAAAGCTTCATATTTTCTCCAAGAGGGTTTAGGCCGAAACTGCCAAGGAGTTCCTAATTTTCTTGAGAATAAAAAGGACCAACTTGGGTTGGCGTATAAGCCAACCAAGAAGGAAAAGAAAGAAGCCATCAGAAAGGTAGCCCAAGATAAGAGAGAGAAGGAAAAATGATTACTAATGAATGCCATGACCAAGGTTACACCCTGAATATACATTTTGTTAAAGAGAGAGTGGACCTATCTGCAACGTAGAAACATGGAAGCTGATCAAAGGATGAGAAATCTTCTACGGCTGTAAATGGGTTGAGGACAAGGACATGTCGAAGGAATGGCAACATGCTTCAACAACATGCATATCCTAATTCTTATCTGCAAAGTAGACGACCAGATTATGAACCTAGCAAGCCTAATCAATCTAGCATAGGGCGATGCACATAATTAGATGATCGAGTACAGACCGCTAACTGTGCAAGGGTTACTAGAGGAAGTCCTGATGCCGAAGCTTTTCTCAAACCAGAAGACCTGAATGCTTATGTCAATCTAGACAATTTGAATATGCTCACCTATTATGTTCTCCCTGCCTTTTTGATTGATAATGTGATGGTTAATTTTGATTACTCCTTCGTTGCTGATTTAAGTTATTATGAATTAATCAACACGGTTAATGATAAGTCATAATAAATTGAACCAGAAGAGAAAAATAGTTAAAAGAAAGGGATAATTACAACAGTGATCCTAAGGTTAGGGTGTAATTACAGGCGTGTCCATTAGTTGGACAAATTACACTTATCCGTTCACCAGACAGAATACAAAAATGCATAATGGTTTATTGCCCCTAAATGAAATTAAAATTCTATTTTTTTAATCTATTTTTTTTAATCTATTTTCTCTCTCATTTCTCTCTCCAATTCAATCTCTTATCCTTTCAGATTCAAACCTAAAAATTACAGAGGGGCTGATTTCGTAGTTGCGTGGATCCATAAGCATACAGAGCTTGATGAGCTCGTTGGAGCCATGCGACCAGTATTGTAGTTCCAAGAGGATTTCAATGTCGGATTTTGGCTTTGGCGATAGGGCTTTTGCTCAATTTTCTAGATCGAGAAGGTGGGCCGTAAGTGACGGCGGATCAGTCCCGCCGGCTAAGTAAGCCAGATTTTAGGGGCGGGGGATTGAAGGAAGGGTTGGCGACGGGTGGGGGGAGTGAAGGGATGGCGGGGGAAAGGGGGAGTGAAGGGATGGCGGGGGAAAGGGGAAGTGAAGGGGATGCGACGTTAGGGGAGTGGTGGTGGTGGTTTTAGGTGGGGAAGAAGAGAGAAATTTTAAAGTTGAAGATGTGGGGTAATGGAGTTACCGGTGGCACGGGGCGATGGAGCTGCCGCGTAGGCCGAGGGAGTGGGCTACTGCGGGGGCGAGGTGGGGGGGGAGGGAGGAAGAGATAGAAGGGGAAGGGCAACATCACCGGCGATGAGAGTGACGCCGACAGGAGATTAGTCATTGGCAGTGGGAGAGTGAACCGATCAAATTTTCAAAATTCTAATTTGAAGGCAGAAATGAAGGCATCATGTTTTGGCTTTTGTTATCAGATTTTAGCCAGAATGGATCCCGTGAAGTATTTGTTTGAAACGCCAGTTTTGTCCAACAGCAGAGTTAACTGGCTTTTGTTGCTTTCAGAATACGATATCACCTATGTCAACAAAAAATCAGTTAAAAGGAAGGTCATGGCCGACTTGTTAGCTGGTTGTCTGACAGAATATATCAACATATGAGAGGCAAAATTCCCAGATGAACTAGTTTGTGGCATTGAATCCGAGATGAAATGGCAGTTTTATTTTGACGGAGTAGCTAATAGCAAGGGATTTGAAGTAGGAATACTGTTAATCTCATCAAATGGAGCCCATTCACCCATAGCAATCAAGTTGATTTTCGTGATACTAACAACACCAACAATACAAAGCTTGTATCATCGGTTTAAGGATGGCTCTAAGCTTATAAGTTAGAGAGATAATGGAATATGGTAATTCAGCACTGATTATATACCAGATTCAGGGGATATGGAGAATAAGAGATGAGTGTCTACAAGCATAGCACGCCCATTTAGAGAAGATTGTGGATCAATTCGAGGATGTAGGATTCATTACCTACTCCGGCGTAAGAATAATTTTACCGATGCATTTGCTGCACTCGCATCGATGGTGGATATACATGAGGGATAGGAGGTAGAACCGTTTGTAATACAGAAAAGGGGTCGACCATCTTATTGCTTCATGATCGCATCTATAGAGGAAGACATGATAGTCAAACCATGGTACACTGATGTTTAGAACCTAATCCCAAACAGTAAATACCCTGATAGATCTTCCGCGAAAGATCGTGTATCTTTGAGAAGGTGAACAACAAAGTGCATCATGTGTAACTAACGCTTATACAAAAGACACTATAATGGAGAACATTGATTGTGTGTGATCAAGAGAGAAAACAGTCAGATTACGGAGGATATACATGCAGGAGAGTGTGTACCACACATAAACGGCCGCATGCTAGCAAAGAATATTTTTCGACAGGGATATTACTAGAGTAAGATGGTGCAAGATTCCTTCGAGTATGTAATAAGATGTCATAAGTGTCAAGTGTATGCCAATTTCCAAAATTTCTTTCCTCAAGAGTTATACAGCATGACATCTCCATGACCCTTTTTAGTTTGAAGAATAGATGTAATAGAGAAGATCAGTCCCAAGGCCTCTAATGGATACGAGTTTATTCTGGTAGCTATTAACTACTTCAGGAAGTAGGTTGAAGCTACTTCTACGCCGTGCTCAATGGCAAGAAAGTGGCCTATTTTATATGGACCAACATCATCTGTCAATACAGAGTGCCTCGAGATTTGGTTTTAAACAATGGATTACATTTCAAAGGAGAAGTCACAGATTTAGCCGAGGAATATGGTATAATCCGACATTACTCATCACTCATTGCTCATCACCGTACCTTCCTCAGATCAATGGGGGTGTGAAAGCCGCTAATAAGAGTACCAAGAACATGCTGAGCAAGATAACGGATTCTTGTAGGCATTGGCCGAATAAGCTTTCCATGCCCTTTGGGGCTATAAGACATCAGTGAGAAAATCAACTAGAGCTACCCCATATTCACTAGTCTACAACATGGAAGCCATACTCCTAGTAGAACTGGAAGTAGATTCTCTTAAGGAAAATCAAGTAGCAGAGGAAGATTGGGTGCGATACAGGTTTGAAGAGTTACCGCTGGCTTATGAGAACATTTTGAAAGCTCTCTACCACATTCAAGGTTACCAGAAACTAGTCGTGAGAGTGTTTAACAAGTGAATGAAGGGGGCGCAATTTGAAAAAAAGGAGATTTAGTACTGAAGGAAAATATCCGACAGATCTAGAAGCCACGAAATTGTTTTGAACCCAACTGGTCAGGTCCCCATATGATCAAGGAACTCATGACGGGGGTGCAGCATTATTGGTAGATTTAGATTGGATTAAATTGTTAGAATTAATGAATCTAGTTCGACTAAAGAAATATTATGCATGAGTGAAAGTTTGTGAATGAACTACAAAGGATTTAATCCTCCTTAAGAATATCATTCTGCACACACATATCGATGTAACATGTAGATGGAGGTATTTAGCCAACCTGTAAAGTTACCTCAGGTGCAGTTAAATTTTAATAAACAAATTTTATTCCACTGAATAAGAGGTCGACTATTAATCTCGAGAAAAATAAAAAAAATGCCTGCTAGGACGAGAACCTTGGTACGGGTGTCTTAGGCAAAAGTTAGGGCAAAAACAAAAAAGAATGAAAATAATATAAAAAAAATAAAAGAGCCCAATGTCTACGCAAAAGTTAGGGCATAAGGAAAAAATGTTAGGTCCTACCAGCAACCTATGAGTGATTTATCGTCAAATTTATTTCTTCTTTGTTTAAGAGGAACGATCCTCTTCATCAATAAAAATGATTGACTTGAATTTCTCCATGTCATTCTTGTAAGTCAGCTTCTGAGATATCGGGATCATATCCTCAAGAACTTCTGCCTCAGCCATTAAGTCTTTGTTCCCTTCCATGATCTCCATACCCTTGCCATGCCTTCGCTCGAACCGACCTTCGATGTAAGCATCCATGTTGTCTTCTCGGTCCTGACCAGCTATGCTAGACAATGGCCTCTTTTATTATTTCTTCTTAGGCAGCAACGAAGGGTTTTACCGGGGCTCATCAATGTGCAGAGACCGTATCGGATTCTCGTCTATATCAAACTTCTTTTCAAAAAGTTGGGAACCAATCCAAGACCGCCTGATCCACGTGACTCTGACTTCTCACTCAGGTTGAGGCCGACATAAATTTTGAACTATACTCTGAGATGATCTACCAGAGTCGTTTAGCTTGGGTCTTACATCGATGGCAACACGAGCGTCTTCTTTAGCTAGCTCTAGAACTCTGATCTCATAGGCACTTGGTGAAAAGTCCCAGTTCAGCTCGGGCCTCAGTCTGCCCTTCAAATCTAGTACTTTCTCCCTAATTATGGGCCAAAACCAGTTGATATACTCCTCAAACAGCAATGGAGCAATAGAACCCACATAATTGACAAAGGTATCATTCCCCATAAAGTGATCAAAGTAGGGATGAGAGCCCCAACCTTTAAAAATAGCCTTGATCAGCGAGGGGTTAATCTCTCTCACCACTAAATCTGGGACAGTTTGCTTGTAACCGAACTTTCTTAAAACTCGTCAAGCGAAGTAGAACATTCAAGAGCACAATTCTAGAAGGTAAAAACATTAATACTCAGAAGTCTGCATAGAAAACCTGTGGACTCCCCACTAATGAAAGTACCAACAAATGTCCTTTAATTCTCGTACACAGCAAAAACGAGTCCATTCATCTATGTTGGAAAGACCTTGAAGAGCAAAGGCCTAACACGGGATGAACAAGGACGATACTTCCCTTTAGTAGGAGCAGCTATCAGCCGCATGCAATCTAGGAGCCTATATGTACAAAAGCAAGAGGCTACCCTCCAATGCAGCACTCAGATCTGTAGGCGCCTCTGTAACCCATTTATGGTCTTAGCTACCACTATTGGGATCACGGTTTCCCCTTTAGATGACACTTGGACTAATCTGGCAAGTCTCACAGCAGCAACACCAGGGCCAATAAGGTATTTGGCCGCTATACACTACCGCAGAGCCACTACCCAACCACATGCATACTGCTGATCACGACTATCTAATTTGGATGGAAATATATTCTCTCAGGGGGGAAAAGAATACACTCACCTCGGATAAAAGACATGGCATGCTCTTCATTGACTCTCAACGAATCCTTAAGGTTAACATAGCTCGTTGGATGACCGGAACAACGATGGATTTATTGGCAGGGATTTCTAATAGAATGGAGAATTCTTCACGAGTCAGGCAAAGCTTGTCCAAGCCACATCAAAAGACATAATCGTCAGTATCCCAAAAATTTGCACGCGACCTAAAGAATATCTTCGTGAACATCCACAATCTATAAACTCATGAAAAATTTCAAATTGAATTGTCCATCGAGATGAGTAAGTTAATTTTGTTGAAAGAATCAACAAAAGCTCGGATTTAGAGTTCAAAGATCGTGGGATTATCTTTGGAAGCCATTGGGAGTACTTTTCTGAGAATAAAAGTCGAATGCCCCTCTAAATGGATGAGTCCCGCATTTATAATTTGAGAGCCCTAAGTTGTATATAGATTGGATTCAAAAATTTCAAAAAAATAAAAAAAATTATCGAATAAATTGGACGATTTTTGACAAACCATTCGGTTATATTTTTGTTTTGAATATTTGGACAATGAATCTTTCTAATCAGCTGGCCGATTTTATCATGAAATTAAATTTTGTTTCTTATAAACCATCCAATTTCATGTAGATCTTAAGAAAGACCGCGACAATCCCAGAGTATTTGAGTCTCCACTTTGGTGGAAGGGCTGGGGCTTTTCCTTTACTCTTACTAGCAACTTCGTTGCCCTTTGGCAGTGCCTGCTCTGGTTGACTAACCTTCTTTGTGAAAATCCAACTAGTCGCCCTTGTCTTCACCCAACTTCCCTTTCGAAGTACCAGAACTGCTCTAATAAGAGTTTAAATATTAGCAACAGGGGGTAAGGGGCCCTACAGAGCTCTGTCTTCCACTCGACCCACCTCTTGGATGTGGCATCAAAGGGGTAGAAGTAGATGCCTCGGTCATCTCTGCAGATGGCCCATACACCTCTAACAAGTCTTGATAAGTGGATACAATATTCTTGAGACTGTTTATCGTCTGGTAGGCTTCCTTCAAAATTGAGCAAGGGACCTAAAATAAAGAATTGCTTATAGTTAAAATCAAGTGAAAAATGACAATTCAAGCACAGTTAAGGTTTAGGGTTATCATATGGACTTGCGTGAACTCCTTGAGCCTGAAGACCTCTTTCTTCGTCTAGAGGATCGGCTTCTCCTTCAGAAAGACCAGTACCATCCAATGAGGGAAGGGATATTATCCGCGGACCCTGCCTTCTGCTTCCTTTTTCCTTCCAGTCTCGAGCTATCGTAGCCTACTTTACTCTCCTCAGCCGCTCCGTAGTCAATGGGGGAGCCAAGTCTTCTCTCACAAACACCTCATAGGTATGAGGATCGTTGGGCCATCTTAAGAAGGATACGTTGATCCCCCTGGCCAAGGTCTACCTCAATCCCCGGTTTAGGGTTCCCATCTGGTACATCTCAAGGGGAAGGGCTGCAAACATACGAGCCTTGATGTCCATATGATGCTGGAAGAGCACTCGCGCTCCTAGATTGAACTGCTTTTGCAAGGGGGCCACCAACAACATTTGGCATCGGGTGAGTGCCAACTCCTCGGCGTAGGCTTTAGCCGTCTCCCACTTAGACAGAGAACCCTGAAAGAAATGAACAAATTGTGAGTATTCATAAATGTGCATTAATGAAAATTCAAAAACCCATTGAATCACTTACTGGGCGCTGAGTCAGCCCGTTAAAGTTGTCACAGAAGGCCCCCCTGTGGCCCCTACCTACTCATCCTGAAAATTTCACTGATACATCATAGGCTCAGTCTCTTCAGTACCTAATTGTGGGGTATGTGATCCCACGATCTCGAAAGCCCAAACATGCAAATTGAGATAACATGTGACTAGATGTTTAAAAGTATACATGAGAATAATCAGGAAAGAGCTAAAGAAGCATAGACATACCTCCTAAATGTTGCAACACCTCATGAAGCTCAAAGACTGCCCTGAGACACCATTCCGACAGAGTGATAAATGTATGCCATAACGGGAGTATCCAATCGTACTCCCTATCCCTCCCACCTCCTCCAAAGCCCGTAAAAATGACAACTATACAAAGCCATCTTCATTGCTTAATAATATCTCCCCAAGACATACAGCAGAAACCCCCAGACATATTAATCGATGGTTGGCCTGTCAGTACCCTCCAAGGCCATATCCTCGTAGTGAGAATGAAGAGTACCAAGCAAGATAGAACTGCCCTTTTTGTAGGACGGTTCAAAACCAAGTAACTGGACCATGAGGTCTAGGTCCTTGTCGAGATTCCAGGTTATATTCACGAAATCGTATGGGGTAAATGTCGCTTCCCCAAATAGCAAGTGAAAAGTGTTGGTGGAATCTGACCAATGCTTGGGCAAGCACATAAGATGTTTTTTTCATGGTGGAAGCAGGTAACCTGTCTAAGAAAAGCTCAAAACAAGTCCTGACTTTCCTAGCCCCTATAGGTTAAGGTACCTTAGCCCACCATTCCCTCAGCAAATTTTGGGAGCTCCTACATTCACATATTCATGGAGAGAGGCTGCAAAACCAAGAGAAAATGGAAGAATCTTAAAGAGCCATTCGATTTATGAATGAAGTGGATGAAAATATAAAATGGTTGAGTCTTACTTTGCATGGGGATGACTTGTGTGTAAAAAAATATAACTTAGTGTGAGTAATTGGAGAGAATAAATTTGAAAACATAGCTCATCCACAAAAAAGTTTTTGCTAAGGTGAACTCCTTGATTCAGAGTCAAGAGTGAGTGATCATCCGTCTGATTCATTGGCTAGAAACGCAAAATATGGCCAATTTACGGCCCTCATTGGTGTCTCTTTCTAGCACAGATGAACTCCATAATTTCTCAAAATTTATAAGAGAATGGAAATGGATTGTAAGGATTTATAGGCAAAGGATGTAATAAGGTTAGGATTGGATGATTAGGAGTCCTTGCAATAAAGGAACTTGAGAGAGAAAATAATTTGATTGTGTTTGAAGTGGTACAAAAAAACCCCAAATATTAAGCCCAAATCTAAATGGATTAACCGACCAGTTTTTCATTTAAATTGGTCAAACCTGCTCACTAACTGACCAAATTTCGACATTTCGATTTTCATAGATTGAAACCTACTGACTAATCAGCCGGTTTTCGAGTCAATATTCCATCTTTTTCTATCCTCGAACTAGCTAGCCGGTTTTTGTTCAAAAAAAGAGAGATAAATTTGTGCATCCTTAGGTGAAATACATGTCTGCATGCCTTTTATATACCCGTGTGCTTGCATGATCATTCTGTTACCTGAGTTTGCATGTTTTGCCTACCTGTGCATTTCGCATGGTACCTAGCATTCTGCCTAGGACATTTTTATCTAATATTTGTGTGCTTGCATGCTTGCTTATGCATATCCGCTATTCTATCCTAGGATTGTTTTTTGATATGAATACTCGAATCTGTTTATCAGCTCAGCGATTTTTGTATGGTGTAAGGCTAGTGCAAGATCCTGCGTTTGTTGCTAGAAGCAACATTCTCTTCATATCAGTTATATTAATATGTTGGGCACTTAATGACCAGCTGTCTTTGTGGCATTGTTAGCTCTTGCTTTGAATAATATTTTCAAAACTTTCATATGTCCAAGCAACTAACCGCTTTTACATGTTGTTGGCTCCGACTCTTTAACATATGTCGATGTTCCTAAGTGACCAACTGTTGTACATGTCATTGACTCCGACTTTTAAACATAATCTTTTAGTATTCTTAGACAACCAACCCTTTCTGCACATTGTTGGCTCCAACTTCTAAGGATACGCCCATTGTCCGGTGACCAACCATTTGTACATGTTGTTGGCTCCGGCTCTAAATAAGGTTTAATATCAAATTGTCCTTTAATATTATTCGATGACCAATCGTTATTACTGTTGGCTTTGACTTCAAATAATATCCATATCTTTTCACGAACTACGCTAGTTTGATTCCTCCTCAGAGGATACGTAGAAAGTCCTGTAAAGGTCCGGCCTCGTACCTGTGTCATGTTCCTTGAGTCTATTCAGAGTCTTTTGGTCTTTACAGTATTTCACTACAAAAATCCGTTGTTTTTAAGTGATGTTTGCTCACGTGCAAGCTCCCTCACCGAGGGGCTCTGTAGATACCCCATTTTTGTAGTTATCATTAACTAAATAAATATTAAAATTTATTAATAATTAGAGTGTGTTATTAAGCTTAGGCCTAGTAATATAACTTAATTAATTAATTTGGTCCAATCCAATCTAATTGTCTAGGTCACAAGTCTGAAGTCCATTAGTCAAGTGGTATAGTCTTGTCTGCCAGTCCAGTCCACTCCACTCCACTCCAGTCCAATTATGTCATTCTAGTCCAAGTATCTAGATATTTATTTATGTTGTCTAGATAATTAGGGAATTGTTATGTGAATTATCCCTGATGCAAGGGATTAAATAAATTATTTATATGGTTAAATATGATAATTCCCCAATCTGGTACATCCAACCTATAAAATCAGAGATAATTATCAAAATTAAGGTCAGATAATGCCTTGAAATTCAGGAAAAAATAATAAAAGTATTGGATGAACTGGCCAGTTAGTTGACTTTTATCAATCTGTGATTTTTATTAAATGTTCTGACTTATCTTCAGATTGCAAATTGGCTTAGCCAATCTTATCAGTTCTGGCGTCCCAGAGCTCTATAAATAGGCTCCTTGGCCCTCATTTTCAGGGGCCTTGGTCCTAGTTAAGTTAATTCTCCGTAGAGCTTTTAGACAATTTTTTTATGAAGTGGTATATCATCTCTCTCGAGAATTTAGCCCTTTATATTCACTTTATAAGTCATTTAGTCTGTTGCATCATGGATCCTTTGGAGAACATTCCCTAGTCATTGAGACAAGCAACTTCCTGAGGTAATTTCAATAGCTTTCTAGTCTAGATGAATTGTCTCCTATTTTCCATGATCGCATTTTATTATTAAAAATCAAAATAAGTCTTTTTAATTTTCCAGTCTACGTCTAAGACCAGAATGTAGATTGCTTCCCGTTGGACTAGAGTCGAACTATGGTGATTTTGATTCCGGTTAGTCCGACCAGATACGTAAGCAATTCAACCCTGATGTCAAATACGAGCCAAAGACATAAAAATATACTTAGGGTAAGCATTGCTTGCATATTTTACATGTTATATGTTTTAAGGCCAAAAATCAATAGTTATGAAATAGAGACCGAAAGGATGTGGCAGGTGCCTAGCACCTTCTCGCTACATAAGTTAGTTCCCGAATCCATTGCCCCATTTTTGATAGATTAGTTGTCCTTTTGGACACTTTAAGAGTTATTTCTTGTTTTTTTTTAAATTTTAAATTAAATAAGATGACGACTCTCTTTAAATCCTTCTAGGGGCTTTTTTTGACGCGGTTCGCTAGTGTAGGATTTGAAAGAGATAGTAGTGTTTTGATTAGAATTAGGGTATGCGTAAAACGCTAAAATCGCAAAGTAAGTACCCTGATTTAGAATAGACAGACTGGATGCTTTTCCATTTTATTCTTTCAATTCTCTAATCAACCGGTTGATTTTCCTTTTTGCTCTTCCAGCCTCTGATCAATTGGCTGGTTCTGCTGATAAATTTTCCCAGCTTTCGGACCAACCGGCCGGTTCAAGGTCTTTTAAAGTTCCTATAAAAAAAAAAGATCCTTCTTACATGCTTGTCTGTTTGCATGAAATTCTTTCAGCTGCATCTTTACCTGAACAAATGTTCGAGCGTTTTTCAAGTCCTTTTGCATACATGTATGCCTCTACTCTTGTATGCTTGCATGCCATTCTTTGTTAAAGTATTGGTAGGTCCAATGACACTATGAATTTGTTGCCTAGTTCAGTCTGTACAGTGTAAAGCCAATGCAAAATCATATGCTTTGTTGCTAGAAGCGACACTTTCTCCATATCAATTTAAGAAGCAAATTTATATATTTGGCACTCACTACCAGCTGACTTTGAACATTACTAGCTTCGATTTTGAGTGATATTTCTAAAGTTTTCATCCTTGTTTCTAAGCGACCAAATGCTTGAGGGCATTGTTGGGTCCAGCTTTTGGATATAATCCTCATTTGATTAAGCAACCAACTTCACGAGTGCATTGTTGGCTCCAACTCTTGGGTATAAGTCCTGCTTTGATTAAGCAACCAACTGCTTGAGCGCGATTTCTTCCCCGGCTCTTAATCAAATTGTCACTTTGTCCATCGATCATCCAAATTGATTTGGTGGCTTCGGCATCTGACAATCCCCCCTTCTCCTGTCTATCAGCCATTTAAATGGTTTTAATGGCTCAGGCAACAAGCAAGATTTCTTTTTTCGTATATCTAGACAACCACTCAAATTGATTTGTTGGCTCGACATCTAGATATGGGGCCCCGTCCGTTGAACATTATGAATTGGTGGTTCAGATAACATACAGAGTTATAATTCTTTTTGTATATCTAGTTGACTATCTAAATTGATTTGGTGGCTCTAGCATCTAGCTATAGGCCTTTGTCTGTTGACCATTCAAATTGATTTGGTGGCTCTTGTAACAAACAAAGTTGATTCTTTTTAGTATCCTTAGACGACCATGTGTTGTTACCACTGGCTTTGGCTTCTAAGGATTCAACTCTGGTTTGACGACCAATTGTTGTTGCTGTTGGCTCCAGCTTCAAAGGATATTCCTTTCTGAATTACGTTGGTCTGATTCCTCTTTGGAGGATACGTAGGAAGCCCTCTAAAGGTCTGACCTCATATCTATCTGATTATTTGCGAGATGTCCAGAGTTTTGTGGTCTTTTCTGTATTTTCACTACAAAATTGTGTTGTTTTCGGTGATGTTTGCTCACAGACGAGCTCATTCACCGAGGGGCTCTGTAGACACACTATTTTTGTTCCTTCTCATTTATTTTATATTGGACTTCATTAATAAGTAAGGTTAATTACTATTATAGGTGTAGGCCTGATAATAAATCACGAGTTTAATTTATTTAATCCAGTCCAGTTCAATCTAGTAATTAATTGGATCTAGTCCAGTCCAATTAGTTGAGTCCTGTCCAGTATGAAGATTGTGATTTACTTAAACGATTTAGAATTATCTTGTTATTAATCCTTGATTTATATGAAAGTTAAAGTTAACTCCCGAGATTTGGTACATCTCTTCTATTTTTGTCAAAGATAATTATCAAATTTAGGACAGATAATGTCCCAAAATTTAGAAAAAAATATAAAAAATTCAAAGGATGGACTACCCAGTTTTCGTCCAACCGGTCGATTACTTGAGTTTTTCTCACTCTCTCTATGTGTGTGTGTGTGTGTGTGTGTGCACCAAATCACAGAGGTGATCATCTTTTTCATTTCTTTTGCACCAGACCTCTATAAAATGGTTCTTTGTGTTACCTTATAAAGGATCATTTTTTTTCTCTCTAGAGCGTTTATACCATTTCTTTTCTAGAAGTGATATATTATATCTAAGGAGAAAATTGACACCTAATATTAGTTTCTCGCATCGTGGATTTGTCACAAGGTGTTCTCGAGTCCTCTCGGCAAACGCTGTAACTCCCTGTACTTTTCAGAGGTGTCTAAGATAATTATTTGTTGGTCTGTAAAGTTAAAGAGAGATAATTTTTAGTGATAATTCGGAATTGGTATGGTATGAAAGGTTAAAATTCTTTTGGGATCAAAATATAATTATGTGAAGTTTTTTGGATCAAAATAAAATTCTTTGACCATCAGTGATTCAAGGATTTTATTTGTGATAAATGAGAAGTTGATTTTTGCTTACTCTATTGTTGTGCACCATAATTAATCGGCAAAAGTTAGATTTCAGGTCCTCGTTAACTGGTCAGAATGATGATGCGCGCAGTACTGTTACTTGTGGTCGCCCTTGCTTCCACCATGATTATTATCCCAAGATGAGATTCTCAGTCCAAGTCAGCAGGACCAAACGTTGATCTCAACATATCATTTGAGCTAGTGTTGTGATGAAACTATTTTGTTATGATGTTTTTATCTTAAATGATTTTTACGCCCTCAGATTTGTAACCTCTACTTTATTACGTTTTACAGAATGATTTCTTATAGTAACAATTATTTACTCCCTAATTTTATCTTGTAAAGTCGCTGAATTATAAATTGAGTTATTAATTTTGATATGCTACAGTCCAGCTAGTTGAATCACTGGTATTTACTGAGCACGTGAAAGCTAATTCCTTACTTAACATTCAGGTTGAAAAGGAAGGAAAGGATGGCGAGCGTGTGATTTGAATTTAAAGCGGAAATTCAGAGACTGCACTAGATAATTTTGAGTCTTGCCCCAGGTGTTACCCTTAGAAGGATTGTAATGAATTTGGACATACAATTTTATATGGAATTGTAGTTGGACTTCAATGAATGTAGTTAGTTTTAGAGACTATTTCATATTTGTTGATGTATGGTGGTTTTGCATTAAGATTAGAAATAAATTTCTTATTCTAGAGTTATATAAGATTCAATTTTCACTACAGTTGTATTGATTGTTAGTGAGTAAGGCCTGACAGTGCCCTTGGTGAGAGTCCAATTGGCCCGCAGCCGGTCACAGACTTGGTTCACTGGCCCAGCCGTGGGTTCAGGTTGTGAGAAACGCATTCGCGAGGTACTTTTACACACTTTTGTAGATTAGTATTGATTATAGTAGTGTAGTGTGCCTCTCATCCCGAAATCATTTCAATAAATAAACAAAACTATTCAAAAGAGTCTTTCAATTCATTTCTTTTATGTAACTTTAGGTCAAAGATTGAAATGTAGGTTACCACCCGAAGGACCCCGTCAAATGAAGGATTTTGATTCCAATTTGTCCGGCTGTATATATAGGCAATTCGACGTTGGCTGCCAAATTCAAACCAATAATATTGAATTAGAACTAGTGAGTTTTATACATTGCTTATGTGTCATATGTTAAAAAGGTCAAATTCAATATAAACAAAGTGGAGAGGGTTAGTGTATGGCGCGGAAAATTCAATATAAACAAAGTGGAGACGGTTAGTGTGTGGCGTGGGTGTCTAAACCTTCTCATTGTATAACTTAGTTCCCGAATCCATTTATCTATTTTTAATGATTAGTAAATCTTTTGACATTTTAAAGTCTGTTATAGATTTTCTTATTTTTCTTTTTGTTTCACAAGATAAGATGGCAATTCCTAATTTCAAAACTTTTTTGGGTTTAAGATTTTTTTTTTGAAGCAATTCTTTACAGCGAGGCTTTTATTTGGTCGTTATGTCTTCTTCGAAAGCATCCCAGAAAAATAGGTCCCAGAAGGCTTGATCACTCAGAGCTATTAGGAGATTGCAAATGATTAGTGAAAGTAATGATTACGAGCACCTTTCTCTGACTTGATCACAATCGAAAATTTTCTACAAAATATTATTATTAAAAGTATAGCTAAAAACCTCCTTTGTTTTTTTTTGTTGTTGGTAAATGGCTATTAAGAAAAGTTTAGTGGTGCATGTAATCATGACTTATAGTTAGCCACTCAAATTGATATTTTTCGTGAATAGGATGAGATTTTAGAGTTTTTCCTCTAAATAATATAATTTTAATACTTAATTACCTATTTATCTCATACCATACCTTTTAACGTTATGGTTTAAAATTACGATTTTTAAGAAGAAAACGTGTTTTCAAATCACATTTTTGATATATTTACATATTTTTTTATTTTAATTGTCTAATTTAAACAAAATTAAAAGAATATTTGAAAAAAAAAAAGAAATTGAGGTTAAGAATGAAATCGCAATCGAAAACCACATCTTCAAAAGTAATCGTGGTTTGTAACAACGTTTTCAGACCAAGGTTAGTAAGTAAAAATCATCTTGAAGAATCACGTTTTCGATAGAAATTGTTATTACAATAGACGATTCCTATTGAAATCATGGTTTGTTGAAATTGTTGTTTCTTATCACGTTTTAAATTGTAATTCCTAATCACGTTTTCAAGAGAAATCGTGTTTCCTAAAAACATTTTCTATAGACATCGTGGTTTGTAATTATGTTTTATGTAGAAATTATGGTTGCTTAACATGAAGAATAATTCCATAAATTTATTTTCTTCTATTTTTCTTTTCTTCGGTTTAGAAATTAAAAAATTATTTAAAAAATAAAAAAATAAAAATATGATTCGAAATTACATTTTATTATTTAAAAATATTGTTATTCGAAGGTAAATAAGGTTTAAAATGCATTAAAGGTGTAATTAAATATTAAAATTACATTTTTGTAGGGAAAACTCCGAGATTTTAGATTTTAGCGATAGTGGTAAACAAATTTGCGTTTAGCTTTCTGAGTGCCATATTATCGGGTTACTTCCGCCGTCGTTTGTAATCGCCGCCGCTCCCAAATCAACACGCAGCAGCAGCAGCAGCAAAGATGGCCGACGGTGCAATCGTGCGCAAAGACGACCAACCAAACACTAAACAACAATTGCCCCTTTTCTCTCTCTTCTCAAAGGCTCTTCAGCCCTTCATCGCCGCTCCACCTCCACCTACCGGCGCTGCTCCCAAACTTGCTACCGACGTTTTAGAGACATGTCCAAAAGCCGCCAATAAATATTCCGACGAGCCTAAGCCAAACGGCGTGAAATTTATCAGGTCAACAGTTCCTCCGTTGAAGCTCGAAGCCGAAATAGAGGGTCGAGAAACCAATCCCGCTCTTCTCTGGCAGGTAACGAAAAAGGTCTCACGTATTCTAGCGCATAGGGACGTATTCTAGCGTATCTATGCGCGGGCTCTGTTTGATTTCGTATAGAAAGGAATCAAAATTTTCACTTATTTCAGTAATCCAGGCAATATCACACGTTTGGAGACTTCAAATAAACGGGTTTAGGCTGCCTATTTTGAATTTACTTCAATTCCCATCACGATAAGTTTATCCCAACTGCTAGTGTGAAGGTATGTTAGCATGCTACGATATGAAGTTCTTATTAAGCACGTTTTTGTATTCAGCTTAGCGTAAACACAAAGTTTTTGCTGCTTACATCGATTTTTAGTTGTATATTTTTGGAAGCACAGGTTTGAAAAATGGGTTTAGGCTTTAGATTTTTTAATGCACTTTTTTTCATGTCACAGTAAAAAGTTATCCGAAGTGCTAGTATGTATATATGTTGACATGCTAAGATATGAAGTTCTTGTTAAACACGTGCGTATTTAGCTTTGCACAGTTGGTATAGGATGAACACAGTTTTTCTTAAGTATCTTTTTGATAGCAAGAAATTGAGTGAGATACTTTCTTTGAAAGAGTACGCAGAAGTATTTTAGCGGTATAAATGATTTATGCATTATAGGATATGTGTGCGAGCCCATTCAGGAACAATTTTAAGATGTTCATGTTTATCTCATTTGTTAAAGGAGCTCAAATTCTATGTTCAAACTTGTTTCATTTATTAAATGAACGATAATGAGGGAGCTTTTAGCAAACAAGTCACAAGCTTGCTCATGGGCATCTCGGTTTGCTTGTAATCCTACCCATGGGCTGTCAAGCAGCAGAACAAGTTGTGAGCTTTGTGGCTTTTACTAATTCATTTTATCGAACTGAAGCATGCTATCTTTCTGGAACTGGTTTTGCTTAATGGTAAAGAACAGTTTTGAACAACAGGCTAAAAGGAGAACTTACAAGTACTGTCCGAAAAGGAATCAGGCAAAAGAGGTCTGGTGCGTGGTGGGGTGCAATGTTGGGAGGGATTTGATCGTTTAAAGTCATAAAGAACCCATTTTCAAGCTTTTGTTGACAGCCAATCAGCCATTACCCCTATTAACTGAGAAGGTGGAGGCATGTAGAGTAGGGTTGAGTAAAATTTGCGGATGCTTCGAATGTTCTCCGACCATAACCTAAAACATGGTTAATTTTTCAAAACTAAATAAAACATGTACTTTAATGCCCATTGCAAACTGTCTTTTTGAACATGAGATTCAAATGTCAAATATAACTATGTTGGTGCACTACTACCTTTCTTTGCTTAGTCTGCAGAGCAAAATTACTTTGTTCATTGGAGGAGAAAATGGGATTGACAAGACTATGATCATTTAATGAGTGAATTTGAAGGTCTTAGTAAGATTTATGCAATGAAGGATGGACAGTGCCGGTCTGAAAATCATTCAACAATAAAGTGCAAGGGTGGGGGTCCTGTTGTTGATTACAGAATGCCCCTCATCTGAACGTTCTTAATACTAGGGGCCGTCAATTTTGATATCCAATAGAGCTCAAACTTGATTAGAATATGAGGTTTAATATATTATGGATTGCAACATAATAGACTCTTAATTGACTAAAACTTGAAGTCATTGCGACTATTTGATATAACTATTTCCATATTGTTATAGAAAAGGGTTCAAAATGAACGAGATGGTTCCGATCTCTTCTCGTAAACAACCATTAATTTATTGCTTAAATTAAAGCCTTTTTTCAATTATAGCATAATGTCACAGTGAGCCGAATTTTGGAGGCTTGTTCGCGCAGGCGCTTACTAGGATGATATGCGCGAGCTTACTGGGATGCTTGCATGGAAGGATTCGGACTATTCTCGAATAATCTATTATTATTTTTTATTTTCTTATAATAATAGATTTGACTGAAATAATTTAGAATAAGAAGGAAGCTTGTGGATTTTTAGATATTCTTAGAGGTTTTTGTGATTATAATGGTTGCCGCTGGATAAGACTGATCACCCTATCCGTTGAGGTGGTGTCGTATTAATAGGGATAAGGACTTCAGTTCATTTATGTGGAGATTCAATCAGAGATTGTTTATAGACATGCAACTGAGAAAGCAAGGCTTACTTTGGCATCCTTGGGGGTGAATTGCCTAAGTTGGGGTAGAGTTGTACCTGTCAAATTCTAGGGTTGTGACGGGGTATCAGAGCAATCGTTCCTTAGGTTGGGGTAGAGTTGTGCTTGTCAAATTCTAGGGCCATGACTGGGGTATCAGAGCAGTCATTCTCGACCATTACAACATGAAGACGACTGAGCAGCGATATGCTGCAAAGGTGCAGAATAAGGGTAACAAGAATTCTCAATGCCTTGGTTGCTCAACTGCAAGTCACAATGTCGCTCTGTGGAGAACTCATTGCCTGACTTCGAGAAGAGGCTCGGGTCATGCCAAAGCGAGCTAGACGATCTTTTAGTCTCAAACAACAGTCCGGGGATGCATTTATGAAGACGAAGGAAGATGACGTATCAACATTAATGGTGCGGGTGAAGGCACTCAAGAAGGACATCGAGGTAAGGCTGAATGTTGTCACCACGCCTCTCTTTGATGTCATTGACCAGGGACGGTGAACCTGGGAGTATGCGAGAAGATAGTGGTTGAACAGCGTGCCGAGCTATAGGTCTACAAGATTAGTCGTGCCAACAATAGCAAGGGTGGCATAGTGTGCTTCCAAGCTTGCAAAAAGGTGTGGACCCTCAAACCTAAGGCCTACTGCAGACAACTTCGTGTGAACAATGGAGCTTCACCTTGAGGTGTTCAAACCTGGGGATGGGGATGAGACCGTTGAAGTCGTAACATTTTACACGATAATGTTTGGTGGTAGCGTAACTGTGTCGGCAAAGAGAAAAGTACGTGCAAGGTTGACACTTGGTATGACTTTAAGATGGAATTGAAGAAGCAGGTCTATCCCTGGAACGTCGAGTTCGAGGCATGCCGCAAGCTTAGAAGGTTGAGACACAGGTTTGTGCTGGACTATGTCAAGGAGTACTTGGTAACTATTCTTGAGCTTATAGCTAATACGAAGGCATTATGTGAGTTCAGGAATGGACACGTGAGACGGTAATGGCTCGACAGATTAGGGCATATTTAATAGTTTTTTGTAAAAGAGCCCCATATATTCTATATATTACAGATTGATTCCCGAAATTAGTATAAAAATCTCATATTGGCCCCAAACGATGTGACACTTCTCCATGCAGTGTCTGACACTCCTCGATGAAGTGTCCGACACGGTGTCGGAAATTTAACTAAATAAATAAAAAATCGGACGCCGATTAGGGGTGTCCGACACGTGTTTGCCGGTGTCGAGAGGGTGTCGGGGTGTCCGTCCGTTTAGGACACCATACCTCCACCTAGGAAAGGTGTCGGTGCTTCTTGCCCCCACTCCCTTCTCTTTTATATTGGGTGGAGTGATTATGGGATCCCAACCTTACTATCAAAATTGACTTACAAATGATGTGGCAATGGCATTTCCGAGATAACAGTCAATAATGATGATTTGTTTTTGTAGACGAATTGATCTACAATAAGCCAAGTGTTTGAGAGTTGTCTTTTGGGTATAAGTTGGGTTCCGTATCTTTATTGTTTTGAAGAGGTCATGCTTTCTAATTTGGTGTCCCACAATGTCTGTCAAGTCAATTAATTCAATATCTGTCGGTATTGGACTTTTCCATGTTACCCTTGGAGAAGAAGACGATGTTTCTTTGTGAAATTTGTTACGAACGTTTCAATGTTATTGGTTGGCGTTTTGGCATAGCGTTTAATGTGCCTTCTGTATTGTTCTTGTCAAACATGACACTCAATGTAGTAATTTGCTTACCTAAAAAGGCGCATCGTACTTTGCGAGGTGGGTGCCTTGCGTAGCACCTCGCATTCAGGATTTGGGAGATGTTGTCCTCTGAGGACTACCCTAGCCCCTTCACAAGAACAAATTTTATGATAGAGGTCCTTGGCCAACAACCTGAGTATGGGCTTCCTTCGCCCCTGCTCTTCCCGAGGACCACTTTGCCTACTGTCAAGAGTCGCCCATTTACTCGAAATGTCTGGAATCACCCTTGGCAGCTTGGATGAGCGATAACGTTGTTACTTTACATGGGTACTGATTTTGGTTCAGGGTATGTTACATATTGATTGGTAGAAATATTTTCTGGAATCTATGGTTCTGCAATTCCAAGGAAGATGGCAAAGATACCTTCGCAGTAAAACATAGTGAACAGCATGTCGATTTGCAACTATCGAAAGCACATCAAAGCAGGCTTCTGCCTCTTATAAATAGGCCTATGAGCGACTTAAAGAAGTCCATGCTGAAGTTGCATTTGTATCGCTTTAGTACCCTCAAAGTGACCTTCCCATCACAGTGTTGACTTGGCGCTTTTGTCAAGGGCTTTTGGGTTGAATTTAGTAAACTGGCTTCAATGAATAGTTTCTGAACAGATTATCTATTCGAACCTCTGGCGCGAGTAGAATGCTTATAAAACCTGCCCATGAGGCCTTCTTTGTGTACATATACTTAGATTCTTGTGGTGGCAATTTTGAGTAGGATTTATTGAACGCATGTTTTTTGGACATGCATTCTTAGTTTGAGCATCTTTTATGTGATTGCTTTTGAGAACAACTCTTGCCGCCTGGCTCGGCTACGATTTTTACAGGTGATAACTCTCTAAGTACTGCATGCAACTTTTATCTTAGGAAGCATTCTTTAGAATTATGCTATCAGTGCTCTATCTCCGGTTTTTGATATTTGCGCGCCACTTTCGTTGCTAAAGACCAAAAAGAAAATACCCCAAGTCTAACATTAAAGACTGTCTAAAAGCGTTTAGCGACAAACTAGAATGTGAGTGGTAAAAAGTGGAGTACTTTCTAAATTACATCCTGGTCCCCCCCCCCCCCCCCCCCACCAAAAAAAAAAAATTGGTGGATTTGCATATGTCCTCTATTAGCGAGTCACCGACTTAAACTTCATATTTATGAGATGCATGCCATCTGTTTCAGGTCTATGCAGTTGGAGGGTTTTTCATTCTAAGGTGGGTCTGGGCAAGATGGAATGAGCGGAGGAGGCCATCAGACGAAAATCCAGCTCCCGAAGATGACTAGCCCGTAACAATCTAAGTACCTTTATTTTTTATTTTTTTTGGTGGTGATAAGTACCTTTGACTGTTGTGATCTATAAGCACTCCAACTTTTACCATAGTAAGCAGAGAATCTCATTTAGACAGTACTCTTTGTCGTTGTCCGTGTCTTTCGTCTGAATCATTTTTTTACAGCACGTATCCTTTCACAAGACATTATGATTGCCTTATTGAGTTTGCATATCTCCGACAGATGGTCCATGACTCATTATTTAGAATGAGGCGTCCATTAAAGGGGAACAGGTTCAACTCAATCAGAGAATTAGAGTACACTACGGAACACGTTCAACTAAATGGAGTACGGTCTCTGAGTGTCTATCGGAGCAGAACACGGTCAACTCCATGTTTTGAACCTGCTAAATTTCTTAGTTCCTTCTTGTTCATTCCTTGATCAAACCTGTACTATTTATCAAACCTCTCTTTGTCGGCTCTGGCTCACATTATGGTGGGTGAGATCGTTGAGACAGTGACAAGGATTGCCAAGATAGGCTCTCACTATAAAAATCATTCCTTCGAGTCTGTCCGGCCTTGTATATGCCATTGACAAAACAAAGTCACGGTCGCTCTGTTCAATAAGTTCATATTTATTAAGAATTCAACTAAGCACTATGTTGGTGTCTCTCCATACAAGTCAGACGATCAACTTCGGCTGAAATGTTGTCTCCTCGCGGGAGAGCAGGTTCGCCCAAGAGTATGGTATAGATTTTAGTTGCAATCCTGGTCGGAGCAGTATAGGCATCACTAAGTAGGTGTCGTAACAATGGTTTGTCGTCATTAATTATCAGCGGCGTAACAATGGTTTGTCGTCGTTAATTATCACCGGCGGAGATTGAAGCTTCTTACTACAAATCAGGGCGTTGCTAATTTCTTTTTCAGGAATACAAGCAATACGATTATCTCGAATGAAGCCATAGTAAAAAGCATTTATTTGAGTGGTTGATTGACTGAACCTACCTTAACATGTACTTTGAAACTTCTTACTACTGGTTTCTTTTTCAGGAATACAAGCAATACAATTATCTCGAATGACGCCGTGGTAAAAAGCATTTATTTGAGTGGTTGATTGACTAAACCTATCTTAACATATACTATATTTGGACATTAACACCCTACAAAACCAAAGGATATGTATACCTCAACATATGGCATCTTTAGCAAAGTTTTCTAGTTTTAATCGAGAAAAGTTAGGGACCTCGGTCTCAATTTGAGACTGTCCAAGTCGTAACCATATTATATTATACACTAGTGGATGAGATTCTCAATCTCCTTAGTAAGTGTTACTGTTTTCCATAATTTTGTGTCAATTTTTGGGGTTCATTTTATATGTCAAAATGATAAAAAGAAGGTAAAGAGGCAAAGAAGGAAAAATTCCAAAGGGAATTGAAAAAGTAAGTATATAATAAGGAGCTCCACTTACTTTAATACTTATGTAGTATGTTAAGGTGTATGCATATGTACCGGACCATATGAGAAACGATCACACGTGAGCGTGACAGTGGGCTGTGTGGCGCTTTGATGGTCACTTTGCACTTTGCCCGAGACATGATTAGACGCCTAAAAGTTTTCGTGATTGAATTTCGGCCATCGGCGTGGATGGGTGTGATGAACAGGTGCATCAGTTTGGGTCCGATCGAAATCGACCTGTTCGCAGCTGGTTGGTTACACTTGTACCGATTAAGGTAATACTCGAACGGTTGCACCCGTTGAGCAGTTGGGTATTAAGGTAATACTCGAACGGTTGCACCCGTTGAGCAGTTGGGTGGTGCCAGTTTGGACAGACCCACTCGTTAGGAGCTGGGTAGTTAATGATCCAGAATACAAATCGTTAATTTAACGATTTTTTATCCAATGGTCCAGATTGAATGGGTGCACGGTGAAAGGGTGAATGGTGAAAGGATGTGACCCTTGGTGAGCAGCTACTATTGCTCCATAAATAGAGCAGATAGTTCAGATTTTTGACACCCTAATTGGCATCCAATTTCTTATTTCTTTTCGGCAGATCTTCTACAACAAGAAATTTCTGTAGAATTTTTTACTTATAAAACCATTATTCATATTTCTATATACTTTTCTGTAAAGTGAATATTGTTTGTACAAACACTGTTCACTAGTACATTTTATTGTATTTTGGAGGATAATTTTTGACAACCTGCTGCACACCACTTCTGGTGGGGAAAAATATAAATTTACGGAAAGCGTTACGACGTTCTCGAAGCCATCTCATCTCACTTTTCAGTCACGAACCTATCCACATATACCACCAACAGTGAGTTGCAATCTTCGACAAGATGCCCATGGTTTCCATGGAAGTGACAATACAGTTTCTAGTCGCTAAAGTGCAAAGTCTCATTGGTCTGCAAATGAATGTTCTCTCCCAATTTTTTAGCCGGTTAAGTATCTTCTCGCAGGTCACATTCAGGGTGTAGATTGATCTAAGAGATTGCTTCGTTTTGTGGAGTTACCTTCTGCCTTTTGCCGCATTTTATCGGACACCTAAGGGTCCCTCCATGTCCCAACACTTCTGTTCCAAGCCGAGCTCCATGCTAGAAAGTCAATTTTTATCTTCAGCTCAAAGGTATTGTTCCACCCTCTCCAGAGGCTTGACCATAGAATGAGGGTTTTGTCTATTGGTGTCTCATTGGACCGCTGAATGATGCTAACGAAAAATGACTGTGCGGTGCAACCGGCTACTAAAAAAGTTGAAAAAAAATTGATTGGCTGGTTAGAGTAGTAGCTAATTGGGCATGGATGAAAATGTTGAAACCACTTGTGAGCGATAAATTTGAGCGTGGCACATGACCAGATCAAGAATCTTATGAAGGTACATAAACAAAGGACAATGAGCTAGATGCTCGTCCACTGCCTTCGTATATCTCATCAGAAGACATAGAAAAATTTGGACCCGAGTGACTTAAGTATGGCATTCATTGTGGATTGAAATGCTCACCAGGCTGTGCCATGGGATCTATTCTTGAGGGAAAAACCTGCCCCAGCAGATGGTACCAAACTATTGCGTACTAAAATTGGACGGATCGGTTGAGAGCGCGGATAAATTTTCGCAGCACAACACAAGCACACCGTGATGCCCCAGATGTATCTGATGCCTAAGTCAGAATTAATATGAGAAGAGATTTGAAAGGACAGACATGCGTGTACATGTAAGAAGTATGAAGGACGGCTAGTACAGTAGATTTCTAGGGAGCAACGCAGGTTACCTTCTTAGAGCAGGATTTGATTAAATTTTAGGTAGTTCCCGAATGGATTGTAAGCATTATTCGCTAAGAATCTTACTTAGACCATGACAACGCTTATAGAATAATTCGATAATATCTATGATATATTGAATAGACAATGTACCCCGTTGTCCACTTTGGCCTCGGTTTGACTGATATAGGACATGTTTCGCTTCTGTAGCCAGGCTCTAATTAATCCTCATCACTTACCATGTAAGCTCAAAAAGGCGCAAAGAAAGCCAACCAAACCAATTGGTACAATTCAAGGGCATTAATAGAGATTAAGATCTTGTGCACCTGAACACAACATGCGAACATTTGGCATTCTCAACTGCTATAGTAGGTCCAAGCGTGATCGTTAGCATTGCTTGTTATATGATCCTCTAGCATAACTGAACAACGAGTCTGTGTCAAATTGGCAAATTGCAGTTGACATCCTCACTTCTGACTGAGTACCCCTTCATCATGGCATGACTTATTCACTCTACGGGATGATAATCGCGCGTGTGTTAATAAATTGGGTCAGTGGACTTATTATCCGCACACTAACAGATAATGTATATTTGTTAGTTTTGATAAATACAGTTATTTAGAAAATATTTATATCTTAAGTGTTTGAGATAAATACAATCTTTATCTCTTAAGAGTTGGAGGTAAAGTCAGTCTATAATTGTATCTCTATATAAAGGTTAGAGATATCCCAATAAATTATAAGTCAATAGTAATAACCCTCTCTCTATAGCACTCTCTCTAGAGCAATCACCAAGCTCTAGGATTTGGTTCGTGGACGAAGAACTCGACTCTAGTAGCCGTTTTCGTACCTGCGAAAAAGATCAAGCGTGTTGGAGGCTCGTAACAACAAGGATCCTACGTCGGAATATTCGGAGACTTCATACGGTATGTTTCCGAATCCACTACGTGTTACGTGGTAGCGCAATAATTGTTGTAATCGTTTTAACATTGGTATCAAAGCATGATTACTTGTTGATTCGCCTTTAACATGCTAGATTAAATTATGTGCATGTTGCGATTTTTTCCGGATACATGAATGAGACCCATTATTAAAATTCAAAATTTTTTGAGCATGTTTTTCTGAAATATAATTATATAGTTTTGTTCTCCTATGGTTGAGGATGAACTCCGTAAAATTTCGTGATTTTTGGATGCATGGTTTGTGAGAAATCATAATTTTATTTTTTAAGAAAACTGTGATTTTTTTGAGTTTTGGGACTCAAATTTGGAGCATGATATTCAGTTTTATCATAATCGGTTCATACATAATTAATCTATGTTGAATAAGCTTTCCAACGATATATTGCACGCATTATTTGGCTTAAAAACGAGAGAGATATGACATTCGGAAGTTGGCATCGTGACATGGCGGCGGCTGGAGAATTAGGGTTTTTAAAGAAGAAGATAAACAGTGCACGCCACGCGCGTCACGTGCTAAAGCCGAGCCACAGCCGCGCCCACCCGCCAAGGACGCGCACCACGCGCGAAGGCAGCTATGCACGACACACGTGCGCCAAGCCTCGCCTCCACGCGCTCCCACGCGTTAGCCGTGGCTGTTACCACGCGCGACACGCGCCGCACGTGCCCAGGCCAAGCTGATTCCACGCACTCCCACGCGCGCGTGTGTAACTCATGTGCCTGTTCAAAAAAAAAAATCCCAGATGCAGCCTCGCGCGCAAGGCGGCGTGTGGAGGCGCGTGAAGGTTGTTTTAGGAAGATTTTGACCCCACCGCCGGCAAGTGGAGTGTTTTCTTGGCTTTTGGATTTTTTATGTGGTGTTTAATTACCTTTATACTCTCTGTGTGTTTACTGTTTAATTTTTTAAATGACTTTTTACTAAAGTAATTAGCTTTAAAATTTTATTTTATACACACAGAATTTTTTCTTTAATTCCAGAGGGTATAGTAAGGTTAAATTCATTGTTTGTCAATTTTTTAAAATCAGTATCTCTCACTTTGGGGCTGTTTGGGAGTTTTTTTTGTGGTCCCAAAAATATGAATAATGCGCAAATATTAATTTTTTCACTTTGTGAGCATAACTGTCACGACCCGAACCCACGGGCAGGCCCGCGAGCTAGGCACGTGACCGGCCGCAGACCCAATGGACTCCAACTGAGGGCTCTGCCAGGCCTTACTCGCTTAAAATCAACATGTGCTGCAGCGGAAATTAAAACTTCTCCAAAACATTAATTACACTATCATATTTTAATTTGAATACATCACTTATACTAAAACTTTTCATAACTCTGATTGTCAACAACTAAAGCTAAACAGAAAATCTAATATTTAGCGACTCATTTCATGCAGTCTCCGAAGCTCCGCACCAAATTTTCTCCTCCTATGCTCCTCACCATCACCTTACTTTCAACCTGAAATGATAAGTAAGGGATGAGCTTCCACGTGCTCAGTAAGTAACCAATGATTCAACTAGGTGGACCATAGGATGTCAGAAAATAACTCACTTTATACTGTAGCATCATTAAGATATCTAAAAGTCATAGACTTGATAATCATCGGGTAAAAACAAAACAGAGTACATGAAACAAAAGAAAAAACTGAAGTATAAAATGATTATCTCAGAACTCATAACAACCAGTTCGATTCCAACATTAGCTCAAACGATATGCTGCGGTCAGCGTACGAGCCCCCCTGACTAGGGCCCGAAATCCCTCCTACACCCGGGATAAAATAATCATGTGGACGCAAGGGCGCACCACCAGCCACAGTACTGTGCATCAACGTACAAGCCCCGTTGACCAGGGCCCGAAATCCAACTTTCCCCCGTGGATATAGGGCACAGCAATCGAGTAAACCAAAAACCCCCATTGGGTTCATCGTGAACAAAATCACTCATCAATTGATTCTCAACCATCCTCACATCCTTTCAATAATCATCAAGATGTTCAATATTCACAATAATGTCAATTCAATACATTTCAAATCCGAGTTCCATTTCAGTTTCTAGGCAAAACATTATTTACATGATGGTCCGGTTTTTCTTTGACGAGAATAAAACACTAAAACCTTTTTAGTAATTTAAGCCAGAGTAGTTAAACGTACTTAAAACGATCAATGTTGAAAAACACTACATTTTTAACAGTAGATAAACATCTACGTTGTATATAAACATCTACGTTGTATATAAATACACTAATTGAATCAAAGGGTCACTTACTTGACGCTACGCATTTCCCACATCAAGGTCTCTGGGGCGACGTCTCGCTGCTACATTTGGTCAAAAGAACGGTCAAGGCCATTCTTTTTATCTCCATGTCTCCAGCTTTGCTATAACCCAACCATCGTCGATCACGACACAACATCCCCGTTGAACAAGCCTTCACGCAACTGATTGCCGCAGTCAAACTCTAGAGCTCATGCTAGTCATTCCCATTTTATCCTCATAACCTATGCGCTTTCTTGTCCAAAACACATACATGCATAGGGTACACCTTCCCAAGCATACGGAACACCTGTACCATGTACGCATATGGTACACAACGTCACGTACTTACCATACCACGTAGACGTACAGCCCAACTTTACCAATTGATTTTCCCAAAGTAACTCGTCGCTTCCGAAATCCTCCAAACACCTAATACTCACCCTTCACACTGCAAAACGCACAACCAAGATAGGCATCAAAATCGTACAATACCACGTGACCACACTACTACCACTCAATACACGTTTCTTTGACCAACGATAGGCAATATCTTTCACTGCTTACACAATTTCGCGCACTAATTCACATGCTCCAACTCACCTATTTGCACACTGCCTCCTACACAAATACATGTTATGTACCCACCATTTGTTCATCCTAAAACACACATTAGAACATATACCGCTAGATACACCACTTCACCCTCCGTAGCACAAGCACACGTACACGCTAAGACACAAAAATATTCATCAAGCCGCACACAATACACCACCACATTTCACGTACTCATCCACTCACAAACACTTGCACATACTAACTCACATATCTAGACATATACAACCGCACCTTTAACCAATATAACCCGACACCACTGTTCCTCACATACGCCCATATAATCACCAACACGCAACAACAATATTCACACAGCTGCACACAAACGTTCCATATCCTCCTGTACACTCATTTCACCCACCCCCTGTAACTTTTACCTAGATAAAGACATGCTTGGTTTACACAAACACACTCACAAAGCAACGTCACACGCCTTCCATCACAACCATTACACAGATACGCACTATCACAATTTATCCCATCCAAAATACGGCAAGCACCATCATTATACTTCCACTCGGAACAGCACCAAAAATCAAAAGAATTCCCCAACACCTGCACTGTACACCATCCACTGTACGTATAGAACCCGACTACAATCACTGTAAAGCACCGCTGTGAGACCAGCACTACTCACCAAACCATTTTATTTTTTTTTTCCGTCATAATCATGAAAATCCAGCGACGTTAATAATTGGACCGTCGTCGTGGTGGAACTGAGGATGTCCCTCCGACTATGGGCGGTGCTTGGGTGGCAGCGCAATTCACTTGATGACCCGCAATGGCGGCCTAAGGTGGTGATCACCGGTGGTTGTAGATTTCGGCGGTGGTGGATAGCAAAATTGCTGTGGCGATTGAAGATCGATTGGGCGGTGGTAAGTGCCGTGCAGTGGTGGCTGCGGCGCAATGGGTCCGACGGCGTAGAGGTGGTCCACGACTGGTAAAACCGATGTGCGGTGGCGATTGATGGAGGCACCGGCCGAAGCTGATCGCTGAAGATTGAATGGGTGGCCAGCGACGGCGATAACGCGATGGCTTGGCGATGGCAGCGACGTCTCGGCTTCGGCACAATGGTCACGAGCTGTTGCGCTGTGGTGTACGGTGTAGGCAGTGCTGGAGTTGATCGCCGGTGACCGCTGTGTAGCCGGAGATGGCTGCTCCGAACTGTGCAGAGGCGCCGCTCGTTTTAGGGCCGACTGCCTTTCTCCCTTTCTCTTGTTTTCTCTTTATTTGTGTCCAGTTTCTTTCTCTCACGTTTCACGTTTTCTTTTTTTCTTCTTTTCTCTTTGTCTATCTTATTTATAACTATGCTTTCTTTTAATCTTTTCCAAAATCTCATCCTTTTCTTTATCCCCAAATCACTCTCTATTATATAATATTAACTTTATACTAAACCATGGTTTAATAATAATTTATCTAGAGTGATGAGCTACATTTCATTTATTTCTCTCTTGCACCCCTTCTTATCAAAGCTAGTGGTATTTTTAATTTGTCACTCATAATATTGCCCAAGCAAATCATCGCTAAAAAAATTCGAGAGAACATCACTCATAAAAATTATCGCTAAAGTAATGATAACAGGGTCAACCTAAGTTTGGGGTATTACAATAAATAAATATTATGGAGAGCTATATGACATAAATGAATTATGTTTTATTTATTTGTCTTGATTAGTGTTATGGTTTAAATATGTTTTTTGTTGAAATATATTTGTTGGGCTTTTGGTAAGCCCACACCTCTTTAAACCTAATTTCAAGGCATTTACGCCCGTTTTTCTTGGAAGGAGAATGTGGCCTATTCATCCATTTAAATTACCCTTTAACTTGTTATTTGAGCATGTTGGTTTTAGGTTAAATGGATGGATACTAGATTGGAATTCTAAAGAAACTTATGTTTATGTGTTTACTCTTGTTTTAAGAAAATTCTTTTGAGAATAATGTGTTGTGCGGCATCTCCATTTGTTTTATTGGAGTAGTTTATAGTAGGATTCTCAAAGATGTTGTATTCTACTATTTCCCTGTATATTTCCAGAAAGCCTTGTACGGGGATGTAATTTCGCACGCACATTATTCAAGTCAGAATTTTCTTAGCATAAGTTATTAGAATGCCAATGGGGCTCGATGGAGTCCTTGCACACTTTATTGCATGGTACAATTTTTATATTGTTCTAAATCATCATGTGGATGATTTATTATATTGTGGCTTATATAATGATGAAATTTATTACGAAAAATTACTTGAAAAATATTTTTCCCAACTCACATACATGGGAGATGATTACGAGCTTAGCAAATTTTCGATTTCATGATATGAGGAAGGATTATGTTTTTCATTTGAATTTTTTGAAATAAATAGAAGGATGTATAATTAATGTCTTTTCCTTGCGCAATCTAATGTAGTGAATATAATGGCCACCAAGAATGTCATAGCTGATCTCGTTAAGGGTGAGAAACTTAACGGAGATAATTATGACGTTTGGCACAAAAAGATGAAATTCATGCTGAACGAACAAGAGCTCGAGGAGCACTTGACCAAGGAGATGGTCGCGCCAACTGAGGCGCAACCCCTAATAGACCACACTACCTACCAGAAATGGAATCAGAAAGATCGTAGTGCGCGCTACACCTTGTTGAGCAGCTTGCAAAATGATCTAATCGGACAGTATGATGAACTTCCAACTTGCAAAGCTTTATGGGAGCAACTCAAGTTCTCTTTTGGTGGAACCTCAACTACGCGGCTTCGTAGCCTTGTGATTAAGTTTGAGGAGTACACAAAAGACCCTAAACATACCATGAGTGAACATCTTAGGATGATGTCCAATATGATTGGTAAGCTGAGGGATGCTGGCCATGCGCTCACAGATGAGCAGCAAGTCAGAGCTATCATAAGGTCCCTTCCTGCCTCATGGGCCAATTTGAAACATATATAGACCCATAGTGAAAACATCAAGAACGTTTTTGATGTTTCACAACATGTCATCCTTGAGGACGAGACTCGAGATGCTGACAAGACCCTTGCTTATGTCGCCCAAGGGGGATAGCGCAATGCAAATGGCAAGCGCGGAAGACAAAGTAAGAAAGGTAAGAAAGGCGAGGCTACCACTTCTGCGCCAAAGGAAGGAAAAATGAAGAAACGCAAGAGAGAAAAACGTGGTGGGAAAAAGGATCTGTCTAAAGTTAAATGCTTCAATTGTCAACAGAAAGGACACTTCGCTCGTGATTGCACTGAGCTGAAGAAGGTACTTTCAGAATCTCTCTCTCAGTTATATGTTTCCTCACATGTGATGGTTGCCCATTCCCAACTTGTGTGGTTTGTGGATACAGGTGCAACAAAACATGTAGCACGTGATTGAGAGGGGTTCGTAGATTATCACCGGATTCTAGCGGGTAGCAAACATATCTTCATGGGAAACAATAGCTCCGAAGAGGTGCTAGGGGTTGGTTTTTACCAGCTCAAGTTGCGCACTGGGCGCACATTGATTCTTGAGGATGTGCGATATGCACCCACTGTTCGGCTTAATCCACTTTCAGTTACTGCTTTATTAGACAGTGGTTTTTCATTTATTTTTAAGGGTAATAAGTTGGACATCCTTTTGGATGATGTTTTGGTCAGACATGGTTTTCGCATGGATAGTTTTTTTTTCAATTGGATTTAAATGATTCTCAGTCCTCTTATTCTTATGTTGTGAATGATTCTACCACCTGGTATGCAAGACTGGGCCACATAGGCCAAGATAGAATGACTCGTTTGGCAAGAGTAGGCCTTTTTAGGCCCACTCGCAAGAGTCAATCTACAAACATGTGAGGCTTGTTTGGCCGGTAAAGCATGCAGGAAGCCTTTTGGAAAGGCTGTGAGAGCAACTTAACCACTTGAGCTAGTTCACTCTGACATATGCGGACCTATGAGTGTAAAGGCACGCCATGGCGCTTCTTATTTCCTTACACTGATAGACGATTATACGCGATATGGTTATGTGTATCTGATATCTCACCGCTATGAAGCTTTGGACTGTTTCAAACGCTTTGTAGCTAAGGTTGAGAATCAGAAAGAGAAGAATTTAAAAACTCTTCGCACTGACCGAGGACGCGAATATTTGTCAGATCACTTCAAGAAGTTTTGTGAGGAAAAAGGGATACGCAGGCAACTTACTATTCCTAATACTCCACAACAAAATGGCGTTGCAGAAAGAAGGAATAGAACATTGTTAGACATGGTTAGGTCTATGATGGCGCAAGCAAACCTCCCAATATCTTTTTGGGAGATGCTCTTTTGACTGCAGCCTATATCTTAATCGAGTGCCTTCACAATCAGCCAAATCCACCCCATATGAGCTTTGGAATGGCCAAAAGCCAAATTTGGATAACTTGCGCCCATGGGACTTATCAAGTTATGTTCACAGTACTTCTCATAAGTATGGGAAACTAGGGCCTAGAGCTAAAATGAGTATCTTCTTGAGGTATTCTGAAAACTCTAAAGGCTATGTGATGTATGGTGAACATCCAAATGGTGGAAAGACTGAAATAGAGTCTCGTGATGTCGATTTCATAGAGAAATGATTTTCCTAGCATTGGAGACGCGAGTAAGAATCTTGACCTCTATGAGTTAGAGGAGGTTGAAGCCACTTTACCATCTCCAAGCGAAGGTGGGGGATTAGTTCCTCATCCTGTTGTCGTTGAAGATAGTATAAGTGATCTTCAACCTAGTGGGAGCATCCTAGACAGTGGGAGCACACCATCAGGACCATCAGGTCAACAAGATTCTCAACTGCGTAGAGGTGCACGAGGAAGAGTTCCACGTCGTCGTTTTGAGATTGACGGTGAAATTCTTATGTGCACTCCAATTGATGAAGATGAGCCCACTTCTGTGGAAGAAGCCTTATCTTCACCTGCTAGTAATGAGTGGATGGCTGCAATGAAAGATGAGTTGAGCTCAATGGAGAAGAATCAGGTCAGAGAGTTGGTTGACCTTCCGCCAGGGCGCAAGACTGTTGGAAACAAGTGGGTTTTAAAAGTCAAGCGCAAGGCAGACGGGTCAATTGACAAGTATAAGGCACGTCTTGTGGTGAAAGGCTATACCCAACTGCGGGGTGTGGACTATGAAGACACATTCTCCCCAGTGGTGAGATTTGTTTCAATTCGCCTAATCCTAGCAATTGTCGCCCAGCAGGATTTAGAACTTTTTCATATGGATGTCAAGACTGCGTTTCTCAATGGAGAACTAGACGAAGAGATTTATATGGCTCAACCTGAGGGTTTTGAAGTCAAGGGACATGAGCACAAAGTTTGTCGGCTCAAACGTTCTATATATGGTCTTAAACAATCGTCTAGGCAGTGGTACTTTAGGTTTCATCATGCCATTACCTCTATAGGTTTTGAAATGATTGAACAAGACCATTGAGTTTACGTAAAACGATCTAAGAAAAATATTATGATCCTTTCTTTGTATGTGGATGACATTCTTTTAGCTGGGAATGACATGAGTTCCATTGTCGTCACTAAGCAGTGGCTGTCCTCAACTTTTGAGATGAAGGACATGGGAGAAGCTAATTATGTGATCGGGGTTAAAATCATACGTGATCGTCCAAAGAGACTTCTCGGTTTGTCTCAAGAGACATATATCAAGTAGGTCATTGAACGATTCCGTATGCATAACTCAAAACCTATAGACACTCCAATGGACAAGGCGTGTACTTTAAGCACAGACCAATGCCCAAAGAATGATAAGGAAAAGAATCGAATGTCCAAAGTGCCTTACGTGGCTGCAGTTGGGAGTCTGATGTACGCTATGCTGTGTACGCGTCCAGACATTTGCTTTGCCGTTGCAATGGTGAGCCGTTATCAGAGTAATCCTGACCCGCTCATTGGAATGCGGTGAAGAAGATTATTCGATACTTACGTGGAACCGCTGATCTCGTCCTGTGCTATCATGGTGGAGACTTGAGATTGAGAGTATACATCGATGCTGATTGGGGCGCTGATAGAGATGAGCGCATATCCACTTCAGGTGGAGCTATCTCCTGGTACAGCAAGAAAAAGTCTTGCATTGCCCTATCCACGATAGAGTCGGAGTATGTTGCTTGTTCAGCAGCAGTCCAGGAAACTATTTGGTTGAGGTCATTCTTACAGGCTCTAGGGGTTACAGCTCATACAGACGAGTCTGTCACTGTTCATTGTGACAACACAACTGCCCTAGATTTTGTAAAAGACCCCAAATATCATGGGAAGGCCAAACACATAGGCCTTCGTTATCACTTCATTAGAACTTTAGTTGCGCAATGAGAGGTGACCATGAAGCATATACCTACTGGCAGAATGGTGGCTGATCCTTTGACCAAGCCTATTGCTAGAGATGTTTTCCTTTCTCACATTAGGAGTATGGGACTACGTAGGTTTTGATATGTTTATGGCATCTTATGTACTTGACATTATTTATTACATTAAATTTTCGTTCCTTGATTTGAGTTTATTATGGAATGAATGGATAATCTTTGTGATTACATATACATCCTTATTGAGAGTGTCACCAGGCTCGAATTGACCCACTCACACGGGTAATTCACCTTGGCGCTAAGATAGCGAGCAAGATGAGACATAATTGTCTTAAGCGCCAAGTGGGCGAATAAGATGATACAGCTTATAAAGCAAACATGTCGCCTTAGTTGGAGCTAAGATGAGACCTAAAAAATGTAGGTCGATCATAGAGTATCTCCACAACTCTATGTAGCCTGCTTACAGCCGAATGTGAGATTTCAGGCAGGCACTATGAGAGTGACTGGGCTGAAAAACTCAGGTTAGGCGCTTGTACAGCGACTAGACTTAGATTCGTATGGCGTATTTTATTATACATTTATGTGACACGCCCTTGCGGGTTACGCCATAGCATGCAAATCATACTGCATGTGCTAAATGCAGACCGACAGTGGGAGTGACGAATGAATCCCTGCTTCGTCATTGTGTGAGCCACTTGGATCAAAAATTTTGATCCTATATTACCCTTTTCACCTTAGACTATGTCATGAAGAGGATACTCAATGTCGCTACTTTAGCATGTACCCTTGGATCATGGATGATGCGGTCTCGCGGGAAGAAAGTTCAATATTACATCATGTTGTGTGATTCATAGCCCGGACGACTTTGTCGATTTTTGTTTCGATATGAGTCATGAATACATAACATATAAGAGGTTTAACACTGCTCACTATGAGGGATTTGAGAGTGTTTAATCTGGTGTAGTTGAACTATCTGGGGTACATACGAGATTTTTTTAGAGTGATGTATTGTGTTAGTTTGGTGATAACTTAATACAATACTCCTCAACTGGACATCATTTCTCGTAGGTCATCATTTCTCGTAGGTCGCACGTTCCATTTCCTGTATGAGGAGATGAGTGGACGAGAGATAAAGAGGGACTGTACGATTTATTTGCCCTGTCTGTGGGCGAGTGGGAGCTGTTAATAAATTGGGTCAGTGGACCCATTATCCGCCCACTAACAGATAATGTGTATTTGTTAGTTTGGATAAATACAGTTATTTAGAGAATATTTATCTCTTAAGTGTTTGAGATAAATACAATCTTTATCTCCTAAGAGTTGGAGGTAAAGCCAGTCTCTAATTGTATCTCAGGCTAAAAATATCCCAATAAATTACAAGTCAATAGTAATAACCCTCTCTCTAGAGCAATCACCAAGCTCTAGGATTTGGTTCGTGGACGAAGAACTCGACTCTAATAGCCGTTTTCATACCTGCGAAAAAGATCAAGCGTGTTGGAAGCTCGTAACAACAAGGATCCTACGTCGGAATATTCGAAAACTTCATACGATATGTTTCCGAACTCACTACGTGTTACGTGGTAGCGCAATAATTGTTGTAATCGTTTTAACAGCGTGAAAGTTTTTACTTTTCCCAGACCTGCTTTGAGAGCAGAGCTTATACTTCCCAGCCGTCAAAGGTTCTCCTGCATGGGGCGACAATGGAAGAGATGCAACTGAAATCTGCACTATATATGAGGGTTACTGGGCAGCTCTCACTTCCAAAAATCCGAGGGATGACTACATTATCACTTGTTTGGTCTATTACATGCATCTTGAAGCAAAAGTGATGAGAGGTGACTTTCTAAAGATGCTAACACTAGTCGAAGAACTCACTCCATATAGCCACTAGGCGTCGCAAGAGGAATGCTAATTTCAGTTTCCTTCTCTGCTGCAGAAGCGAATTCTGCAAGGTGTATTGGTGCAGTTAGAACCTTGTCCCGTCGTCCCCGGTTAAAGCCCATTTGATTATTCGCTTCACTAGCCAAGGGCGGAGGCATATGGTTAAAGAGTACGAAGTCCTTTCAGCTTCAAATTTGGAAAGGACAATCTTATATCTTCTGGGGACCCCAGAATCATTAGTTGGTATAGGCTTCAATCCAACATTGTGTGCGCATCTTCAATTCCCAACATTCAAAGGTCTTTCTTTCCTTCTCTTTATACAAGTGAAGGTAGCCAGAAAAATAACATGCCATGTCAGTCTTGATCAATAGAATTGACAAAGAGCATCAGTAGCTAACAGAGTAAGCAAATTCGTACATATATTTGTCCTTGAATATCATCAAGAATAGCTCAATAACCTTTTAACACGACAACTTATATGCTGGGCATTCAAACAGTAACACAACTGGTAACTGAAGCATTAAACGCGCGTGCGCGCGCCACACACACATATATATAGGAGCGATCAAATTGTATACACACATATAAAGGAGCTGATCGCTAGCTATGTTGCTTGCGCAATTTGTGTGTGTATGTGAGTACTGCTCCAGATCACTTACTTCAGAAAGCAGTTCACTTTTATTCAAGATAACCCCCCTCTCAATTCTTATCAATTTTGAACCATCAGACCAATGTGATATTCAAAAGCATAAAGAGCTAATGCGCCCGCTAATGTGGCGCACTGCAATTCATCATTTTCCCCTTTTAATGAGGTTCTTGCTTCTGACAGATGCTCTCCTCTTTTCTTCTTTTTCTGACTAACTTTCTTCACCTTTTCTTCTTTTATTTTATTATGTGGATATGGAGTTGAATCTGCTTTTGTATAGAAAGGAAAAGAAGGCTGGTCATCCATGGATTACACAAAATTTTCACTCACAACCAAGCTTCCATGGCTGCTAATAATAATTGTGAAGAAGGAAAAGAGAACAATAAGAAAGTATGGGAAAGACGGTGGGGCACGGTAGCGGGATAGCGGGCAATGGCAATGGCGATGTCAATAGTGTCGTTGAATTGGGGTGCGATGACGGTGGTGAGGATAGAATCTGTGAGTTGGGTTTGTACGAATGTTTGCGGGGGAGGTGGGCTGCGTGGTATGTGCGACTGTTGGGAAAGCGGCGCTGCCGATGGGGGGTGGGGGGTGAGGGAGGAAGAAGAAGAATGAAAAAAAGAATGAAGTCCTAGCAGCCCGCTTGTCGCAGGAGTGGGTTACTTGGACTTTTTTTTTTCCCCCGGTTTTAGGGGCGGGGTATTTTGAGAATACCGAGAAATTGGGTAGGAAGAGGGGGCTGGCGAGAAGCCAAAAAGAAGTATGACCTCAGCCATTCGCGATGTTCTGCGGATGGCTGGATCACCGATTGAAAAATAACGTTTTATAAGTATCAGCCCATATATACACGTGTATGTATGTGTGTGTTCCCGCCCAAAAAAAAAAAAAAAACACCATTTGACACCAGTGCCAGTATTGCTGCTCTGGTTTCTGATTGATCACTACCAGCGTTGTTAGTCTCAATTTGGTTCGCATACCAATTATGCCGTTGTCATTGGACTTAAAATGGACATGTTACAGAACAGATTCGCATGAAAAGTTAATGTTAATAAAATAGCTCCTAGGAGTATTATTTACAGACAATCTACATATATAGAGGAAACTGTCACATACTGTGTAAAAGGAATGAACGGGTTTTTCATTTTTCACCCATCCACGTAAAATTAATGGGAAAAGGGTTAGACAACTGAAAGGTATATAAACCTCTATAGAACTCACCCCTTGCTATAGTGATGTTGCCAGTATATCCTCCATGTCTTCTATTGAAGTGGACTCAACCACGGGCTGCAAGCACTGGGTATAATGAAATTCAATCTGTAGCCGGCGATGAAGAGGCGTCGATGCCATCAACCCCCTTTTGAGATCAGCCTGCAACTCCCTTATGGGTATTGCAGCCAAAAAACTCTTGATGTACTCCTTGCATGAATCTTTCCCTCTGCACACAATTGACTCTTCTCCCTTACAGTTTCCTGACTTGATAGTGCTGATGACGGCGGTCCTGTCAGAATCAGACTCCTTATGATCGCTCGACTCCACCTTATCAGTGCAAGGTTTCTTGTCTGATGATCGAGTCGCATTAGGTAGCTGTTGGATCGTTGTATCCTTGTCAAATTTTAGAATATATGCCTGATTGCAGCCCTCATAGAGACGCTCACCAAGTGTATCAATGATGTAGTAAGCATCACTTTCAACCTTCAGGACAAAGAAGTGGTCATTCCAGCTTACAATGTAGACCAAAGGGTTGGCAGTGCCAGGGTTATCAGACCCAAATTGACTAATCTCATCCCAAATGCTATCAAAGGACATGGCACTATGGAGGAACTCAAAACCTCCCTCCTCCTTCAGCTCGTCTGGATGGAAGAAGCCAATGAAGGACTTCTCTGGGACTACAAACAGAGGACGGATTTTAGCCTCAAGCACAGTCTCGAGGTCAAAGTGCTTGTCAGCGAACCGCTCCCTATAGGTGTCACTTTTACATAGATTCCTCCACTCCAACGAACCTTCTCGAATGAGGCTATCAAGTTGGGACTTGATTGGCATTTCATCAGAGTTAAATTGGAACCAACTGGCGATTACAGCAACCAGGGCCGTGCAGGCGCTCTCACCTGCAGCTTGTTCACTTCTTTGATCAATTGAAGAGAAGAAGACCTGCGTTTGAAGCTTCATCTGTCCGTCACGGCTAATTATGTCCTTATTTTCCCAGCTACCTATAGCAAAATTGTCATCCCCAAATTCAGAGACTGACAATTGACTTCTAACTGAATCTTCAGCCGTTTTCCACCGCTGCCACATTGATAGGCATTTTTCAGCACCCAATATGAGGTCAGATGGTCGACAATAAGATTAAAGTGGAAAAAGAATAAGCATAACATGGACCACTTGGAAACTACTTTCTCATGTAGAACTCGTTCATATTCGACAAGGTATATCAGATACTATATAGATGCTAAACTTGGAGACCTTTCTAACAATAGACACACTACTTCTTCCTAGCACACATTCAGGCGAACCATTTACTAAGATAGACACCAAACTCGGACCTGAGTTCCAAAAGAGATTATGTGCTCGTAGATACAATACCCGACAATTTAGTAAGACAAGCAGGAACTCAATTTATGGCACAAACTATTTTATTCTCCCTAAATCAGGTCACTGCAACCACAAATTAAGAAAACCAAAAGGCCTACTAGTTAAATATTTTGAACAAGATTCAAGGAGCCCAAGGACAACATGTTCTTTTCTCTGCAACTACAATAATATTAATTACTCATCAAAATAATATAGTGCTCTGTGATAACATGATTAGTTATTCTTCAAGTAATATCACAACAAAGAGAGGTAATTATTATGAAGAAAGCCAGATAAATAGATATCTACCTCATATGGGGACTCATCAGAAGAGCTAAACTGTCTACGATCAAAATCAATATCGTCCCCACCTTCTTCTCCGAAGGTTTTTTTTAATAGCGGCTCTCCTTTGGCTTTTGGAGATCTGAAGCTCAACTTCCTCTTCCTCCAGGGGATGATACTGCGCTTCAAATTCTGCCTCAACGACTGATCAAGAACTGATGGACTTGAACCCTGAGAATGGAAGCACTCGGCCTTTAGATTGGGACTGCTATAGTAGATCCAGTCTTCATCTCTATTGCTGCTTAGATCATATGATCCTCCAGCATGGTTTACATACGCCAATGTTCCATAACTAAATGACTTTCTAACACTAGAATCCTCCTTTCCTTCTTCTGATTCTTCTTCATCCTGATCATCAGGTGAGTCTGTGTCAAATGGGTAATTATAATCGACACCCTCGCTTCTGACCGAGCTCCTTCCATCACTGCTCTCTTCTACATGACATGGCTTCTTTACTGTTTGAGCTGATAATCCCTTGAAAATTTTTACTTTCCTCAGACCTGCTTTTAAAGCGCTGAGCTCATCCTTTTCGGAGGCAACTGAATTTGGCACTAAATCTGAAGGTTCCCGTGCTTTCAAAAGGCTAAGGGATAACTGCATTGTCAATGTTGAAGTCTCAATTATACAACAAAATTAAGAGGGTTTAGATACATAATCTCGAAGTAAAATCCACGAGAGGTACCAGAAATACAAAAAGGCAATCTGAAAGCATTTTATAAGATGCTTACACATAGTGAAGGACTACACTTTATGCTGCCATTAGGCATTGCAAGAGGAATGCTCATTTCATTATCCTTCTCAGCTGCAGAAGCAAATTCTGCAAGGTTTAATGATGCAGTTCCAATGACAGGGACCTTATCCTTCTGCCCTTTGTTCAAGCCCTGTTAATCATAACAGAATCAACCAGTGCACGAAGTATACAAAGGCATGAAACTCTCAAATTGTTACAAGAAATGATGGAAAGACAAAACTATACCAAAGGCTTAGCATACTAGTAAACTAAAATGCTACAGAGTCAAGAAATATTTATACTTACAGTAACTTAATCTAGTGTCCATATGAAGGAAACCTGGAATCGGCAATATAAGTCGATGCGTTCTTAAACAGACACTAGTATATTAATACATGATAGAGGCTTCAAACAACCAAACAAACGTAGTGGAAGCAGCTTCAATTCCGAATAACTAAAGATGTATCCTACTTCCCTCTGTCTTTACCGTTAGTAAGTGGAAGTTACAACCAAAGAGAAATTATGTGCCATGGCAGTCTTGGTCAATTTTATTGACAAGATTACGAGTCACTGTCTAACCAATCTTATATAAACATCATCTGGGGGAGAGTACAAAGCTTAACAATCATTAATATATTATCAACACAACCCTATCATGGGTGGGTCCAGAAAACAATAGGAAACAATGAAACCAAGCTCCCAATGACCTTGAGCACAAGCGGCAGTAGAAACACGGCATTGGTATACTGTTAATGACAACTACTACAAAGTTTAACGTATAAATCATCGACTAAATACAAAAAAAAAAAAAAAAAAATAGACCTCCAAAAGATAAAACAACTATTAGTCAAAGCATTTTCAGTTCCTTCCCCTCCCCCTCTCCTTCCCTTCCTGGATGAGCGTAAGCAAACAGTATAGAGAAGGTACATGATATCAGTCCTAATTTAGAAAATTTTCAAGACTGTAGATCAGTGTGTAACAGAACATACCAGTACTAACCCCTTCAAGGAAAAACGATCATTTGGAGGAAAGCTTAAAATAGAATGAAAGAATACTTCTCTCATGCGTATGGAATTATCAAGTCTAACCCGCTAACCACACCAATACTGGATCCTTCAAAAACTTGACATCTTTGAAAAGGCAACAACTTTTAGGGGCAATTTTCTGATCCAATTTGGCGCCTTTAATCTTCTACGTTTTTTCTGATGTTTGATCTGTTTCTCACCTCAATGAAATTTAGGGCACATACGCAAAAGTATGTAAACAGATGATGTAATGTTAGAAATTGACAGTATTTATTGTAGGGAGAGGATGGAAAAAATTCAATCACCAAATACAAAATCAATTAAACAATATAGGATCTACATGCACCAAAATGCCTAGACTGCAGACCAAAGGACCCCAATACAAAGCTCAATTCATAAAACCAATCCACAAGCTTGATCAAGAGAAGAAAATTATGAGCACAGAAGAAAACTTAATCGAAGGTTCTGATTTCTACAGTTATCCCGCAACCAAAGGGAAAAAAAATCAGATGCATCCAAACCAACAAAACAAGCAGTTGGGAACTCACCTTGAACACAGTAAACAGAACCTCCCATGGATGAAACAGCCCCTCCTTGTAAGCAGAAAAATTGCACACCCCTTGAAACTCCTCGTTCCATTCAACAACACCATCGTCCTTCAAACCCTCTTCCCTGGTTAAATTCCTCCTTAAACTCCGCCTCAAAGAAGTCAGAGCATTAGCCTTGGACCCCTTCCACCTAATCTCAACTGCCAGTCCGGCAAAATCTTCGTCACAGTTAGACGAACATAACCCTTCTAGGCGATGGATCATGATTCTTGTCACAAATTTCTTTGATGAAAGTGGTGGCCATGGCCTCCACCTCATCATCTTCACCACCATCTTCCTCGATGTACTTGTATAATCACTCGTTCTTGTTTGAGCGAGTGTGTGCGTGTGAGAGACAAGATGGAAGGGTGTTAGATTACCAGTGTGTGTGTGTGTGTGTGTGTGATTCTTCTATATGGGTTGAATGAATATGCCTTATAAGGGTGTGAATGTGCCGTACCGTATACAATATTTGTGTGCAGACAGGAATTGTAAAGTTCCTAAGAACCAACGTCTCTTTTGAAGACTATGACAGTTATTTTTGCAGAGAGGACTTCAAGTTTTGGTTATTAGAGTTTAGGTGCCCCCGCCATAATAAAGGTTTTGATTTGCCTTTTTCTAAATTTTGGGAGTCAAAGCAGGTGCATCATTTTGAGATTAAAAGTCAAAGTAGCTTTTGAAAAAAAAGGCCATCATTTCCATAATAATTGCTAAATAAGTTTTATTGATAGATATTTCTGAAAGTCAAACACTTGGCTACAGTCAACATAACAAAATCTAGAGTATATCCGTATATCCTTAAATAGCAAATGCCAATGGGCAATTTTATGTTTAATCTCCTTCTTTTTCTTTTTGCTACAAGTTTTATGACACTTTTACATTTGAAAGTTCACTCATCATTTTGCTTTTGATTTTAACTATAAACTATCTTTTGGACCTTGTGCATCACAAATGGATATATTCATTGCAAAAAAATTGTCTTAAAAATATGTTTTTAGCAACAAAAAGGAGAAAAAAGTTTCAAGAATAAGACAAAAGGTGTTGAAAGAGAGAGCTAGAGCAATAATCGCTAAAACAATCACAAAAAGCTCATACTTATAAATAGAGTAGTAATGACAAAATGAATAACGTCATTCTCACTTTTTATGAGTTTTCTATCACTTTTAGTGATAATTGTAGTCTTTTAGCAACAAATAAAAGAGTAAAATACAAAATGTTAGAAATAATCTCTTCCAAATAGTAATAATAATAATAATAATAATAATAATAATAGCACGTATGTTAAGGTTTGTATCAATAAAACTTACCAAGAAAAGCATAGGAAGATATGAAATACAATGAAATAATATGAGGAGATTGGGTTTGTTATGAGAAAATATTGGATTTGTCGGAAATATAAGAAACTTTCAAGACTTAAATAGAAAGATATGAAATACAATGAAATAAAATGAGGAGATTAGGTTTGTTATGAAAAAAATATTGGACTTGTCTGAAATATCAGAAACTTTCAATACTTAGAAGAGAGATATAAATTTAAAATTAAAAGAGAGCGAGAAGGAGAAGGAGAGAGAGTGTCTTGGAATAATTTCATGAATTGATTTTTAAGTGATACACGTTGACGTGAAAGAGAGAAAATTTTGAAATTCATTCGAGTGGTTCAATCTCAAACGGCAAAACAATAGACATGCCAAATAAGAAAGAAAATTTACACTCTTTCAGCTTCGGCTTCAACTTTATAATCGATGTTACCAATAGATTAGATCGTCCAATATCATCCACCCACACCGAATATGATATCTCAAAGCAAACAAGAGACTATTAAACAATGGGACAATTTCTGAATTTCTATGCCTTCCTTTGGTTTAACAAACTTTAACCTCTTTCAGCATACCCGAACTAGATTTGGAAACCAAATTCCTAACACCTGCTTGACAGTTCTCTTCCCCAAGTAGTCTAAACACTCTTGGCTTCTCTTTCCATAAATAGCAAACTGGTGACACCCTACATTTTATTTCTTCAATGGAATGCAGGTCATTGATCGCACCGAGTCTTCCACACGCAATGACAACCTTAATTCGGCATAAACTATATACACATAGCTAGACGGCCATCAAGCTTAAGAATAATGTTGTTTTGGCAACACTGTGTTACATTGTTCTTCGCAATAATCAGTATGTAATGTTGTGTAAAGTCAGTGTCCATTTATTCGGTTGATAAAATTATTCTGGCGTTTCGGTAAAATGACCTGAGATCAGTTCCAACCGATGAAGAAGGGACGGGCTGTGCCAGGACGATGGACAAGAGCAAAGAAGAAATCTAAAGGAAGCATTCATGCTCACGAGTGATATGAGTTGCAAGGAACAATAAAAGACAATTTTACAACTAATCACATGTAATGATATCCCAGATTAAAACGTCTGGATTTTGCCAACATTTTTGTCAAACATGTAATAACTTGACCCACGGTTCGGAGAATCTCTCCTCTATTCTTCACCATCTTCTGGAAAGAATAAACCAAATAGCCTTTTCTCTTCCACACCCCCACCCCACACACGCACGTTAAACCAAAGAACACGCATGCATAGTAGACGTGCACACACAATCAAATATTAAATTTCAATTCATGCGATAGTGCTTATAGGCCGGAGATCTTTCGATCTGATGAAGAAAACAAGAACCGTAAAGGCTGACGTTGTGTTTGAAACTCATTTCAGTTTTAAAAAAACAAAACAAAACAAAATCAAATGTAACGCTCCGAAATTTTCAGAACGTTAGATAATCAATTGATCAATCACTTAATCAATCAATAACCCCAATTCAATAAATAGCTCTAATGTATATCAGATATTTTACAAGAACTCAAACTCTCAAATTAACTATTCTTAAATGAAAAGACCAAATTTAAATACTCGTGAAAATAAGTTAAACAGTACTTTTCCTCGCAGGAGCTTAACTAAATGAAGTAATAAAATTTTCATCCAATTTTTTATTCAAGCTCTAATCATTCCAATTATCCTACTATTGATTATATCATGCAGAAGGGAACAAAAAAAAGGGTGAGCTTTTGAGAACTCTGTAAGGTCGCTCAAATTTCAATAGATGAATGCAAACGATTAACAGATTTATTTCAAAAGCAATAAGGGAAGAGATTCCACTCTGTCCCTTAAATCAGATAATAGTGGAAACAATTTCAGTTACACGATGTTCCCAACCTACTTTGGTCGCACCCAAGAGCCCATTAGGGGTCCCGTTTTACGCGACACGTCACATATTTAACAGTCAATTTTTTAACACTCACAAGCTGGTCAAAGCGACACATACTCAAGTCACGTGAATTGCTCGTAAAATAACCTTGGCGTGCCTCCCCTTAGGGGGGTCGGCCACCTTCCCCTTCAAGGGGTCGACCCTATCCATTCATTTATCTTCAAGGGACCATGCATCGTCCGTGACGCCCGTCACCCGCGCGCCGTCTCCGCGACACCCGTCACCTACCCCCGCGACGCCCATTGCCTGCGCCAGCTAGCCGTCTCCGCGACGCCAGTCACCCGCCCCCGTTCGCCGTCTCCGCGACCCCCGTCGCCCGCGGGCCGTCACCATACACTCTGCCATGCCCATGCGTCGCTCCACTGATACAGTCGTGCCTCTTAGCTCTCTGTCACACTACCGTGCCCACGGCGCCATACACTCCATCGGGCCCATGTGACGTGCCACTGATACAATTGTGTCCCTAGGCTCTCTGTCACACTACCGTGCCCCGGGCACCTTACTCATTCCACCACGCCCATGCGTCTCGCCGCTGATGTAGCCTACCCCCAGGCTCTCTATCACACTATCATGCCCCCAGTACCTTACTCACTCCATCGCACCCATGCGCCGCACCGCTGATACAGCAATGCCCCCAGGCTCTCTATCACAATGTCACAATCATGTTACATGCCCCTCGTGCAGCACACTCATTCACCATACCACGCACCCCCGTCATGGACGTGGAACATGTTTTGACCTCTCTACAGTGTGCAGTATCCCGCGGGGATAGGCGACTCCTCCAAGACGCTATCTCCGCTAGGGAGCTTTTCAACTCCCCTTCCGCCAGGTAAACGGCTCATTCGAGATGCTACCTCGGCCCGTCAGGTAGACGGCTCCTCCGGGATGCTACCTCGACGTGCTCCAAGTGCTCCGGCATAAAGACTCACCCGGGGGAGATAGGCGACTCCTCCGGGACACTATCTCCTCCAGGGAGCTTTTCAATTCCCATTCCGCTAGGTAGATGGCTCCTCCGGGATGCCACCTCGACCCGTCAGATAGACGGCTCCTCCGGATACTACCTCGACCCGTTGGATAGACGGCTCCTTCGAGATGCTACCTCGATGTGCTCTGAGTGCTCTGGCACAAAGACTCACCCGCGGGGATAGGGGACTCCTCCGGGACATTATCTCTGCCAATGAACTTTTCAACTCCCCTTTCACCAGGTAGACGGCTCCTCCGGGATGCTACCTCGGCCCATAAGGTAGACGGTTCTTTCGAGATGCTACCTCAATGTGCTCCGAATACTCCGGCACAAGGACTCACATGTGGGATAGGCTCGCTCTCTAAGACACTATCTTTCCCAGGGAGCTCTTCAACTCCCCTTCTGCCAGGTAAACAGCTCCTCTGGGATGCAACCTTGGCCCATCGGGTAGATGGCTCCTCTAGGATGCTACCTTGACACGCTCCGAGTGCTCCGACATAAGGACTCACACGTGGGATAGGCGACTCCTCTGGGCACTATCTCCGCCAGGGTGTTTTCGTGATTGGCCTACGTGCTCCGGCACTGAGGGCTTGCGTCGACACCCCTAGGGACTATGACCCTTGGCACCCCGAGATGGGAACAGGTCTTTGGAGGGCATCGTGCCTAGTCTGCCTAGCAGCTGGGCGTCGGGTCTTCCCTACCACTGCTAGGCCTCTAGGACTTTGCAAGGGCTTGGACAAGTGGCTAGATCAAGGGGGTTCTCTGGCCACACGAATGCTGTGGGAGCCAGTCTTTCCAGACAGATAGAGCGATGCTGTGCGGGGTAGACCGAGTGAATATGCGATCCAACAGTCTGTGGAGCACCGGTACCTGTGGACCCCTCGGTGACGTGTTACACCAGAGGACTGCCACGTGTCGCATAATGACATCATCATTTCAACTTCTATAAATAGGGGTGTTGAGATTTCATTTGAAAGGGTTTCAGATTTTTAAATTCTTAGAATTCACTCTTATTTTCACTTTCTCTCTCTAGAATTCTAAAGAGAGAAACATACAGGACCTTAACTCTGGACCTAACCATCGAACAGTGACTGTCGTCGTATATTCACCATGCGTCGTCGCCCCCGTAGCACTGCCACCCTCAGGCTCTATCTGGGAAGCCCTTAGCCTCTGCCCTTGTTCCACTCTTGTTGTGTCCCACATCGACATACTTGGCATTTGACTCGAATTGCATTCCTTGTGGCACCTCCACGTCGACTACAAACCCACTTTCCTTGGCATCATTTTGGCAACTCCTCTTGGGAGGTGAGTAGTGCAGTTCGTCCCTTGCCTTACATACCCAAGTAACCATGCCTCAGCAATGCAGGGCTACCAGCCAAAGTCTCAACCCAACCATTTAAAAGGAGAATCACGCTGAGGACCAAGAAAAGACTAGCCAGAACCAACTCCAGCCTTTCCCCGGGATAGAAGCACCCAATGTGGCTGTAATCGTCAACACCACAATCCATCACCTTACTCTTACCATCACAGAACTCTAAGACTCCTAATCATCTCTCATGGCCGTGATCTTAGAAATGCAAAAATCAATCCAGGTCTTGACTTCACAGTCGTCGACTCCTCAAGGCCTTAGAGCTCCCCACCCTATGCCCGCTGCTCACCCCTTGTCATCCCAAGCTCTGAGGTTGGCCGCTCCTACTCAGACCCAGCCTTCAGGGCCTGGGCTAGATATAGACACTGCCCTGGCCCCAGTGTCGCGACCACTGCTGCCTTGGTCCTCTGGGCCCTCAGCATTAGGACTCGGAGCACCTCAGCCCACAGTGCCTGAGCCCACAGCAGCACGACTCACCCTTGCTCGGAGTACTTCAGAGACTCACAACTCAATTGAGATGGATCCTAACCTTAACATAACCAACCAAAACCTAAACACAAGTCATTCCCTCAGCTTGCTTCAGTCAGCCCTTCCTGACGGCCGACCTCCTGCTGCTGGCACTACCCCTGTCCAAACCCTACCCTAGGAAGCTACTCCCCACCACCAACCCTTCCTACTATTATCATCCCCGCAATACCTTAGGTCGCCCTGTTTGGGGGCTCTGGTGCCAGGATCATCCCAACAGGACACAAACCCTCAAATGCTTCGTATGTCACCAAGCATGACCTTGACGCCATCCTCTGCCGTCTCAAGCAGTCATTCGTACCACACTCCCCCTCTAAGCTATCTGGCCATGCTCCCTACTCTGGCGACCTCGCCACCAAGACCTACCATGTCAAGTACAAGTAACCAGCCTTCACCCTGTTCAACAGTAAAGTGGGCAATGCCCGCGAGCATCTCACCCATTTTGCTAGCTCCCTGGAGCATTATGGGGAGGACGACACTTTGAAGCTTCGGGAATTTCACAAGTCCCTAACTGGCCTCGCCTACTCTTGGTATCATCAGATTCCTAACGGTACTATCCATTCCTGGTCTGACATGGTTCAGCTCTTCCTTGACAAGTTTCACTATGAAACGGAACGTGTGACCATTGTTGACATTGCTGGAATCTGCCAGAACCCCGGGGAAGACCTCAACTCCTATGTTACGCGATTTCATCACAAGTGCTTCGAATGCACTGACTTTAGCAAAGATGAGACCCTTGTACCCATTTGCATCAAGAACATGAAAGACACATATAGGGTCTACCTTGAAAACCTCCAGCTTCGATCTTGGGGACATCTCCAGGAAGTTGCACCACGCACTTACGACTCGGTCAGTCTGTCAAAGACACCAAAGCCCCAAACTCATATTGCCCTAGTCGCGACGGTAGAAGCAATCAGTGACGACGTCAACAGTAGCAGGCGCCAATCCCAAGGAAGGGATCCCTGACAAAAGAAGGCAACCGATGCCTACCCCAGAATACTCATGCGGCTTGAAGACAGTCAAAGCTCTCCTCGAGACCTGGATCAATGACAACTCCATAACCCTGTTCGATGCCAAAGAACCTACCCCGGAAGACCTAGCCCATCCTAATTACTGCACTTATCATCGGAAGGTCGATCACGGCCTCTAGTGGACAGGGACCTCAAGTTCACCTTCGCTGACAAGATTGCGTCTGGGGAGCTCAAACTCTAAGTGCGGGACTAGTGCCCCACCCACCCAAGCCCTAGCCTGCCCTAGTGCATTTTCTACACTTGTAATTTTTTCCGTCATTTTGTAAGTTTCAATGTGCTCACTCCCCTTGTATCAAGGCATGTTGCCTCCCTATGTTATCAATGAAGTTGCATTTTTCTGACTTAGAAACTTTTTCAAGCCTACTGATACCACCCTTGACGCCATCACCTACTCCATTGGGGGCTTCACCGCTTCCTTACCTCACGCAAGCCAGGTTCCCTCCCTCCCTCTGCCTCACATGCCACAGCGACTTGGTAGGTGGTGCGCAAGGTGGCTCGAGCCACGCTACATGTCACCTCTGTGACTCAGCCAGTCGTCCATGCCAGCCCGCCATCCTAAGTCACCCATCCCTCTCATCTCAACCCCTCGTGATGGCGGTCGCATCACCACCCCATAACCATTTCTTTTTCTTTCAACACTTAGACAAAATTCTTCATTTTTCACAGTCGGGTCACCACCCCCCGCGGCCTCCCTCGGCATCCTTGCCTGAGCTCCACTATCCCTTTTCTGGGACATAAAAATTTTCAAAATTTTTCCATCACCAACCCCCTCATCCTCTTTCCAACACTTCAAAAAAATTCAACAAAATTTTTCACCCCCTCTCCATTTTGTGCTCCCTCCAACACTTGGGATTTTTTCTCAACACTTAGAAAATTTTTGAAAAAATTTTCACCCGCCCTCCTCCCTTCATCCTGCCTACTCAAGGTCGGGTCATCAGCCCTCAACCTCGTTCTATACTTAGAAAAAATTTCATCAAATTTTTCACCCTCCAGTGCTCTCTCCATCACTTAGAAAATTTTTCAATGAAAATTTTCATCTCCCCTCATTCTCTCCCTTTCACTTACAAATCTTTCTTCATCAAAATTTTTTCACACCTCTCATTCTCTTTATGTACACATTGAGAATTTCTTGGGGGCCTCCCTCCTTGGGGAAAAAAACTCAAACTCAAATTCAATTTTGATTTTAAAAATAAAATTGATGGGCATAACCCACCTGCGATGGCCCGACCCGCGCCCCGCCCGCCCTGTTTGCCCCCAACCCAACCCATCCCCTACAACCCTAATTTTTTCAAACCCTAATCCATCTATTTCTTCTCCATGCGCCGCACACCTCACACCGCCGCCGCTCTTTTGGCCTCTTTGTCGCGCCTCCCATCGCCGGCAGTCCCCTCCCCTCCCCTCCCACCCCTGCCAACCCCCATCCTTCACCCCCCCTCCCTCCTTGGCCGGCCACGCCATCGATGACTACCCCACCCTCTCCTATTTTTTTCTCTTTTTCTTTTCTCACCACCCCACTGACCCCACCCCCTATTCCCCCGACCCCTTCCCATCCCCGCCGACTCCCCTAACCCCCGGCCTGTCGACGCAGCCCCACCACCGCCACGCCTTTTCCTTTTATTCTTCTACTTCCTCCAAAAAAAAGCCCATGGCCGAAGACCCCACCCTCGTCGACCCCCTATTTGACGAGACCCCCCCTCCGGGCTAACCGCCCCCACCCTGCTAACCCGAAGGCATGCCCACCTTCACCTTCGGCCATCTCCATCACCGGCCACCCTTTCTTTTTTTCCTAACTTTGGCCCACAATACAACCAAGGCCGAACCACCCCTTCGGCCTCCCACCTTCATCCCACGACCGCACACCAAGGTCGGCAATAATCTTCTTGGCCGACCCCCTTCACCCCCTCTGCCGATAATTTGCGCGCCAACTTTGCGATGTCGTCGCCACTACGACCATCGCCTGGGCGCCATTTCCGCAACCCCCATCGCCCGTGCACCATCTTCGCGACGCCCGTTGACCACCCAGGCATTGCGACGCCCAACTGCGTCCCTACGCCTATCGTTGTACCAACATACCTAGGCTTTAGTAGGTGGTGAACGAGGTGGCTCGAGCTACCTACTCTTCTCCTTGACGTTCATTGATGAATGACGCCCGCCGGTTGCCTACCGACCGGGACCGCACCCCAGTGCCCTATCATTGTGCCCTAGTGTCAACGCCTAAGCATTCCAAGGTTTCAGTAGGTGGTGCACGAGGTGGCTCGAGCCACCTACATTTCACCCTAGTCATTCAAAGACGACGCCGGTGCCTCTCCGGCCAAACAACATAAAAAATCTTGCTATGTATTTATGCGTACGGTGTCGCTCGGGTTGCCCCTCCGCGCACACCAGATGCAGGGGGCTTATGTTCCCAACCTACTTTGGTCGCACCTAAGGGCCTACAAGGGGTCCCGTTTTGCACTACACGTCACATATTCAACGGTCAATTTTTCAACGCTCGCAAGCCGGTCAAAGTGACACATACTCAAGTCACGTGAATTGCTCGTAAAATAACCTTGGCATGCCTTCCCCCTTATGGGGGTCGGCCACCTTAAAGGAAGGTGGCTGACCCCATCCCTTCACTTCTCTTCAAGGGACCATTCAGCAACCGCGACGCCCGTCGCCCGCGTGCCGTCTTCGCAACCTCAGTTGATGGTCACTCGGGTACCGTCTCTGTGACCTCAATCGCCCATCATCTGCGCCTGCGCTCTGTCTCCGTGACTCTAATCGCCCGCTCCTGCTCGCCGTCTCTGCAACCATCGTCACCCGTGCGCCGTCACCATACACTTGGCTGCGCGGCTGATACAGTCGTGCCCCCAGGCTCTCTGTCATACTATCGTGCCCATAACGCCATACACTTTGTAGCTCACATGCACCGCACTGCTGATACAGCCATGCCCCCAGGCTCTCTGTCACAGTATTGTGCCCCCGGCACCTTACTCACTACATCGCGCCCATGCGCCTCACCGTTGATACAACCGTGACCCCAGGCTCTCTCTCACACTATCGTGCCCCTGGCACCTTACTCACTCTGTCGTGCCATGCGTCACGTTGTTGATACAGCCGTGGCCCCAGGCTCTCTCTCACACTATCGTGCCCCTAGCACCTTACTCACTACGCCACACCCATGCGTCGTGCCGCTGATACAGCCACGCCCCCAGGCTCTCTGTCACAATGCCACAATCATATTACATGCCCCTCGGGCACCACACTCATTCACCACACCCTGCGCCCCCGCCATGGGTGTGGAATATGCTTCGACCCACTCTCCGGAGTGTGCAGCATCCCGTGAGGATAGGCGACTCCTCTGGGACACTATCTCTGCTAAGGAGCTTTTCAACTCCCATTCTGCCAGGTAGACGGCTCCTTTGGGATACTACATCGAAGCGCTCTGAGTGCTCCGGCACAAGGACTCAACCGTAGGGATAGGCGACTCTTCTAGGACACTATCTCTACCAGGGAGCTTTTTAACTCCCCTTCTACCAGGTAGGCGGCTTCTCTGGGATGCTACCTCGGCCCATCAGGTAGACGACTCTTCTGAGATGCTACCTCAACAAGCTCTGAGTGCTCCGGGACAAGGACTCACCCAGGGGATAGGCTCGCTCTTTAAGACACTATATCCACAAGGGAGCTCTCCAACTCCCCTTCCGCCAGGTTGACAGCTCCTCCGAGATACTACATCGGCCTGTCGGGTAGATGGATCCTCCGGGATGCTACCTTGATGCGCTCTGAGTGCTCCAACGCAAGGACTCACCCGCGGGATAGACGATTGCTCTGGGACACTATCTCTGCTAGGGTGTCTTCGTGATTGGCCTGCGTGCTCTGACACTGGTGGCTTGCATCGGCACCCCTAGGGACTATGACCCCCGGGTCACTTCGAGACCGGAGCAGGTCTTTAGAGGGCATCACGCCTAGTCCGCCTGACAGCTGGGCATCGGGTCTTCCCCACCAGTGCCAGGCCTGTGGGACTTTGCAAGCGCTTGGATTGGTGGCTAGATCATGGGGGTTCTCTGGCCACATCGACATTGTAGGAGCCAGTCTTTCTAGACAGATAAAGCGACGTTGTACGGGGCAGGCCGAGTGAATATGCGATCCGACAGTCTGTGGAGCAGCGGCACCTATGGACCCCTCGATGATGTGTCACACCTGGGGAACACCACATGTCACATGATGACATCATCATCTCAAATTCTATAAATATGGGTGTTGAGATTTCATTTGAAAGGACTTCAGATTTTCAAATTCTTAGAATTCACTCTTATTTTCACTTTCTCTCTCTAGAATTCTAAAGAGAGAAACATACAGGACCTTAACTCTGGACCTAAGCATCGGACCGTGACTATCGTCGTATATTCACCGTGCGCCGTCGCCCTCGCAGCACTACCACCCTCAGGCTCTATTTGGGAAGCCCTTGTTCCACTCTTACTATGTCCCACATAGACATACTTGGCATCTGACTCAGGCTACATTCCTTGTGGCACCTCCACGTCGACTGCGAACCCACTTTCCTTGACATCACACTGTAAATAGTGTAGATGATATTGAACATGAGTGAATGTAAAGCCACAAAAGCAGTACAGGAAAACACTTGGCAAAGCCACACAGGCAGTGCTCAATAACAATGTGATTACATATGCATATGTACTCTAGCTAGACCATTAAGGTACTAGAGTCTCCCACGATAACAGACCATCGTTATACACTCCCAATACAAATGATCCTTATAACGCCTCAACACATTAACTCGTGTCAATATACATAATGTAATAATCACTAATACAACGAATAAATCTATGCCCGACCAGTAATAAATATTGGACATCGATAAGGATTTTTAAATTAAAGGCTTAAGCGCAAAGCAGGGTGTTAAAGGCAAAATACATGTTTATCTCAACATAACAGAGTCCAAATAATAGCGATAACAAATCAGAATGAAATACAAAATCAATTATGAGGAATTTCGGATAGAATCCCTTACATCAATCTAAACTATGCGTTCGCTGCTATTCAATCTCGTTCAAAAACCTCCAATTAACCTAAATTTGACGAATTATTTATCAGAACACATTCTATGCTACTATACTATAAACCTAATATCAACTACCTAAACAGTGCTCACTTTTAAGTTCTAACCCCAAAGTAGGTCCCACACACGGCCAACCTAACTGGAGAATCCAACACACTCCTCAAGGCATAATAGTGACCCAAGTTTGAAAATAAATTCTCATAAAACATTCTTATGGCTTAAAGCAGCATACAAATAAGGATATAATTTTTTGAATATTTTTGAATTAAAAACATTTTTTTAATGCAATGAAGTCCATAAATAGCCATAATTGTTTCTGCCGAAAATAAAATATCATAATTTTTGTGATAGCTTTAAATATATATATATATATATATATATATATATATATATGGAAATTAAAATCAAAATTTAAAAGGTATTAAAACTATTTTTAAATTATTCATTTTGCTAAATAAAATGCCATACACTAATGATAACAAATCAACTCTGGGACTTATTAATACCACGACAAATTACTATGATTTTTGTTTCCAGAATTTATCATGAGTTTTAAAGACTCCAAAAAGAATTTTTAAAATCTAAACTTATAAAAATACAAACAATTTCAGAAGATTATAAAATTTTGTCAAAATTTGTAATATGGCCTAAGGTACCATATTGTAAAATTTTACATGCTAACAATCACTATGCACTATCCAATGCATGTGTCGAGCGTAACGTGAGTCTTTGGTACTCTTGTGCAAGCATAGGGTACCACCATCTGCACAACCCATAGTTATCAATACCGTACCTGTCGATACGTACCGTTTTTACCTTTTACTGGTACGATATCCATTATATTTTGTACCGATCAAAATACCGCTTTGTACCGGTTGTACCGGCCGGTACAGGTGATACAAGCCGAGAACTACTTACCGGCCGAGATAGTGTGTTTTGTACCGGTCCCTTAAAAAATGTAAAAGTGACAAATTTTGTTAGAAATTTTATATATTGACTATATAAAGACTAACTAAAAAAACACTTTAAGTTCTATTATACCAATCAAAGTCACTATAGCCTCTTTCTCATAATATTCATTATAGTTTGTAAAATCTTTCCTGATAAGTTTCAATCTTCACTTAGCTTTGATGTACTTCAACCTGAAAACTTTGATCGTATTTTTTTCATCTACATGATGTATTGCTTTACATATGCGTGCGCAAACACCAAGAAAAATAGCTTATTCCTAAACCCAAAGACATTATTTTTGAACAAACAACTTATTCTAACGTAACAATTTGCGATCGAGATCGTCGAAAAGGGTGGAATAAATAACTTATTTGAGAACTAATAGTTTATTTGAAAACTAAGGTAACTCAAACTCAATAGGACAAACATTATATATTGTTAGTTTGTCAATGAATGAATATTACATATATATAATAGGGATAATTGCAAAAAATACCCCCGTGGTTTGAGCCACTTACAAAAAGCCACCTGAGGTTACAAAAGTTGCAAAGACCCCCTGTAGTGCTTATTTTGTTGCAACTGTTAGAAAAATCATCTAACTTAACGGCGTGTGTTATTCAATCCCTTAAAAAGTGTATTTAATAAAAATTAATACATCAGAAAGACTAAAGTACCCTCCTTTGTATCTCTCCCACAAAAAGCCCTAATTTCTTCTCAAATCCTACCAAACCTAACCCTAGCCGTCACCATCGTCAACCAAAGCTCTAGCTGCTACACTCACCAGCACCGCCTGTCTGCTACCACCGCCCGTCTGCAACCACCTAGCCTCATCACCTTCGATGCCGTCAACGCCATTACTGTGCACCGCCAGCGTAAGCATCTACATTGTTGGAACACATTTGCACCGCTAGCCCCATCAACCACCACTTGCGCCACCAACCACCACTTGCGCAGCCAGCCCCATCAACAACCTACGCTACCGCCAGCCCCGTTACTGGGCACCTTCGGCGTCCCTTCATTGCCAAAACAAACTTGCGCCGCCAGCCCACCAACCTCCACTTGTGCCGTTACCATGCGCAGCCAGTCCACCAACCTCCATTTGCGCTAGTACCGTGCTCCGCCACCCCCATCAATCCCGTCTTGCTCCATCGCCAAACCCGCCATAGAGCCCAGACACTTGCACCACCGTCACCAGCTCCAATCACTCATCGGGATCCTAGTCATGTCCACCATTTAAATGAAAAAAAACTCTAGATCTACAATTTGGAAGTCGCAAATTGATTCACCAGAGCAATGAAATGGAAATCTTATGAATAATTTCTGTGATTGATGCAATCTGAAAATGAAAATGAAAATTGATTTAATTGTAATTAAAAGGGTGGAGTTTCTAAAATAATTTCTGATGGAAATTCCGGTGACAATGGGGTTGGATTTCGACTTTTTTCGATTTATATAGAAGGACAATTTAGACATTTTTACCATTCTGTTACGGAAATCTTTTGATGCAACACCTTTGTAATTTCATGTGCTTTTATGCAACTTTTGTAATCCCAGGTGGCTTTTTGTAAATGGCCCAGACCACGAGGGTGTTTTTTGTAATTATCCCTATATAATATTGATGAAGATTTTGAGACGGTACTGATATGTACCATTTTACAGAAAAAAAAAATGGTACGCACTCCGGTACGATATTCATAACTATGGCACAACCCCCACAAAACCCACTTCATCTTCTTTTCATTGCCAGACCCATATTAACCCTATTACAGATACATTTACAGGCACTTTACCATACATACACGTGCACTACACACCATACACACTCACGCACACAACACCCATACACACAAACAGTTCACCCTCACACAAACTCACCCACGCACACAGTACACACACTCCCTTTTCAGCAGTTTCATACACACACACACATGTACACACAAACACGCACTACTTCTCACAATAACACACACCCACACACTCTTATACATACGTGCCCATACACAAACACACGCAGACTGCCTTCACGGTACCCCATCACCAACACACACACACACTCGCTACAACTGATACCCAACCCACTATACATATACACATATAAGCACACACGAGCCACGTAACTCACACAAATACATTGCCTTGCGGCAGCACCCTTCCTCTTCCACACACGCGCATATACGAACACACACAAAACTCACACAATTCACACAAAAATCTACCTTAGGGGCAGTACTGTCCCTATCCTTTACACATACTCACACATATACATATATAGACCACAAAAACACTCACATACAACCACATAACCCATGGCAAAGTCCTTTTTTTCCATCCCTTAGACACCCACACACGTACATAATCATGGCCACCATGGTTGTGTACCTCTTGTATAACACCTATCTCACAGCTCCCTCATGCGGTACCATATACCCACATACCAGTTGCAACTATATAAATATAAAAACCGTAGATCACAACAAGGCTTGCCAAAAAAATCTCAACTGTCAGAATTTTTTTTCTTCCATTTCCTTCCCTCTTTCTCTCTGTCTTTATCTCTTTCTCTTTTAACCGTGTTTCAGAAGAGAAAAGAATTGGGGAACGACTGCTCCATAATAGAAACCCTAGACTGGAAAATTACCAAAACCCCCTAAACTTTAGGTAATCTTTTGAAATTTACCTAAAACTTTTTAAAATTACAAAAAAGCCCCAAAAAACTATTTACAATTACTTAACGTACAAGAAACTTTTAACGGGGTGTTTTATAACTCTGCTTCACTAATCGTAGCTAAAAGTTGCTAATAAATGCATCGATTCTAAATAAAAAAATTCATTGCTAAAAATTTTAAATTAACCCATTAAAAATAGTTTTTTGGGGTTCAGGGTATCACACAAAAGTTATTTGAGTTTTTTTTTTTTTTTGTACATAACTAATGGACTATTTGATAGCAGTTTTGTATAATTGTTTACTCATGGGCCGATAGATAAGCAAAGTTAGGGTTTCATGGCTATAACTTTTGGTTGTAAAGTATTGGGTTCTTGGGGCATCGGTGGAAGATGATTTTCTGGTCAATCCTGTGAAAAAAATGATATAACATAGTGTTAATTTGTGATAGTATAGTTAGAAACCTTAAAATGATAAAGGAGTTTGAGATGTGGTTTCCAAAGGAAGTGAACCGCTCTAGTGGTGGTGGTCATGGCAGGAGTAGCAAGTCGTGATTAAACCAATTATATGATGGGCTATTTATGTACGCATACAATTTTGACTAGAATTAGAAAGGGCAAAGACTCATTTGGAGACTTAAGTCGATTGTGGCATGGGAGGAGCCTTTGCAACGGAATTTGGCAGTGAGTTACAGTAAAGTACGCTGTAGAGTTGCAGAATTGGTGGTAGACATGGGGGCTTGATTTTAACGAACGTCGAAGGAAAAGGGAAGACCAAAGTATTGATAATTTATATGGCTTGGCTAACTTCCCTACTAATAACAACCAAATACCAGTCTCGCCATCTTTTTGGGACAAAATTATGTACAAAATTAAAAAGGAAACCTTTAGAATAAAGAGCAAACATGTCAATTTTGTCTCATCAGACCACCGGCAACTTTATGTCTCATTATACGTCTCCTCATCCTACCCCACCTCTAGTCCCTTATTGGTTAATCCATCATCCCGTCTTTCTTCTAATCCCCCTCCCTCTTTTCACTAACTGTCGTTGATCCACCATCGTTAAACCACAATATCCCAGATCTAAATGTTGCTGCCTAGCTAATAGCCAGGGCTAGCCTTTAACCAACCACCTTTTTAGATGGTGGCATAAACTGGAAGTGTAGCTTGAAAAAGTGTAGGGCATGTATATATATATATATATATATATATATATATATATATAGGGAGCCGATCCACACCCACCGGTGGAGAAATAAAATTTCTCGACCAAACCGCTACAAAAAGTAGCGGTTGGCATTATTGATTGCAAATACACAACCGCAACACTTTGTTGCTGTTGTGCCCCCCCCCCCCCCCCCGTGGACCCCCTCCCCCTTCCCCCTTTCCCCCGTCTCCCCCCCCACCCCCCTGCCCAACCGCAACAAAGAGTTGCGGTTGGCCCCCCTTCACCCACGTGGTGTCCCCCTTCCCCGCCACGTGGCCTTCCCCCTTCCCCCGTCCTCCCCTCGGCCGCCACGTGGCCTCCCCCTTCCCCCCATGGCCCCCCGTTCTCCCCTCCCCCCATGGCCCCCCTATGCCCCCAACCGCAACAAAGTGTTGCAGTTGGCCCCTTCCCCCGGTCCCCCTTGCCCTTCCCCCGCCACGTGTCCCCGTCCCCCTCTTCCCCCGCCACGTGGCATCCCCTCCCCCCACCACGTGGCCCCGTCCCCCCACCCCACGCGGTGTCCCCCCCCCCCCCCCGTGATGCCCCCTTCCCCATGGCCCCCCCTTCCCCCTCCCGTGATGCCACGTGGTCACTCACGGATTTTTCTTTCTTCTCTTTCCTTCGCTTTTTTCTCTTTATAAACTCTCCTCCCCGAACCCTTTCTTCCACTTTTCTTCCACTCTCCATCATCTTTACTAACTATCTTCATACTCCATATCTCACCTACAACAATACAAACAAAAAAATTTTATGCTAGAAGCTCGGTGGATAACCGCTAGAAGATCGGTGGATTTTTCTTTAAATATATCAAGTCAAAACAAGTAAGTATTTTTTGGATTTTCTTGTAATTCAATTCAATGTTAATTTCAAAGTTCAAAAATAGTCATTGTAGACTCAAATCGAAGATAACGAAAAAATACAAATTAAAGGAAACAAAAATCAGATCAATCCGAGATCGGATGAGCGGTATTACATTTATAGATTCCAAAATAGCGATTTTTTAGGGCGTCTAAATTAAGATTTTTCACGAATTTATAAAAAATATCTAGAGCTAGATTTTGCCAAAGTACAAAAAAGAGACCCTAGTTATTTTTAAAAGATCTATATCAGGGAAAAATTTCAGATTTTTTCAAAAACTGGAAAGGGGTTAACTGATACGGGGAACCTTGAAACTTTGCACTGTAATTTAAAATATCAAGCCAGCGCGATTTTGCGCGAAACTTTTATGAGAACCCTAGGATGTTGGGAAGTTCCATCCCCCAGGATTTCGGGCCATTCCGAAGTCGTTAGCTATTTTTTGGCCGAACGGGCCTTTAAGCGCTCGATCCGGACACCGGTTCGGGATTTTTGGGCGAAAAGTCCGTTGAATACTTTTTAGATCAAGAATGAATTCGGGAAGCTTAAAATAGCATTTCAATGCACTTTTGAGATCGTTCTGATGCCAGGGGCATTTTGGTAATTTGCCACCCCGAGAGGGGTATTTTGGTAATTTTACGGTGTTAAGTTTTTCAAAGGACTTTCTAGTCCAGAAATGTAAGTAAAACACCTGAAAGGTTGTTTTGAAGCTAGTTTGGGGCGTTAGGGTGATAATGAACTCCCGGGGGCATTTCGGTAATTTGCCGCTCATCGGGGGTATTTTGGTAATTGAACATTGTAACACAAATGGAGGAAATAATAGGAGTGTAAGACACCCGAAAAGTTATTTTACCCTTGTTCTGAGATGTTTGTTGGGTCGATAGCTGCCAGGGGGTATTTTGCTTAAGTTGGGGGTGTTTTGGTAACTCATCCCCTTTAAATTTTGATAAAGGAAATATTTGGTATATAATTGATGTAATACATTTAAAAAGTAGTTTTAAAGCGGTTTTGAGGTGTTGGGGCTGTAGCGGCCATCAGGCGGTATATTGCTAAATAACCACGTTGGCGCTAAATTTTAGGGAACTAGCGTAATTAAGCGTTCGGAGTTGTGAGAAGTGAGGAATTATTTTAATACATTGAAATAATGAGATAATTACTATTGCTAATGCGTTGGTAAGCTAGGTTAAAGATCCATTTATAGTTTTGGAATGTAAATATTATGGATACTAAGTTGGTTTACGATTATATTTTGTTCTTAGATATATGGATTTCAACGCCGGACCTCATGATACATCAATCCTATACGATGACGATGACCACGTCGCGAGGCACGTATTTGACGGTGTCGATAGGGGTGTTTTGGAAACAATTCAAAGCACAAGTCACCACGATGAGTGGGTACTAAACGAGGAACAAATACAACTATTACACCGTCAAAATTTATCTATGTTCACCGATCCCGGGATTTGGTCTCGACACGACGATTGCCTTATATCCGCTCTAGTTGAACGATGGAGGAGCGAGACGAACTCATTTCACTTCCGGTTTGGTGAAATGACTATTACATTAGAGGACGTCGGATTTATACTTGGAATCCCATGTCACGGCAAACCCATTACTTCGAGCAAAACGTCTGCATCCATAGCGAAGATGGCTAGGCAGTATTTCCAGGGAATTCCGAGGGAAGCTCTTACAACGAACGGCATCAAACTTAAATGGCTGAGAGAGCAGTATGGCGTGCTACCGGATGAATACACTCCTCACGATTTCGTGACGTATACGAAAGCATTCCTTCTGTATATTATTGGAGCCATATTACTTCCGACGCATTCGAAAAACACGGTGCATCCGAAGTATATGGTGTTCTTGGAGGATCTTGAGGAGGTATACTCGTATTCGTGGGGTTCAGCTGTCCTTGCGCACCTATATCGAGCACTGCACAAAGCTACGAGAAAGGGTGCCAAGTCCATTGCCGCCTGCCTCACTCTATTACAGGTTTGAGCATTTATTTTCTTGGTTGACGTGTCAATATATTCTAGCCTCTAATGTGCTAATTCCAGATAATGTTTGCATTCACAGGTTTGGTCTTACGAGAGGCTACCCACGGGTCGTCCACAACCGCAGAAATATTCCGATGAGACGTGGCCTAGGGTGTGGGCCTGGGGGCCTACGACCAACCGGAGGAGACGGGTAGACCCGCACCACCATCTAAAGTTCTATCGGGGGGAACTAGAGATACTCAATGCATCCCAGGTGACGTGGCAGCCATATAGCAAGGTGATGCATCGGTTGGATGAGTGGTGTTGGCAACTTCCGGTGTCGTACGTGCTGGCAGGTTTGGTTCGGGTGCCGCTTATTCACTTCGAAGTATGTGAGTTTCAGATGCCCGATCGAGCTATAAGGCAAGCTGGCTGTCTACAAGGGATACCAAAACCCGCTGTAGACATGCGGCCATACAGGAGTGGTCGAGGGCCGAACTTCGAGGTGCCTGATGCCTTGAATTTGTTGAGCGACGAGGTGCAACAGTGGAATACCTGGCAAGAAACATATGATAGCCTTGTATCGCTGAAGGCCGACAGCATCAGCATTGAGGAGTACTTGCAATGGTTTCTCAAGGTGACGCGCACGAGGGTGAATCGCCCTTCCCAGGTGAGGAAGACATCGTATGCGCCACGTGAGATCTATGACCAGTTCTGGGCATTGAACATTGTAAGTCATGCTAGTGTTGTTTTAATTTTTATTTGCGCACCTTATCTACCATGCCTGAAATGATTAGCCATATTTTGTATGCATGTTTTTTAGGTTGACCAGGGCACTGAGGTGTTCAAGCAGCTGGAGGGGTTTGACTGGTTTGTCGCGCAGGCTCCTGACAATCTCAAGAGGTCCATTGAGAGGTACAAGACTGAAGTTCAAAACTTTAGTCTTGCGTACCGGGGTTACCAAGGGGAGCCGTCTAGTCGCTTGCCTCCTGACGCGTACGACTATCAGCCCCAGAGTCAGGTGTGGGAGTCGTCTACTCGCTTCCCTCCTGACGCGTATGACTATCAGCCCCAGAGTCAGGTGTGGGAGCCGTCTACTCACTTCCTTCCTGATGCGTACGACTATCAGCCCCAGAGTCAGGTGTGGGAGCCGTCTACTCGCTTCCCTTCTGACGCGTACGACTATCAGCCCCAGAGTCAGGTGTGGGAGCCGTCTACTCGCTTGCCTCCTGACACGTACGACTCTCAGCCCCAGATTCAAGTGACCCAAGTAGGAATCCAGGCATCGCGCCCAAGCATCTAGTCGGATAAAGGACAACCGACGAAGCCATTGAGTCTGGCCAAAAGGGATTGGATCGACCGGCACTACTTTGGGCATGAGCCAATCGCTACAGCAGACTTTCCTGTTGCTTCATTCCTAGCTCACTCAGATCTAAGACTGTTGGCGCCGAACACAGATATTTCGAATTTTCTCATTAACGCTTATATAGATCTGCTGCGTGTTAGAGAGCTAAATTATAACCCCTGCCAAACTTTGAAGCTCAACATGTATGCCTCTTTTGTTATCCCCTTCATGGTGAATAGATGAAGGAGTTCACAGAATGGAGGAGGAAGCGAGGGACAAGCAAGGGTGAATGGCGACCATCTGCAAACGTGCTTTCCTACTTGAACGCGGACTATCAATGTCACGCAGCTGATGCGAACCTAATCATGCTACCTACTCTTCATGCAAGCCACTTCTTCCTATTAGTTCTCTTTCCAGAGAATAAAGTGGTCCACATATACGATAGCCTAAGGGAAGACGGACCTGGTCAGCAGCTGGCGCAGATGTACTCCATGTACATCAATGCGATGGTTAGTTTATATCTTGACCTTCGCTCATAGTCTATTCTTCTTGTTACATAGGCTTGATAACCTTTTTTATTGTTGGATGCAGACTACTATTATTCCACTAGCGTGTCGACATTTTAAGGGAGAACCCATCACGAGCAAAACCATGATAGATCCTTGGACGGTCGTGACGATAGAAAACCGACCAAAGCAATATAACAGTCATGATTGCGGGATTTACGTCCTCAAGTACATGGACTACATAGCTCGCTCAGATGTGCTCGAATATGAAACGTGGTCTCGAAACGATGCCTTGACGTTTAGATATAGGATAGCCTGGGAGCTGAAAAAGGGTGTAGCTAGACGCCTTCCTTACCATTATCCTGAGATGTAGTAGACGTTCGTATGTGTTTATTATTACTATTGGATATTAAGGTTTGAAATTAAATTAATGTGTCTCAGTTTTTTTTTCGAAATTGATACAAATGGGCTAACTAGCGTGCCTAAAGTTCAATGAGAAAAAAATAGTGACAAAAAAAATTACATAATTTTTCGGAAGTTATGAATTGGGCCCTAAAGAGTGCCCGAACAGGCCCTTTCTAGGAAAACCCAAAAAATAATGTGTCTCGATTTTTTCTGAAATTGATACAAATGGGCTAACTAGCGTGCCTAAGGTTCAATGAGCAAAAAAAAATGACAAAAAAAATTACGTAATTTTTCGGAAGTTATGAATTGGGCCCTAAAGTGTGCCCGAACAGGCCCTTCCTAGGAAAACCCAAAAAATAATGTGTCTCGATTTTTCCAAAATTGATACAAATGGGCTAATTAGCATGCCTAAGGTTCAATGAGCAAAAAAAAAGTGACAAAAAAATTACGTAATTTTTTGGAAGTTATGAATTGGGCCCTAAAGTGTGCCCGAATAGGCCCTTCCTAGAAAAACCCAAAAAATAACGTGTCACGATTTTTTCCAAAATTGATACAAATGGGCTAACTAGCACGCCTAAGGTTCAATGAGCAAAACAAAATGACAAAAAAATTACGTAATTTTTCAGAAGTTATGAATTGGGCCCTAAAGTGTACCCGAACAGGTCCTTCCTAGGAAAACCCAAAAAATAACGTGTCTCGGTTTTTTTCGAAATTGATACAAATGGGCTAACTAGCATGCCTAAGGTTCAATGAGCAAAAAAAAAGTGACAAAAAAAATTACATAATTTTTCGGAAGTTATGAATTGGGCCCTAAAGTGTGCCCGAACAGCCCTTCCTAGGAAAACCCAAAAAATAACGTGTCTCGATTTTTTCTGAAATTGATACAAATGGGCTAACTAGCGTGCCTAAGGTTCAATGAGCAAAAAAATAGTGACAAAAAAAATTACGTAATTTTTCGGAAGTTATGAATTGGGCCCTAAAGTGTGCCCAAACAGGCCCTTCCTAGGAAAACCCAAAAAATAACGTTTCTCGATTTTTTCCAAAATTGATACAAATGGGCTAACTAGCACGCCTAAGGTTCAATGAGCAAAAAAAAATGACAAAAAAAATTACGTAATTTTTCAGAAGCTATGATTCCACAAACCAAATCACAAATTTAAACATTATAAAAGTTCAATTTATACAACTGAAACATTAACCCTAACACTGATCATCATCATCGTCCTCCTCGACCATACTGCCAGGTTCGATACCTAACACTTTATAATGGTTTCTCTTGTCATGATCAGTCATCTTATTACACAACGCACACTTTCGCAATTTTTTTTGACCCGTTGCTTCTTCAATCGGATTCTTCATGCGTATTGCTCGTTTTCGCCCTTTTGTTTGAGAAATAATCGGATCAAAAATGTCGTCCTCCTCACCTTGCAGGCTAGTGCCGTCAATGACTGGCTGTGAAGCTCGATTGAATCTACCGGCTGGAGTCGTCCGACTAGTCGGAGTGTCCCGTCTTTCTGGTAATGCCATCCTAAACTGTGCAAGGTTAGCCTTATCCCGTGCGGCTGCTTCAACTTGATACCTGTACCCATCAAATGTTGACGCTGCATCCAATGATAAACCGTGCATGATGTTACAAAGGTGATTATATCGCAGCGTCTCAGATTGCTCGAAATCAACTGAAACATTGGGCACGTAAGGAATGTGACCGTGGACTCTATTGGCTTCCTTCGTCCACCGTTCCAAGATATACTGTGGAGGGATTTCACGAGCATTCTTGGCGCTAAAACCCTCAACGCGTGTCGACAAAGTATACCTTTATGCTCAAACAGTTGACAGTTGCAATTAACCAACCCGGTGTCCATACAAACTGCTACGGTAAAATGTCTTCTGCTCCTCGGAGCCGACGAAGAGCACGGATTGGCGAAATTCGTCACATTTGTCAAAGCATAAACCTTGATCACTCTGGTGGAATACTCGTGCAACTTTGTCATGCTATATTGATTCGACTTTAGTAGTTCCTCTTGAAACTGTCTAAACATTTCCTTGGTATAGACTTGAGCCGCATGAGCCTCCAAAGGTGAAAAAACTACTATGGCTCTTTCTCTGTAAACTGTAGCCGCGTCGGCTTCTCTCTCAAGGAAAAATTGCTTGTCAAGGGCTTTCTGCATCTCTAGTACGAACTCTGTTATACTTGAAGAATGGCCTACGTACCCATCAAAGAATGCATTCATACCTTCGCTTCTCGAGGTCGTAGTCATTCCGGCTGCAAAAAACTTCTTGGTGTAGGCACCGACCCACTGTGTCTTGATCTCATACAACGATTGTAACCATTCATGATTGTGCAAATGGTAGTCATCCATTAACTTGGCCCACCTCTCCTCGAACACGTCTACCGTCAACGATTTCTTCACACATGTATTAAAGTCAGTCTTGAATGTCGGATGGTTTGCATATACATTGTGAAGCCGTTCGGGATATTTGTTGCTTATGTGCCATGTGCACAGGCCATGGTGAGTATCTGGAAGGACCTTAGCGATTGCATTTTTCATTGCCAGATCTTGGTCGGTGATGATGGTCTTTGGAGGAATATGATACATTGCTTTAAGCCACGTTTCAAATAACCACGTAAATGACTCCTCCGTCTCATCCCTAAGCAGGGCAAAGCCAAACAAGATTGACTGATAGTGGTGGTTCACCCCGGTGAACGGAGCAAAAGGCATAGAGTACTTATTTGTGCGGTATGTGGTGTCAAACGTCACAACATCCCCAAAATTTTGGTAAGCAGCTCTAGAACGGGCATCCGCCCAAAATATAGTACTAATGCGGTTCTCATCATCCAGTTGGAGACTATAGAAAAAGCCAGAATTCTCACTCTGAAGGTGCCTGAAGATATCAAGTGTAGCTTGAGAATCACTCTTACCGAAAGACTCTCTCCTCTGAGCACGAAGTTCATTTCGAAGGTCTACTTCGTTGAAACTCAACTTGTCAATCCCCCCAGACTGGCTTGAGAAAACCCCCATCATTCTAGAAGGTGGAATTTTAGCCTCGGCCATTGTAAATATCAGTTGTCTGTGTGCCGCGCTTATTTCTCGGTGTTGATGAATTTGACCAATCTTACTAGGGGTCATCAACTGATGATTATGGCTCAACTCCACTCCCGTCACAACCCAATGGTTTTCATTTTTTCGGTGTACTGCATACACATGGGCCTTGCAGCCAGTACCCAGAAATGTGTCGCGTTTTCTTTGTCTTGATGGCCCTTCGTCACTGATCCGAACAACCGGGGATACATACGGTGCTCCTCTATGACACTCAAATAGTCTTTCACAAATTTGATCTGTATTCGCCCGTTTTCTAGTAGTCTTAGTTCTAATACCGAAACCTATCGTTTTCGAATATGCTCTATAGTATGCTTCAACTTCGTCCAGTGTTTGAAAAACTTGACCCAAGTAAGGTGGATCAGAATCTTCACAAAAAGTATTTCCTCCAGTTGCATCCATATTTATACTGAAATCTAAAAAATAAAAATTATATCATTCTCAACAAGTCATAGAATTAAATAAAATAAAAATAAAGACTCTTTCCTCCAGTTGCGGAAAATTTTACAATGTTCAATTACCAAAATACCCCCGATGAGCGGCAAATTACCGAAATGCCCCCGGGGGTTCATTATCACCCTAACGCCCCAAACCAGCTTCAAAACAACCTTTCAGGTGTCTTACTTACATTTCTGGACTAGAAAGTCCTTTGAAAAACTTAACACCGTAAAATTACCAAAATACCCCTCTCGGGGTGGCAAATTACCAAAATGCCCCTGGCATCAGAACGATCTCAAAAGTGCTTTGAAATGCTATTTTAAGCTTCCCGAATTCATTCTTGATCTAAAAAGTATTCTACGGACTTTTCGCCCAAAAATCCCGAATCGGTGTCCGGATCGAGCGCTTAAAAGCTCGTTCGGCCAAAAAATAGCTAACGACTTCGAAATGGCCCGAAATCCTGGGGGATGGAACTTCCCAACATCCTAGGGTTCGCATAAAAGTTTCGCGCGAAATTGCGCTGGCTTGATATTTTAAATTACAGTGCAAAGTTACAAGGTTCCCCTCAATCAGTTAACCCCTTTCCAGTCTTTGGAAAAATTTGAAATTTTTCCCTGATATAGATCTTTTAAAAATAACTAGGTCTCTTTTTTGCACTTTGGCACAATCTAGCTCTAGCTATTTTAAAAAATTTTGTGAAGAACTGTCTAATTAAGTTTTCACCTTTAGAGACAATTACATTTCGTATTCACATTAAACACACATAGTGTTACACCCTAGGAACACACACAGTGTCTTAAACCAAAATTATTTCCTCCAGTTGTGTTACAATGTTCAATTACCAAAATACCCCCGATGAGCGACAAATTATCGAAATGCCCCCAGGGGTTCATTATCACCCTAACGCCCCAAACCAGCTTCAAAACAACCTTTCAGGTGTTTTACTTACATTTCTGGACTAGAAAGTCCTTTGAAAAACTTAACACCGTAAAATTACCAAAATACCCCTCTCGGGGTGGCAAATTACCAAAATGCCCCTGGCATCAGAACGATCTCAAAAGTGCATTGAAATGCTATTTTAAGCTTCCCGAATTCATTCTTGATCTAAAAAGTATTCTACGGACTTTTCGCCCAAAAATTCCGAACCGGTGTCCGGATCGAGCGCTTAAAAGCCCGTTCGGCCAAAAAAATAGCTAACGACTTCGGAATGGCCCGAATTCCTGGGGAATGGAACTTCCCAACATCCTAGGGTTCTCATAAAAGTTTCGCGCGAAATCGCGCTGGCTTGATATTTTAAATTACAGTGCAAAGTTACAAGGTTCCCCGTATCAGTTAACCCCTTTCCAGTATTTGAAAAAATCTGAAATTTTTCCCTGATATAGATCTTTTAAAAATAACTAGGGTCTCTTTTTTGCACTTTGGCAAAATCTAGCTCTAGATATTTTTTATAAATTTGTGAAAAATCTTAATTTAGACGCCCTAAAAAATCGCTATTTTGGAATCTATAAATGTAATACCGCTCATCCGATCTCGGATTGATCTGATTTTTGTTTCCTTCAATTTGTATTTTTTGTTATCTTCGATTTGAGTCTACAATGACTATTTTTGAACTTTGAAATTAACATTGAATTGAATTACAAGAAAACCCAAAAAATACTTACTTGTTTTGACTTGATATATTTAAAGAAAAATCCACCGATCTTCTAGCGGTTATCCACCGAGCTTCTAGCGTAAAATTTTTTTGTTTGTATTGTTGTAGGTGAGATATGGAGTATGAAGATAGTTAGTAAAGATGATGGAGAATGGAAGAAAAGTGGAAGAAAGGGTTCAGGGAGGAGAGTTTATAAAGAGAAAAAAGCGAAGGAAAGAGAAGAAAGAATACAAAAAAAATCCGTGAGTGACCACGTGGCATCACGGGAGGGGGAAGGGGGCATCACGGGGGGGGACACCACGTGGTGGGGTGGGGGTGGGGGGACCGCAACACTTTGTTGCGGTTGGCATGCCAACCGCAACAAAGTGTTGCAGTTGGCCATGGTGGGGGGAAAAACGGGGCCACGTGGCGGGGGAAGGGCAAGGGGGACCGGGGGAAGGGGCCAACCGCAACACTTTGTTGCGGTTGGGGGCATGGGGGGCCATGGGGGGAGGGGAGGACGGGGGGCCATGGGGGGAAGGGGGAGGCCACGTGGTGGCCGAGGGGAGGACGAGGGAAAGGGGGCCATGGGGGAAGGGGGAAGGCCACGTGGCGGGGAAGGGGGACACCACGTGGGTGAAGGGGGGCCAACTGCAACTCTTTGTTGTGGTTGGGCAGGGGGTGGGGGAGGGGGTCCACGGGGGGGGGGGGGGGGCAACCACAACAAAGTGTTGCGGTTGTGTATTTGCAATCAATAATGCCAACCGCTACTCTTTGTAGCGGTTTGGTGGAGAAATTTTATTTCTCCACCGGTGGGTGTGGATCGGCTCCCATATATATATATATATATATATATATATATATATATATATATATATATATATATATATATATATATATATATATATATATATATATATATATATATATATCACAGGTAGGTAATGATGCCATGGAGGGAAAGGATGATGACAAGAGAGAAACAGAGAAAGAAAGGATTATGATCAGAAGGAGAGGATAATAGCATTAATGTCAGCAGCGAGGTGACAATGGATGCGATGGTGCATCGTTTAAAGTTGCAAAATAGATGGATCTCTATGATGGTTAGTAGCGGCTGAAGACAAAGTGGCATGGCCATGAGGACTTTAGACTTTTGAAAGTACAATGACAATTTTTTTCTTACAAACATGTACGATGTTAGCATGTCATAGTCCAATCACATCCACCGATACTTTTGCGCTCCATTATGTGCATTAGATATTCGATTAGGCGTATAAGGAAATAAGGTCGCGCTTTCACTAATAGTAATTACTTTTATTGTGGTGATAGTTATTGATCGTATCAATTGGTATCAGAGTAGGCCACAAATTCGAGTCTTATGGGGTGATTATGAGGGAGGGATTCTCGGTCAATCAGGATCCGGTTGTGTCTAGCAACTCCCTTATGTGCTGGATAAGTGTTAGGTGTATGAAGAAATAAAGTCAAGCCAGTAATTGCTTTTGGTTTAATGGTAAGCATTTGATGATAGCATACTCGTTTTCAGATAAAGGTAAAAATTGTAAATTAAAGTTGGTAAAATGCTAATGGTCACATATAAGGGGTGGGGATGCTAGCTTTTTCTGAATTTATATATATTGGATTGCGAAAAGGCTAGATTAAAATTTTAAGAACATAACTCCTTGGCAAAATTTTACTTAATGTAATAGATGTCTAACGGTAGGAGATTTCGCTACACCTTTTTTGAGATTTTGGCTACAAGTGCGCATTTTGCCATATCCATATCCTTAGATGAAATTAACCCATATATTAAAAGACGTGACTGATATTATCACTATGTATTATGGCATGTCCAAAACTCAGATGTCTTAGCTACAAGCTTGGGTATCACTTATCTCTCAAGTTGGGAACTTCTCATTCTAGAATATGAAGGAGAGAGAATGTTAATCTCTTAGGGTTTTCAAGTTAAGAGTCCACAGTAGCCTCCTTCCTGTTTCTCTTCCTCTATTCCTTCTAGGGCTGTAACTTGGGCAAAACCATGCCTAATCCACTCTCAACAAACTCACATGCAGGCCCAGACCAGCACATGAAAGGGTCAGATATATTTGTCCAAGCCCAGCTCACAAATTTTTAGTAGGTGCAGACCGGATACGGGCTACTCATGGGTTGTCCATTATTGCAAAGTAGTCTTTGTTTACTAGATCTTTTAGCGTATCAATAACTATCTAACTCTTTTAATTGTCATGATCATGAAGAAAAATATAGTGGACCCGTTATTTGTGGTTGACCCACCATCGTAATAAACAAAGTACCCACCACTATCAATGCTAAAACACAACCACCACATGGACCAACCACCACCATCGATCTACCACACACTTTCTTTTCCCATCCTTCTGCTCCTCCACCTCCCCCTCTTTGACCTTTCAGAAAACCCACCCTGATGATTAATCCACCTGCCCCCCCCACACTCACAAAGCATCTAGATCTAACTCGGTCAATGCTTGATTTTCAATTTGCCTTCAGACTGGGAAAGCTCAACATGGTGTTTTTATGTACGTGTGTTGGAATGTTTACGGTGAAAGGAGAAAACTGTAGAGGGAGATGCATATAAGAATAGACCTGGCAAAAAAAGACCCAAACCTGTAGATCGATCCATACCCGGCAAAAAAAAACTGGGGTAAGGGTACATCTTTTGAAGACCCGTTGAAAACAGACCCATACTCGAAACTGACTCGTAATTTTTGTGTCAACCGGGTTGGGCGCAGGTTACCCGATTTCACCCGATTATAGGTATATAATTGCCCTTAACCCTAGGACCTCTTTATTTCTCTCCTCCTCTCCACTTCGCTGCCACCTTTTTCTCTCGTTGTGACAAAAAAAAAACCCCAGTCAATCACAGATCTACTCTTTCAACAATCATGAATCCACTCTCTCTAACCAACAACAATCACAAATACACTAAATCCATGACAACAATACTTCACATCAAGTCCACGGCGCCACGTGCTTCTCACGGCTAGTTGCTCACGGATTTGTCATAGGTCCGTTGTTAGTCTCATCGTCACTCCGTCACTAGGGCCATTGTTGGAGAAAGTGATTGACCGCAGAGGTACCACAGTCACATTGTTGTCGACTGACGCTCTTGACCACTACCATGACCTTCAAATTCACTTCATCACTGACCAGATCTTGTTCTTGAGAAGATCTTCACTCCTTCATTGCCAATGTTCGCTTGAAAAATTGTTGTTTTATTTTGTTAATTCGAGAAGTTCTTATCTTGATTTTTAGGAGGCTTGTGATATTTCTTGTGATTGTTGATTTCCATATTTGTTGTTGTGATTGTTTACTGGATACATCTTGATTCTCCACGGTTTCTTTCTACAAAACCACAAGCTAAATTCATAGCCCTTTGTTTCTTTCTACAAAACCACGAGTAAGAAGGGATACACAAAAACAAACACTTCACATCATGCCATTACCTTCTTTTCTTGTTTTCTCACATGCACTGGTTGCCTCCAAAACAGCATAGCCCATGCCAAATACACTTATTGCATAAACATAGCAACTCTTTCTTTCTTCGATCTATTTCTTACGTGCACACAAGCCCTAATATACATATAATATATGTAGTAAACCATACCCATCTCTTAGAAATTCTAAACTGTGAAAAAAAAATTAGATTAAATACCATATACTCCCTCCGTCTCAATTTAATTGCTCAATTTTTACTTGACCCTTAGTTTTCAATTCTACCCCTAGAGGGAGAGGGAGAAGAAAGTGAGCAGGAGAGAGAAAAAAGGTTGGTGGATGGTTAAATATGGATAGAAATAAAATTAAAAAAGGGTAAAGAGGGTAAACATAAAAAAGCACATACAGAATCTTTCCTAGAGAAAGTGAGCAATTTTTCTAAACAGACCAAAACGAAAAACTGATCAATTAAAGTAGGATAGAGGGATTATAAAGCAGCAAACTTTGGACATTTACTCAATCAAATAGAAGATTACCAAGATTCAAAATTGATTTTAGAGCTAGTAAAACCTGAACACAAACCCTAAGCTACCAACACCCCGTATACTATATGCACACAACCGATATACAATCAGAACTTCAAAATAATCAAAGAACTCAAATTGCGAAACAGAAAATTGCCACTTTTATTCTTACTAACACTAACAAATCAACGACTAGAAAAAAAAAAATTCTATTTCACATTACTTGGCACCTACCCATTGAATTAAGTTAGTGTAGGGTGGCACGTTGATTAAATTTTCAAAATCATGTATTATTGGCCTTAATTCTTCTCTGAAGTTGATATAGCGGTGCCCTTCCTTACATGTAGTGCAAATTCTTTCAGCCACTCTCCTTTCCTCCTACCCCTTAATTTATGAAACATACCCTTTAGCTGCTCCTCTCCAATCCCTTGATTGATTACCTTTACAAAAACTCCTCCACTCTATGCCTCTTTCTTTGCCTTTTCTTGCTTTTCAGCCTTTTCTTTATCCTTTTTGCATTTGTCTCTTCCTTATGGATCCAGATCTCTTGTTGTCACTAGGGTTACAACAGAGATGTTGTAACCCTAGTTACAGTCTTTGGATTAAATCCAATGGCTCAGAGAATGCCACGTCAGCAAAGTGACCCACATGTCTCCGAAGCGCGGCGTTTGGAGTCTTAACGGTTGAGAAGACGGAACGGAACAGTAAACTCTTTTCGCTACTCGTTTTGGATAAAAAAATCGAAACAGTACCCAAAAAAATGAAAACACCCACCTTTTTTCGCTGCTCATATTCTCTACGTCAGAAAATGCCAAATCTTGTCTCCACTGTTCACAATTTTTTGCCTTGCCCTCTGCCGCCTAGCTGCATCCTAGCTCTCTCTCACACACACATATATGTCCTCCATTTTCCAATGAATAACAGGGAATGGGATGCCACACGAATAGGTTAAGAACGGGATGCCGCAAGAAGATTGATTCGAGGATGCACTTTTTCACCTATGGTAGGTTAAGAATAAAAAAGAAAAGAAAAAGAGAAAGAGGGCATTACACGAACAGGGAAGGGGAACTCGTGAAAGGGAAATGGAAGGGGAAGTCAGACACAGATGTGGGCCCAAGGAAGAAAGAAAGGGAAAGGAGGAAGGGGAAGTCAGACACAGATGTGGGCCCAGGGAAGAAAGGAAGGGGAAAGGGGAGGGGACGGGAACCGGGTATCAATGGCGTGAAGAATGAATTAGGGTGGGCCCTACGTGGATGATTTTGTCTAGTGTTGAGTGATGACTTTATTGGGAGAAGTAAAAAAGTGGGTATGGAGGGTTCTTGGGAAGATAAATGAAGAGTATAAAATTAATTTGTTAGGTTAAGAGTAGGATTAAAATGAAAAAAAAATGTGTACAAATAGTATAAAAAATGCTAAACATACAAAAATGGATCTAAAAAAGTTGGTGAAAATGAAAATAAAAATAATAAACGTACAGAAAAACTTAAAAAAGTGGATACGAAAAAAAAAACTTAAGGTACACAATTCGTTCGATTTTAGAACTGAATACTAAAATCTAGAAGACAAAAACATAATACAAAACACGAAAACAAGTTGTGTAAACGTACAGCCCTAGACTCTCTCTCTCTCCATGTTTAGTCATCGGCAACACCTCGATATACTCTTGGCAGCAACTTCGTACCTTCCGACACGGCAACAAATCCTGTAAGTTTTGTTCCCTCCCCCCATTTCTTCCTCAACGTCCCTCCATGGCCCACTCCTTTACTTCTCCCTCGTCGTCACCATTTCCCCTATCAAATCTTTCTCCACAGTCCAAATTGACTCATTGATTTTAGATGTGTTGCGACTCAGCAAGGATAAGCTTTGATGGCTACATCATGATGCTACGTCATCAATCTCGCTAGATCCGGCTAGATTTCAAAAGGAGCACCCAAATCTTCTCTCTTTCTAGAAATTGATCTCTACTTTAATCAATTTAAACAAGACCACATTTGTTAGGTGAGCGGAGGAGGGGTGACAATTGGAGGGGGATTAAAGGTGGTGGAGGAGGGGGTGCGAGGAGGATGGAAGGGAACTCGTCGGAGACGGAGAGGGCCTCACCAGTGGCAAAGGAGGAGAGGGCTGAGTTGGTGGCGCAGAGGGAGCGGCAATAGTCAAAGTGGGAGCAGCGAGGTGGTGGCAGGCATGGACGGCTTCTTTCATGAGGAGGTGGCACTCCTCTCTCTCTCTCTCTCTCTGGGTCTATTGTTGCCGCTGTGAAGTTGGAACGGAGGGAAGAGATTGAGTCTTGGAGCACTGTCTGTTGAGCCGTGAAGTGCGTTTGAAGCGGTTAAGTCATTAGATGATGTGGCATTCTCTAAGCCATTGGATCTAATCCAACTGTTGTAGCTAGAGTTGCAGCATCTCTGCCTTAACCCTAGTTACAACAGATGAACTAGATCCCTTCCTTCCCTTATATATCTTCTCAGACCTTTTACGTATTTAACTGAATAACCACATTAAATATTTTCATAAAAACCCAAATTAGTTATAAGTTCCCTAAGGCAACCCACTTACTTCATCTCGATTTTTCGTACTCCATAGGCATACTTGACGGGCTTTTAACATTAATTAGACCAATTTCTTTGTTTTTCCCTCTTACTAATCTTTTTTTTTCGGTATAACCAAATAAATTTTGTAACATAAAATTCAACCCCATCAATTTCATACAATCATTTGTATTTAAATAAACTCTGTCAAACTGCTACAAGCCGCCATTATGAAACATCTTAGTTACTATCCAAAATAATAACGATCTATGTCACTTATAGATTGTTCACTAAATGCTAAAAACTTTTCATCATATCAACCATGGTCACTAAACTGATTTGCCAATCCCCAATTTGGTTATGGGATATTAAAATCATAGCATCCCCACCACCGTCATCTCCAACCAATGCTTAATCACCCACTAAAACCATTGATTTATCCGCCATTGCCTGATCGAACCCACTGTCCAACCCGCCACCCCTAACTGAACCCACCGTCACACTCACTTCCAAATTGGCACCACCATCACCAACCCACTTTAATATCGACATCTTCCCTTAACAAATCTATTGACACAAACCTGCATATCTACACATACATACTTATGCATATCTTGGCATGCACACACTCGCGCAAATCTAAAAAATTGGTGTTAGGTGGTGCAGTGGTGATGGGTGTTGGTACAACCAGTGGTAAATGGTGGTGGTAGTAGGTGGTAATTGATGGTGAACTACCGGTGGTAAACGGTGGTGGTTTGTGGTGTTGGTGCAGCTGATGTTGAATGGTTGTTGGTGTTATTGGTGCAGTTGTGAGTGAATGGTTGTGGGTGTTGGTGGGTTGCCTGGGTGAATGGTGGTAGGTTTGTTGGCGGTGGTTATGGGTTTTTATGGCTATGATCGAAGAATGTGGTGGTGATAGGTGATTGTTGCAATGGTGGTGATGAATGTATTGGGTCAACTCACTGCATATTGGGATGAAGATAGTAAGTAAGCCCAGTCCTTTGTTGGGATTCACAAAGTACGATATGATGATGTATATAAAAACGTGCAAACACTAACGATGTTATAAAAGAATGGCAATTGTGATAGAAATATGTATGATTTTGAACTGACATGAACATTTTGAAATTCGATGGGTTTGACTCAGATAATAACCTCAAGGAGTTTAGAGATAGTTTTCCTATTTGCAATTCAACTCTTGTGCCTCGTCACAAGCTGATAGCAACTTACTTCGTTGGTTGCATCTGTGGTATTTTGATTTATGCCCCCTGGCCTCCATGCTGATAGCATCCTACCGTTATCGCGGTGACATGAGCTTTTAACAAGCATATCGAAAGAAAGGTTAGTATGCATCTGAAAAGAAAAGGTTTTCGATTTCGAATAAAGATAGCACGGATAGAGGTGGCGATCGTACTTTGTCGCTCCCAAAAGCTGAAAAATGGCAATGTTGACAGGTCCAGTTATTTGGGTTTTGGGGGTAGGGTTTTGGTGACAGGGGTGGAGCACCCCCATGACCAGGGGGCCACGGCACCCCCCAAAATTTTGGAAAATTCCTTTTCAATTATCGAATAATGGGTAAATTTATGAAAATATCATTATAATGTATTCGAATTTTATTTTATTGCGGCTTTAAGTTTTTGTGCCACCGACCGTCACAATCTTTGTCTTTCTCGTTCCCTTACTCTATTTTCATTCTTCCAAATTCTAAATTTCACATCTTCATATTACAAAGAAACACGAATAGATCAAGAATGGTTCTTTTCTTATTTTAATTCTTATAATGTGGTAACATATATGTGACTATAGTCTTCAATATAGTTACTAATTGTTGTTGACTAACCTTAATAACTAAAATAAATCACTACAAATAGTGAAATTATATGATTAATAGTCAAATTGAGCAATCCAATTTGCACTTAGCGTATTGAATAGTGATGCAAATTCTTTTATGACCTTTTTTGGTCTCCCCATTGCACTTCCTAAATCCACCCCTGTTTGGGGATGTCAGTGTCATCCGTGGTGTAGAACAAGGTAGGAGGTAGGGAAAGAGCATTGGAAATATTTGAGGGGAATGATCTTCCTTTCCATTTTGGAGACAATTTAGTAGGAAAGCATAAAATGTGTGAAGATCCGGGGCTTGAGTGGATAATCAAAACATCTTCAGCCAACACGTTAAGTTTCACCCATTTCTACGTTGGGTAGTTTTCCCTAACTTGATTTCTTGCCATCAACTAAAGATTTCTGCATATACGCCCAAATCACTATCCGCCCAAGATGAAGTAATTTATTTACTATGATAAAATAATAAAGTCTCATTTGTATGTTGGATAGGCCAACAACAAAGACCCCTAGCTTTCGTCTCTCACTGTCAGTGTTGCTTTTTGACAAGCATTTGCCGCAACAACCCAACAAGCGTTAGCTCTCCCTGAAAAGGTTATTTGTATTTAATGTATATTTATTTCATTACCTTAGCATTGTCACGGAATGATCTTCCTGCAGCTGCACGATGAGTCAGTCATGAAATTGAAGGTAGTGTTGATATGATAACTAATTTCCAAGTCTGCACTTTCAAAGCATGGATCTGAGGCTGCATTTATATAAATGGTTCCATCATTGGTTGATCTCCAACCTGAAGGTCACAATCCGTCATCCCATTTTAGCTTACAAACATCTTAAACAAACTCAGCAAGTAGCAGAAAAGCTGGGCCATTAACGCCAGTGCCACGAGTATATGCATCCCAGGAGACGAGCACAGGTGCAAAACGGGAGGAATATTTTGCAAGAAAAGTAATATCCAGGGGTGAAAAAGAGCAGATAGACCTTAGCCTCGCAAAATTTAATTATGTTTCAAGACAACTTACACTTTAACATATCTCACCCTATCTAACACGTTTCTTAGACCAAAAGTCACTAAGCCTCTGAGCCTTGCTTCCGATTAATGAATGAACCGACTGATTTGAACCAATGCATGAGTTGCCGATGATCCTTCACATAAAGCCAAGCTTGAAGAAATGGGAAGAGGTTCTCATTTATGCCTCGCGCTTCAATGTAGCCGTGAAGTGTATCCCTCATTCCTTCACCAATATCTCTGTCAATCAACAACAAACAAGTAGATTAGAAAGTTGCTGGAAGACGACGGGGTAAATTAGATGTCTTTTAGTATAATTTTGCCGAAGCTCCCATAAGATATCCTAGATGACTTTCTTTCTTATCGCACTAAGAGTATTCACCTTATACATTTTTTTAACATAGAACTGCAAAATAAAACTCTAAAGAGTAAACTTCCAGATACCACAAATAAAAAATTTAGTTAACAAAGTTAAAATCAACAACATGCACGACGTAAAACTCCTCTACCCAAACAGAACAAGTATCGGGATACCTATTTTTCCAGGCCAGTGATCACATTTGAAAAAAGATGAAGAGAGGAACGAGTTAACGAAAGATGCCAGGATCAGGAGCACAAAAGGCATGAAATACCGAACCAAAATCTAGCTCTGTAGATTCTTTCAAAATTGGGGATGCTAGACATCTTTAAGAGGTTAGGACAATATGGAATTTCATGTACATAACATTACCATCAATTTTCACATTGCGCCATTTACATTTGCTTCCATGTATAGTGAAACAGTAGATGCAGGTCAAAATATCCAGACAATATTTAAGGCGTTGGAACCTATTTGCTTCCACTCATGTTACGGACAGCATAAATTTTTAAACCTTTCTTGTCAAATCCGAAAAGTTGAATCAAACTCGAGCTTTATCTGTATGACTGACAAAATTCATCCTCTGTATGGATGGACTGTAGGGGACTCGTAATCTTACTCGGAAGAGAAAAAATGCCAAGAAAGAGGGGAAACCTTTACAGCAATACATACAAACTCAACTCTCTATACAGCGAGAAGCTGTCCTCAAAAACGTTTGAAGGCATCCTAGGATCCAGAAATGTCATCCTTAACCCAACAAAAATGAGTAGAAGAAAGTATAGTCTTTAGTTCATTTTGAATTCAAGTCCACGCCCTCAAAATTTCTCCCTTCTCTATCCCTCCAAATACACCAGAACAAGCAAGGGAAATCAGCCTTACAGCTTCACTCCCGTACACCGTGTCACAGCAGCTCCACAACCACAGCTGAAAGAGGGATAGCCCACTTGATGCTGAAAGACAGATAGCCAGGTCCAAAACCTCCTTAGCCACCGACAATGCAAGAGCATATCCACCATTCTGTCATCTCCCTTGCGCATAGGATGAAGATAACCTACAAGGAGCAGACGACTTCCAAATCATCTCCTATGAAGAGAAATCTCCTCCCACTGCCATCAACAACGGATTTGACTCTTAAAAGTGGGAAAATGCCTTCAGAGTTCCCTTTCCGCAGCAGCCGTCCCCACCCCAACCTACATCTGCCGAGTACAAACAAGCTAAGAAAACAAAACTGTCTTCAACTCCCAATCCTGAAAGCTGCTCCTAACAGTGGAATTCCAAGAAGGGCCAGCTACTTGAAAGGATAACACTTCCACCAAGCCTCTTAAAAGTCGCACTTCCCTTTACTCTTACAAAGTGTGCAATTACAGACCCTTAATATCACCAGTACTTTTCTGGATATTATAAATATTTACTATGCACATACAAACATGGGAGCTGATCCATTGAAGTTGCCAGCACTGATTGAGCCATCCATACATGACCTGTCAACGGTCCAGATCTTTCTTTTCACGTTCTATTAAGTCCAGCCGCCCAATAATGTACTGTATGAGGTGTTTTACATTTTTGTCCCTTTGTTTACAGCAAATATAATGAAAATATCTCCATCCGCCATGTTATGGAGCGGACGGTTATTTCTGGTTTGTGTATCTGTGTTCTGTGTTCTGTACGGTCAGTCCATCAGCATGCAATTCCACAAAACAAACTTACAGAACCCGAGCAAAGGATATGGGTTTAAGATCAGTAAACGATGGATGTCCACCACCGCTTCCGGGGCCAACCACCACCATCAAAACCCACTTCATATTAGAACGAACCCAACATTTTCAACCTAATCTAACCTAAATACCCAAATAAATTGAAACTCGCTCTCGGACAACCTAACCGCCAATTTCCGCCAACAACCATTCAGATTTCAATATACCCACACAGACACAAGCACATGCAAGAGCACACAATGCAATCAATCGCCCTGCCTACCGCCACCATCAACCTATAATCCCCCACCTCAGCCCACATTGATTACCCCAACTTCACCACCACCTTCCAGGAACTAAAATTTACAGAAAAAGATGAAGAGAATTTCAACCCAAAATCAGATCTGAACCAGCATAGCAATCTCGGAACACACAATGTAAATATCTGATAAGAGTATGTGGGCGGTGGTGATGTGGTGACGGTCGCGATGGTGAACTGGTAGGCAGCGATGGTGGAATGGAGGTGGGATGGCGATGGTACTGGTAGTGGTAGTGGCCGCCAAGCGCGATGTAGGGTGGCTAGTGGTGGTCTCTGATCCGTGCTGAAGTGTTGATGGCGTTGACGGTGAAGAGATGATGGGTGATGATGGTGGCGATCGGCAATGATGACCTGATGGGAAGAAGAAAGAAAGAGAACGCAGATGAAAAGAAGAGGGTGGCTAATGGTGGTTTCTGATCTGGGCTGAAGTATCGAGGGCATCGGCGTTGAAGAGATGAGTGGGGTGGTGACGGTGGCGATCGGCAATGATGATCTGATGGGAAGAAGAAAGAACGAGAACCCGGATGAAAAAAAAGAGAACAAGGGAGCAGGGACAACTAAGTCCTGGGGTCTGTCCGACCCATTATGGAGCGGATGGATTTGAAATCGCTGAAAAAAAGGATATGGACCGTCCGTCCATGACGGATGGACAGCCAGATCAGCGCTAGCAGGGCAGAGATCTTGCCACAGCTGTGAATCAAACAGCTCCCAGACATATACATATATTTCTATATTTCTATATACATACATATATATATACACACATACACACACACACACCTACCTATAAATTGCGTAGGTAACAGTACATGAGTGATCAACCATTCCAAATCTGGAAAAGAACAATAAACTTTTCAATTTGCAACTCAATTGTAGAACAACGAAAGACATAATTGATATTTAGTGTCACCAAAAATCTGAAAAAAAAAAAAAGAAAGTCAATTTAAATAAAAAATAAAGTGAATGTTGGAAAAGAAGGCGTGACTTAACTTCACACTCTTTAGGAGTATAATTTTACACATATATATAAGCATTATAAAATGCAATAAAGGCCGAAACAGTACCGAAACGTCACCGCAAGCGAAACGTACCAATTCACAGGAAGAACTATACGCCCTCTAGTAGGGCATCGATAACAATGTTATGGAGTACAATTTTTACATACATGCAAACATCAATGCAATAAAGTTTGAAACGTTACCGAAAAATCACAGGTACCCGCACGTACCAATTAACTGGGAAACAGGTACTGACTGTAAAGGTGTGCCAAACTAATATGTAGAACAAAATCGCAAATGGGAAACAGAAATAGAGACATTTACTCAAAATCCCTCCGTCAAAAAAATAACCTAAGAAAGAGAAGTCTCTCTCTAGAACACAGTCAACCAGCACACAAACAGTCTCTTCGTAAATAGATTAACCTTCAATCAAAACTCAAAACTCGTAGATCAAGTGAATGACACCTATGTTACAAGGACTTGGTACGAGTGTCCGAGTCGAATACGAGTCCAAGTGTTGAATTCGTCTATTTCTCAAAACCCAAGACAAGGGGACACGGCAAAATATTCCTATCAATTCTTGTATTTTACTTATTCCTTAGTCTACATGGTATTTTAAGTTACGCATATCGTTTAACTTACAAAAGTAATAACGAACTAAAAGAGACACTATAATAGTGTTAGTAGTGGCATATCCTACGGGATAGGTCGGACAAATGTCCCGTACCCATGTCCAAGTGTCAAGTGTCCAACACAGGTACTCTCGCAATTTGAAGAGTCCATGTAATAGAGAATGAGACCAAATTCTATCTGCTCCAACATATAGATCACATATGCAAGTACATCTGACCTATTAATATGCTATCTTAAACTTGTACATAGTTCCAAGATCCTCTGACTTAAACTTCGGCCCGACTTCCCATCGGCTTATAACCAAGAGATTCTAGACAATTGTGTTTGTCTCGCACTTTGACGATGGTAACTTTAAGTTGAAGATTTGTCATGCTTCATCATAGGTGGGAAGTTTAAACCACTTTTAGAATATTTACCTTCATTCCTTGAGCTTGATAATGCTTATTTCATGTAAAATTTTGTGGTCCATAGTTAATTTCCTATTCGAATCTCCTTTTTCTACAATATTTTTCTAAGTGAAACTATATGACTATCTTCGTTTAACTAATAAAAGTTGCCACAATATACAGCCTTCTCTTTTCATTTTGTAAACCATTTGACTCCTACCTTTTACTAATCAACTCCCGCCAGCCGTATTCTACAATTATCATTGAAAGTAAAAAGCCCACTGACTAGCATGTCAAAATCTAGGACAGGAGTTTTGATCTGTCGTTATCCACACCTTCATGTGCTTCCACACCTCTTATGTGCTAAAATGATGGATTAGTGACAAATGTTAAGTTTCATAGACAAATGATGCTGTGGAATTCATACATGGTTGTGGATTAGAAACGATCCCTGTGAACCATATTATGTTGCGTATCACTATCACTATGTTGCAAAAGAAAGAAAGAAAACAGTTCATCTATACAACATATAAAAATGTGGATCCTTAAAAATCATTTTTGGACCATAATACCCTTCGTACATTTAAAAATTACTCCTTTGTCATTCAAAACATTGCTAACATGCCTTGAATCTAGATTCTTCTAACTAATCCATTGTTTTGCTGCTCATAAATGCTACAATTATTACATAGATGTCTCTCTCATTTCTCCTGTCATCCGCTACTTGATAGTACTTTATATAGGTTAGGACGTGCAAGACCTTGATGATGATAACATCTTATAACATACGTAGAACAATTAACTTTTCTCAAATAGATTACAACGGTTTTCTCTCAAGATTATAGAGTTTACTCTCATGTTGTTTTATGATGGACAATTGGTTTAGCCTTTTACATTGGCAATGGAAATTTAATAATACGGTTCAACAAACAATTTTTTTAAAAAAAAACTAGACATGCTTAATCTTTTCCTTCATATTACCTATATTTGGCGTTAAGACCGAATATTATTTTTGAGTGTGTGGTGCGTGTGGCGGTTCAACAAATACATAGCATGTGGATGCGCGTGTCTGCACACGCATTATATATATATATATATATATATATATATATATATATATATATATATGTTGTATTAATTGAGTATATCTTAGGTCTGGCAATATAAATGTTAGTAATTCTTCGACACAAATTTCAAAACATTGAGCATCTTAACTTTCTTTTCCTTCTTTTTGGTTGTTACAGAGTACTCTCACAATCTTCTTATTTAGTAATGGTTGTGGCTAGGATTATAAATTATGTTGTGGACAGGATTATAAATTATGTTGTGGACCATTATGTCAAAATAAAATCTAATCTTACTTCTTTCACGTAAATTATTAATTAAGTATCTGCACAGCCTTCTCATTAAAAGGGTGACTCCACCTATTTTGCATCTCTAGAATCCAAATCTTAAATATGAAGATTAATAGAGATCGCTATTATTTCCTTTACATAGGCATCCCACAGACCACAGTATGTTGTGAACACTTGCCAAGCACATTTTGCCTTCACCACAAGAAAATAACACATTCAGCCTTTGACTCGAGTAACTTATTAAGACTTCAGTTTTTATGTATACTACCGTACCCGTCTAGATAATCTCTAAATTGATACTACATGATGGACGATCTTACATGTTTGCAATCAGAAATTAACTTTAAAATTATAAAAATTCTTCTCTTTACCACTTTTAATCTAGCCAGAAAGTGAAGAGAACGAATTAAATTGATTTCAACAATGCGAGTCATTGTTTTTTTCTACTTATATGTTTTATCTTTTGGTATTACATCTTTCTATAACCAACTTCACATTTATCACCACATCAGCAAGGGAATAAAGGATTCATTACTTGTTGGCAACAAGTATCAGGAATGGTTAAAAAGATACAATTAAAGCATTCTAGGCCACAAAATACAGTAATGAAATTGGAAGCATGGTTGTTGTTTAGTCTGCAACGCATAATCCTTTTTCGTTTAACAACAGAAGCTCCAATAACAAAATTGATTCTAGAAGCTGGCCATTTAGTTGCAAATAGATATGCATTTTCATGTTTTGTGGGTTAGAAGTTACTAATCTTTCGTTATAGCGATTCCTAAAAGGTAAATGTGTTAAATACTAATCTTATAGTAACATCTTTCTCAAATTCAAAACGAAAAATGTTTTACACTATAAGGTGACTAAAGACGATTGTGACACTTTCACAACAACTATTGTGTTCATCAAGTTAGACCGTATACCATATGTAATTACCGGAAACAAGTAAAAAATGTTTGAGAACTAAAGTCAAAAAACCATTACTATATGGATGTTGGCATAACCACAAGTTGTAATTTGTTGATTGTTAAACATTAAACCTTTCAATTTAGACTAAATGCATTGATTTAATATTTGAATACCGTACAAAGCCCTTCCGCCATGAAAGGATGGGGCAGCTTAACTACTTCGCCCAACTACTTCTCCTTTATTAAAGTAACTGTTTTTACTTAAAAAAATGGTGGATAAGACCATGATATGGAGACGGGTCATCATTAGAATCAAATCGACGTACACTTTTTTACTTTATATAAAAGTTGTCCGAAATGAAGGTAGTTGAGGAACTACTAACATTCTTTAGATGGATTTGTAACGTTTTTAGAGCAATCCTATACCTGTACATCTCAATTTCAACTTGCACTTTTGATTTCAATTAATTAACATGTATATAGGAACCACAGAAAATGGATTGTCATAATTTGCAGAATACATGAGTTCACAATTTTTATATATTATAATCTTATTTTGCCACATGTTAACGTTCACGTGCATTCTACTAGTATAGCTTAAAAATCCCTATATTCTTACATCAACAATATGACAAATATCTATAAAGTGCTAGGATTTTTTCTGCACATAATTCTATATAGCTAACATCAGCATCAAACAACTCGGGTTAGCTTCCTTTGCATCATAGTTAAACGTCACAACTGAGTTAAAAACTGATCAAGTAATACCAAAGGAAAAAGAGCATAATCAAAGTAACTGGCGACTTACTGGAAAATAGGACCACTGTATTTGTTTGGATCTACAATAAAACCCGATGACTCGGCCTTTGGCCTCATCGAAACAGAATGTATCGCCCATGCATCAGGATATAACCCGCACAGGAAATGCAGGGCATTCATCTGCCCAGGCTTCGCAACATCAACATGAAGAAACAACTGATTAATCCCACCATCATCTTCATCACCCTCACCAGGAATAATATTAGCTAGCCGCATCACAGAAATACTAATCTCCTCATCGCCATACATCCGTTTCAGAACAGGGCCGCCACTTTCCAGCGCCCCTTTCACAACTGTAAACGGTGAAGGAGGACTCACTTTCTGTGAAACATTACCTCACCCATAATTAGAAAAACTTAGTATCAAATGCCACTGACAAATGTGACGCATGTTACTGCAAGTGCCACTAAAGGCAGAAAATGTCACTATAATTATGATTTATGCAATAATTGTCACTAAACTACAAGGTATTGTCACTTAAAGTGCATTTAGCGATATTAGTCTGTTTTCGTGGTGACATTTGGTGCCCATGGCTGCCAAACATCATTCAACAGAAACTTACCGAGCCCTAACACTCATGAGCATTTTCGCGTTCTTTACTTAAAATATCACAATTAGTAGATTGACAGGTGAGAAAGTTTAGCATATTAACCCATCATTTCAAAAATACGTGCCCCTTATACTCGCTCCGAATTCACAATTTTCCCCCTTTTGACTGGGTATAGCATCTTTAATCAGACACTGACAAAAATTTAGTAGTCGAGTAATATCACATCCAACAAATTGGTAAATAGTCAAAGGGAACAAAAACTGGACAGAGTAGCTTCTACGAGAAATCCTGTTAGGGAACTGGAACACAGAGAAATGACCTGAGTCATATGTTCTACCCTCTCTTAGACTTGTCAAATAATACTAACTCGAACTACACCTTCGTTCCCTTGGATTTTCACTTTTGAGTTCTTCCGAAATGTCTAAGATAAATGTAGTACCATGCAAACATTAAATTCTACCAAATAAGCATCAGAAGATTAAACGACTAGCTTTTGGCAAGTCAAGCAACGAACCATGTCAATCAATTACACTTACTAAATGTATGCTAAAAATTCGCGAAAAGTCAAACGAGAAAGGAGGAATGTTTGAACCAAAATTCAAAGTTTTAGGGAGAGAGACATACAGGGGGAGGAGTCATTTTGGAGACTTCGAGATAGTGCTCTTTTAGGGACCGGAGCACGATGGAGTTCACGGCGGTGGAAACGCTGGAAAACCGTCGCGGCGAGGTCACCCGCCGCCACGATTGGAGAGCGGCGCCACCGCCTGCCACTGCTGTCCTCCACATTTTGTCTTCGTAATTTCGATTTCAGCTGCGGTGACCGGAGTAGTAGTCTAAGCTTATGAAGTGATGGACCCAGCCAGCTTCGCTGGTGGGCTTTGACCTATTTTGGACTGGACTTGGCTTGATGTGGTTAGGCCTTGGCGCAACCCGGGTTGGTCTGTCCTCACCTTTTTTTTCCTTTTTTTTAATTTACTCTGAAAAGTCACATCTTTAATAATTGTTTACGCAGTACAGTAATAGATTACGTTTTTCGTAAAATCAACGTGTTTTGGGGGCGGCATTGACGTTGTCAAGATGCTATTCTCAAATACGTAAATATTTACTTTAATAGCATTAAAGTGATTGGCCGGATGAATGGAGGGTGTAGACACCAAAATTTTGTACTAGTCAATAATGTAATATTCTATTGACTAGTCAAATATTCAACGTCGCAGAAAAACACGTATCAAGATGCAAACATGGAGCCAAACAAAAGAACGGACTCGAAACAAAATTAAATTTGAATAACCAGTCCAGATAAAACTACGCGGTCCAGCCCATGGTCTTGTGACCAGAAAGTCAAATTTGACTAAAATTATTTTTAAAATTAAATGGAGACAAATATTCATTTAATTGATATGATTAGATGATTAAGGGACAAAAATCTCCTTAATTAAAAAGTCAAACCTCAAATCATGGGCTTTCCAAAATTAAGTTTACTCCATTGCCTATAAATAGAGAGCTTGGGATAGGAGGGACACACGCACAGGGTTTTCGCGATCAAAGCCTAGCCTCCGCCGAAACGATGTTGTCTCCCAGGTTGTGCTTCAATTGAAGAACAATACGCACTAATGCAGTGTCATTCTTCAATCGAGCACTTCCAAGTCACGAAAATCGGTTCCCCTTTTGCCTCAAATCGAAGAAGAATTCGCCTTCAACATCGGTGATTCTACAAGTCATTGATCGACATACTTGTTCGGAATAAAGCTTCGAGGCCCTCGAACAAGTGTCGCTTCGACGATCTTTCAACCGTGAAGATTGAAGAAGTTAAAATCCACATTTCAAGATCAAGCTATTTCAGCCCTTGGATCGTGATCAAACCGGAGATCAAATCAGAGATTTACATTTATTGTGTAAAAATCACAAAGTGGTGTAACCTATAATTTAAATCTGATAAATTGAATTTTGTGCAATTATTTTTTTATCTTGCAGTGGGACCACTTTGTCTCTCATCTCCTTCTCCATAAGAAGATAATCAAAGCCTCCATTACACGTCAATGGCATCAAATACTTTCAAGCATCATTTCACCTTGCTGGTTATGATAATTAGTGCCATTTCACTTGAAGAGCAACTGGTCGCTATGTCTCGTGCAATTGAAAAATTGACAAAGACGGTAGAGAAAAAAGATCTTTAGATTGCAAACTTGATGAACAAGTTGGAATCGAAGAAGAGTGAAGAATCAAAGTCAAGTGACATGGATGACGTGGAGGAGGCTCTCAAGCAAGCTGATACCAACGAGCATCCAGATGTATCCACCTCTGGCGGATATAAAAATAAAGAGACCAAGTCCATCTACTCCGCTTCTCTAACTATCCAGCAGCTGCAAGACATGATAGCAAGCACAATCAAGGCCAAAAATGGAGGACCATCTTGCGACACTCTTATGCACTCAAAGCCTTATACAAAGAGAACCGACAACATGAGGATGCCAGTCGGATACCAACTGCCTAAGTTCCAACAGTTCGATGGGAAGGGCAATCCAAGGCAGCACGTCATTCATTTCATTGAGACTTACAACTATGTTGGAACAGAAGGAGACCTCCTCGTGAAACAGTTCATCCGATCTCTCAAAGGAAACTCATTTGATTGGTACACTGACTTGGAACCCGAGTTGATAAACTGTTGGGAAGAAATGGAGCGAGAATTTCAAAATCGCTTCTACAGCACCCGCCACTCTATGAGTATGATAGAACTCACAAACACCAAGCAACAAAAAGAAGAGCCTATAGTGGATTACATCAACAGGTAGCGAGCTTTGAGCTTGGACTGTAAAGAAAGACTGTCTGAAGCCTCTACTGTAGAAATGTGTATGCCAGGCATGCACTGAGGGCTGCTATACATTTTACATGGTAACAAACCCGGTACATTTGAGGAGCTGGCAACACGAGGCCACAACATGGAGATCACCATAGCAAGTCATGGTGGAAATAATCCATCAATAGGTGACCCCCCATGAAGACACTAGAGAAACGAGATGGCGGCGGGGTTCAAAAGCAACCACGGAAAATTCAATGGTTGTCACTACAACTCCATGAAAGACCTCCAACAAACACAAAAAAGAGAAACAAGACAAGAAGAAAAACCAGTCTCAAGAGAGAGAAAGACAACAACCGAAGTTCAAAGAGTTAGAACAAAAAGTATATCCCTTCTCTGACTCAAAAGTCCCAAAGATACTAGACTTCTTACTCGAACATAAGCTTATTGATCTCCCTAAGATGAAATGCGTGGAAGAGGTGGGGCAGGATAAGAACCCGAGGTACTGCAAGTACCACCGGCTCATCAGTCATCCGACCGAGAAGTGCTTCACACTCAAGGAGGTGATTATGGACTTATCCAGAAAAAAGAAAATCAAAATACATGATAAGGAGGTAGAAGAGTCAAATAACGCTTCTGTCATCTTTGGATCCATAGTCTCTTCAACTCCTTATTAGCAGCAAGAGAACAGATAGCCTAAGGCCTTCGTGCTGGGGGCATCCAAAGCTTGAAAGATCCCCCAAAAGACTGAACATACCTTTAAAGCCCTTGAAATATAAAGAGGTCAAGCCTTCACAAGGGATGCACTAAAATCATATCCAAGATCACGCTCTATGACCCTTGAATATCTTTAAAAAAAATCCAAGTTATGTTGTCTTCATTCGATCAAGCTTCAAGCCCGGATTCGAAGGTCAACGTCGCATCATCTGGTTGAAAATCAAGTGTTGAAGCCCTTCAACTAGTTGCAAGTCATCTTCATCCAATCGAGCTTCAAGCCCGGATTCGAAGGTCAACGTCTCGTCTTCTGGTTGAAGATCAAGCACTGAAGCCCTTCAACTAGCTAGAAGTCATCTTCATCCGATCAAGCTTCAAGCCCAGATTCGAAAGTCAACGTTGCCTCTTCTGGTTAAAGATCAAGCGCTGAAGCTCTTTAACTAGCTGCAAGTCATCTTCATCAGATTAAGCTTCAAGCCCGAATTCGAAGGTCAACGTTGCATCTTCTGGTTGAAGATCAAACACTGAAGACCATTCAACTAGCCACAAGTTGTCTTCATCTGATCAAGCTTCAAGTCCAGATTCAAAGTCAACATCGCATCATCTGGTTGAAAATCAAGCTCTGAACCCCTTCAACTAGCTACAAGTCATCTTCATCCGATCAAGTTTCAAGTCCGGATTCAAAGTCAACATCGCATCATCAGGTTGGAAATCAAGCTCTGAAGCCCTTCAATTAGCTACAAGTCATCTTCATCGATCAAGCCCGATGCTCGAAGTGAAGACCAAAATCAGAGCTTCTCGGCACGAGCCTAAACAGCAAGATCAAAGCTGCACACTCAACGCTCCTCAGCACGAGCTTAAATGAGCTTAAATTGTATCATCAACTCTCCTCGGCACGAGCTTAAACTGCACCATCGACGCTTCTCAGCACGAGCTTTAGCTACACCATCAATGCTCCTCAGCATGAGCTTAAATTGAACAATCAATGCTCCTCAGCACGAGCTTAAACTGCACAAACAAAGCTCCTTAGCACGAGCTTAAACGGCACATTCAACACTCCTCGGCACGAGCTTAAACTACACGGTCAACGCTTTTCAGCACGAGCCTAAACTGCACGAACAACGCCTCAGCACAAGCTTAAACTGTAATATCAATGCTCCTGGCCTGCACGAGCTAAAACTGTGAACATCCCAACCCTGGAAAAAAAATGGCAATCTATAATAAAGTACTAATTAGTCTTTCATCCACAATCACAAGGACACGTAAAATGCACTTCTGGAACTAGTTGGACAGGTCTCGCTGCAGTTGGGCTCAGGATGCCAGTCAACAGAGGACTCGCACATGAGGGAAAAGTCCACGTGCGAGACGTGTCAAGTGCATTTCTGAAGATGGATGGTCGAGACATGCTGCAGGCATATTCAGAATGCAGGTTAACAAAGGACTCGTATAGGAGGAAAAGTTCACTTGTGAGAAATGTCGAACGCATTTCTAGAGATGGCTGGTCGAGACATGCTGCAGGCGCATTCAGAGTGCAGGTCAACAGAGGAGTCGCACATGAGGGTAAGTCCACGTGCGAGACATGTCGAGCACATTTCTGAAGTCATTCGAAGAAGCCTTGCTGTAGTTGGGTCCAAGGTACGGGTCAACAGAGGACTCACACAGGAGGAAAAGTCCACGTACGAGATGTGTCGAGCGTATTCCTAGAGCAAGCTGGTGGAGTCATACTGCAGTCGCATCCATAATGCAGGTCAACAGAGGACTTGCACAGGAGGGGACATCCACGTACAAGACATGTCGAGTGCATTATTTGAATCAGCCAGTGAGCCTTGCTGTGATCACGTCCATCGAATCAACAGATGACTTACACATACAAAAAGTCAGAATCCAAGCCCTGTCAAAAACATTATCAGCAAAGTTAACTCGATATTAACAGCGCCATTAAAATCCAGGTATATGCAAAGCTGTAAATAAATTTATAAATACAAGTCATCTAAACAGTACAATATCTTCCAAAAAGATCGATGTACAAGCAGATTTGTATGGATAAGCACACTCAAGTCCGTTGTGTTAAAAAAAAAAAAAAAGAGCACTACTTTTGTTTGTTTTACATCTCATTGATGTAACAAGAAAGATAGTAAGAAAAAAAGGGAATAGTGGAAGGTCAGAATATTCAAAAAAAAAGAGAGAGAGAAGAAAGAGAAGAAAAAGTGGTGAAGAAAAGGAAAAAAAAAAAGTGGGGCCTGATGAAGAAAGAAAAGCCAGAAGAAAAAAGCAGGAAAAAAAAAACAAAGCAAAACAAGACAGAAGAAGAGAATGAAGAGACAAAGGGAAATGAAGAGAATAAACAAAGGCCCTATTTGCTTCACGGAAGTGTTTGGTGTGCTTATCGAAAAACTGTTTACAGAAAATGTTTTACATTCGTTTAAAAGCTAGACTGAATTCTAGGAAAACGATTTATCAAAATGAAAAGGGGAAGTCATTTTCCCCGTAACTTCTCCCTTCACACATTTCGCATGCCCGACTCCATCTCTGCCTCGCCCATGTTGCCTCTGCACCGGTGCTCCCGCCATCCCTGCCTCCGTTGCTGCTGCCTCCCCATTCTATGAGGTCTCTCTTTCTCTCTCTCTCGTTGAATTTGATTTGCCTCTCTTCCTATTTATTTTGCCTTCATTTTCTTCAATCGCCACAAGAGCCTCACTTTTTGACAGATTTGAACATATTCGACCCTTCTAACCCAGATCTGAGCATTAAAATCCATGGTATATTGTAGAGATGTCAAATGGGCCAAGCGGCCCGCGGGCTGGCCCAGCCCTATAATGAACAGTATAGGCTCGCGGATAAAGGGCCTTGGACCTGGGCTTGGACCAGGCCAAGGTTTCACCAAAAATGGCCCAGGCCCGGCCCTTAAAAAGCCGGAAATTGGGCCCTTTTCTGGCCCTAAATTTGGCCCCCTATTTGGGCAGTTTGGCTGTTTCATTTATCTTCTCTGTTTCTTGTTTTCTATCTTGGATCTCTTGATTCTTCTTTCTTTCCCGAAAGGGAAATGTTTCCCTTTTTGTTCCCTTCATTATCTTCCACCCAAGACATCAATTATCCACATATCCTATATTTTAACATTTAACTAGCTTAGTCATTGTAACAAGGAGGAAGTGGCAAGACAATAAAACATGGTTTTTAAATTATTTTTTATTAAATTACACAAATGTCCCTAAACTTTACGTATTTATAAAAACACCCCAAACTTTGAGAGTCATGGTGATATTATTGAGAAACGTCTCTATAAGAATATTTTTGCTTCGCACTTCGGATAATTAGCAATCATTTTTCTGTAGACTTTCGGACGAAGAAACGTAATCTTGGGACATATTTTGAGATCGAGATTTATGTACTATTCGAATTATACTTACAAGATTTTCTTTGATTGCACGATTTTGACAAATCTCATATTCACGTCTCTTACTAAAACAACAAGAATTGGCACACAAAAAGAAAATATTTTTTTGCTTCTCACTTTTGCTCTAGTTCCTTTTTAGCATTAAGGAATGATAATGGTAAAATCGAAGAGCGCATCAACAATAAAGTTTTTTGAGCGTCAACCATTATTAAAAGTAAAAGTAGCCTACAACAGTTTGCTCTATATAACAATCATTGTCGCTAAATGTTATTAGTGTCATTTTGCATACATTCTTTTAACAATTGTTTTAGCATTACAATCGTTTTGCATACGTTCTTTTAAGAATTGTTTTAGCGTTACAAAATAAAAGTTACTAGACATATTTAAAAGGAAATACACATGTAGTAACCAATTCTTTTTTCTCAATTCAAGATAAATTCATGAGGAAGTGGTATCCAAAATAAAACAACATTATGAGTAAAGAGGGATAATTATAGCCAATAAAAGAAGAAAATTACACACACACAAAAATTTGGGCTGGGTCCAGCCCAAGCCCGATCCTAAATATTCGGCCTAGGGCCAGGGCTTGGACCGGGCCCATATATCCATATTTCAGGCCCGGCCAGTTTTGTTGGAGGCCCGTTGGGCTTCGGCTGGGCAAGCCCAAGCCCGGCCCATTTGACACCTCTAGAATATTGTTTACGATCCATTAATCACTGTATATTGTTAGCTACTGTGCATTTTGATCTTTGTTCTCTGTCCTTCTACAGCTTTTTTTTTCCTGTCAGTTGTACCTTTTGTTGAGGTTGTTCTAAGCAATGCCTTATGTTGCTACATGGCTAAGATGTTTTTGAAGTACTCATGTGGTGCAATATTCAATGGATTCTAATTTGTAAAAACCTAGATGGAAGGGAACCAACACAAATTATATTGATGTATTTCTTACACTTGATTGCACTCTCTTTTGCTATATTGCTGTCTTGTTGTATTGTTTTAACCTTGATTACACAACTTGTATTGCTGCATTGCTTGTTGTATTGCAATGCATTACTCTCTTTCTACTGATTACACTTGATTTATGAACATAAATGTCCTGCCAATGAGATATTTGAACAAAAAAGATTGACATGACTATGAGATATGCTTTGTTTGCGAGCAAAGACATTGCAACAGGTGGTTTTTCAAGTCATGTGGTAATCTAGAGCTAGAAGAAAGACAAGTCGTTTCGACACGATTAGATGTTGACATTGAAGTGGCGGCAAAACGCAAAGAAGATTCATCAGCAGCAACATTTTATTGTACTTATTTTTTTCGTTAAGAACATGCATGTAACTTGAACAAGGTCGTCATTGTATTGTTTATTGAAGTTTTTTTTATAACTTATATTGTGTTTATAGTGTTTTTAATCCACATTTAATATTTGGTATAGGACCATAGGTAGTTTTATCATTTTTCCTTGCATCGCTCAAACAGTGGAGAATGACATTCATGAAAATGTTTTCAGGAGTCTGTTATTTTCCAGAAAATAATTTACGGAAAGTATTCTCTGTAAAACATTTTTCGTGAAACAAACAGGGTCAAAATCACAAAGAAACATAAGAGAAGCAGAAATGTAGGCTCCAAACAACGCCGCCAACAATCACAGCAAGCACCGACAGAGGCATTAGGGAAGATCAGCGGCGGCCCACAAGATGGCAAGGTGGAACGCCGACAGCAGCATCGGCAATGGCTGACGGCAAGGACGTCGACGCAGGTCCCTTTCTCCGGTCACCAGATTAGCCGCCGAACACCGTGCGCTGGCCAAGACCGCTACGGTCAGCCACCAAAAGCTCCACCGGCCATCTCTCCTTCAACAGCCGCCTCCACCGCCACGAACAGACGGCCATCGGTCAACTGTGAACTGCCTGCTGCCGTCACTAGATCTCCTCTATCTAGCAACCTTCAGATCTGTAGCCATAGGAATTACAGCCAGTCGTCAACAATCTTCACTGTAAAACAGGTGCCGAATCTTTCTCCTTCCGTCCACAGTCAACAGACCACCACTGCTGGCGTCGCAAGATTTATACCTTTTACAAAAAAAAATTGAGGTAGAAAAGTCTTCGCACTGTGCCACTGTAGGGAACATCTCCTCTGATGAACACGTTCTTGACTGTGTTGCTGTGGTGGTAACAGTCGGGTGAACGGTTGTTGGCGATGAAATGTGATGATGCATCTTGATGATGATGCCAAGATGCGTATGGCTGTGACCGACGGAGACGTCGATGGGCTCAGCCTTGAAGGCGGCGCTGACTAGGTCGTCGAGGCAAGGTCCAGATATTTTGGAGGTTGGAGCTCGCTATATAAAGGCATGAAACCCTAAGCAGACAGGACAATGAGTCTTGGGTCGGCGCCAACTTCATGGATAAAGCCCATGCAACTGAAAGAAAAAAAAAAGAAGAAGTCATATTCGGGGCAAGACGACATTGTGTGCTCACACGATGACCTGTGACCGATACGCTCACATGATCAACGAGCTTGTTAATCACCAAAGTTCTGGTCGTCGACACCGTGTAGCTTGTGGGTTGGAATTACTTCATAAAGGATAAAACCCTAGAGATCCATTGGCGGCAAGCACTGAGCAAGTGAGTCAATGCCAATTTCATTGGTGGGGCACAATCAAAATAATTTTCTTATCCAAAAGAAAAAGAAAAAAAAAGAGACAGATACTTCAGGCCTTGCACGGTAGCCAACAAAAAGCGGTACCGCACAAGTCTTGAAGTAGGGGCAATTTGTAGACACCAAAATTTTGTACCAGTCAATAATGTAATATTCTATTGACTGGTCAAATATAACATCGTAGAAAAATAAGGGCCAAGATGCAAACATGGAACCAAGCAAAAGACCGGGCTCGAACCAAAGTAAAATTTGAAGAACCAGTCCAGATAAAATTACACGGTCTAGCCCATGGTCTTGTGACCAGAAAGTCGAAATCTACTAAAATTATTTTCAAAATTAAATGGAGACAAATATTCATTTAATTGATAAGATCAGATGATTAAGGGACAAAAATCTCCTTAATTAAAAAGTCAAACCTAAAATCATGGGCTTTCCAAAATTAAGTCTACTGCTTTGCCTATAAATAAAGAGCTTGGGACAGGAGGGACACATGCACAGGGTCTCCGAGATCAAAGCCTAAGCTCCGCCGAAATGCTGTCGTCTCACAGGTTGTGCTTTATTTGAAGAACAATACGCACTAATGCAGTGTTGTTCTTCAATCAAGCACTTCCAAGTCAGGAAGATCGGTTTCTTTTTATCTCGAAGTGAAGAGCAATTCGCCTTCAACATCGGTGATTCTACAAGTCAAGGATCGCCATACTTGTTCGGGATAAAGCTTCGATGCCCTTGAACAAGTGTCGCTTCGACGATCTTTCAACCGTGAAGATTGAAGAAGTCAAAATCCATGTTTCAAGATTAAGCTATTTCAGCCCTTGGATCGTGACCAAATCGGAGATCAAATCAGAAGATTTACATTTATTGTGTAAAAATCACAGAGTGGTGTAACCTATAATTTAAATCTGATAAATTGAATTTTGTGCAATTATTTCTTATCTTGCATTTTAGACACAAAATTTGTGTGTATAGAGGGCTTTTTTTTTTGCTTTTCATGTCTTGGTCTCTGTCTTGGAGTGAACGAGAAGTGGTCTCTTAATTTGATGAAGTTCACATAACGTTGTCAAGATGCTATTCTCAAGTTCATCAATATTTAATTTATTTAAGTTGTCTCTTGATTTGGATAACATTCACACAGCACTGTCAAGCTGCTATTTTGAAATTTGTCAAAATTGTTTCCCAATTTATTATGTGAAGCCGGATGAATAGGTCCTACATTATTGGCTTTAGTTGCATTGCTATTTAATTTGGGTATTTGATCTCTACAATATAAACCAAAACAGTTGACATAGTTGAGTATATATTGTGTATTTAAGCTCTCACACACACACAAACACATGTGCTCCTTCATCCCTACCCATCTCTTTCTCTCTCTCACTCACTCACTCACACACAAACACATGTGCTCCTTCATCCCTACCCATCTCGAACCTTCCATCACTGCCACTTGGACATCGTACATGATTTTTTTTAAATGCGAAAAAGCACCGCACCAGACAAGCGCATGTAACAACCCTGCCTCATCTTTTCAGCGATATATGCTAGAAGCACTTAAAAGTGGTCTCCTTGCAAGTGAGGCTAATAATTAGGAGCTCTATCATGTGTCATTTTTCAAGTATTGAGCGACCGTTTCGTTTACAAGTGATGTGTTTGGTGAGTGTTTATTTATACACGTCTATATGGTCTGCTTCTCTTCACAATTTGGTTATAGGACCATCGAATGCCACTGCCACAACCATAACTATCACTTTAAAAAACAAACAATAAACTCAAGGAATAACCCCCCATGAAAAGGAAATAAAAATCAAACCAAAACATCCACATATATAGACGGCGAGGGTTATCTATTAGGAGGATAACCACTTGGGAGCAACATTTGCGCCAATAAGGAAGTGTGCTTACATGTAGAGCTAGACATCAGGGGGAAAAAAAAAAGGTACAATAATAATGTCTGGCACTCCCCAAAAAAAAAAGGTACAATAATGATGTCTGGCACTCCCCAAAAAGTAAAAAGGTATAATAAGAAAGAAGTGTGCTTACATGTAGAGCCAGACATCAGGCACACCCCAAAATTTGGAATTTTCTTTTAATTTTTTAAATATTAAGTAATTATATGTAAACTATACGAAAAAGGTTAGTTCCTATTTTTAGTTTAAATTTGAACATGACGTTAGTAATACGTATATACACATTTGTACAATGTTTTATGTAAACTTGAACGTCCCGAAGTTTTTTATACTAATTTTTATTTTTATTTTTTTTTTATCATTTTTCGGTTCTTCTTCCCCCCCGACTCCCGCCTCCTCTGCTTGGACTTCCTGAGTCTGTCCCTACCTACTACAACAAACTCGTGCTATCTTAACGGATTATATTGCCAATGCACAGCCTATGTAAGCTTTGGAAATATTAAATGACATAAATATAATAATGATAATAATATTAATATTAATAATAATAATATGATTAACGTAACACTGCTAATCGAATCACTCATAAAATGCCTCTCTACTAACTTAATTAGCTAGTCTATGCCAGTAGTCTTCGAGGACACCTTTAGATTCTATTTTAGGGCACTAACTGGCTTTCTGATATGTGGATCCCCAATATCCGTAGACCAAATAATTCAGCATCCTCCTTTATCGGGAAAAAAATATCTCCCTCATGTTTATTTTATCTAGACTGCATGAGCAATGTGACACTATAAATACACACACACACTATGAAGAAGGTAAAACCAACCAGTTCGAATCTCAAAAGCCAGTAGCCAAGTTACATCCATTCTCTTTCTTTTCGTTGCTAAGAATTCCAACCTTCGGTGAGAAAATGACCGGAACACTCTCGGCCGAATTCGAAGTTAATGTTCCGGCACATGAAGCATGGGCGCTTTACGGCACGCTTCAATTCACATACATCTGTGTCCCTGATCTTTTCGACAGTGTCGAAGTCCTGAAGGGAGACGGAGGAGCTGGTACCATTCTCAAACCAATTACTAAACCTGGTGGGTAATTTTGGTTTCATGTCAATTGATGACCTTTTGGTAATGTTATTGTCTCTGCTCCTTCCTTTATGTGCTGTATGTTGGCAATGTTTCTTGATTTGCATGGCAGACTATTGCCTCTGTATGCTGAATTGAATGCTATAAGTTTCTACTCCGTATTATAACTCCTTAGAGCTCCTAAAATGTCTCTACTAGTGAGGTACCTCGTACTTGTTATGGGGTAATTAGAATCACTTACTTTTCAACTCTCTGGGATTAAAAATCATGAAAGATAAAGGGCTTCAGCTTCCCAGGTTATTTGCTAGTGTGAGAGCCTCTAATCTAAGATCGACAGCCTGTTTGTGAATTTTGATTGGCAAGAAAGGAAGAGCGAAGAGAAAGGAAGAAAAACGAAAAGAAAGGAGTGTCGGTTCTTTAGTTGTGTTTCTGAATTTGGAGCGGAAGAGATTTTTTTATTATTTATTTTTTTTTCTCTCTCTTTTTTAGAGTTGGAGAGAACGGAAAGAAAGAGAAAGTTTTCAAGTTATTATTAATAGAATGTCATTTTTCCTGTGTTAGTTTTGGTTTAAAGACGAAAAGATAATGATGGTATTGAATATGTTTCATTAACCTTACTTTCCTTTCACTCAATTTCTTCTCAACTTTAAAGAGAGAGAGAGATTTGAGAAGAAAAGAAGCCAGATCTTTCTGCTCTTTTCTTTCCATCTCTCTCTTTTTTTTTTCCCTTCACTTTCAAATACTCCAACTACGTAAATGGGGAGAACAAGACTTTTTTATTTCCGTTTTCCTTCTCCTTCATAAAACGCACAAACGGGGTGCAAAAAATTAGCCAACTTAGCTCTTATTTGTGCAAATATCCTAAGCAAAAAAATTTTCCATCCCGAAACTTTTGGATGCTTTCCTGGAATGTTGCAACTCCATCGAAATATAGCAAGGCCTTAGCCTACTGAGTCCTTCAGAAAACCCAGAAGACGTGAATGCATCATAGTTGGCCGACTGATTGGTCATCTCGCCAAGGTTTTAGCTCTTCTACTAGTTTTCTGATGTGTTTAAGTTTCAGATTGCATTATTTGATACTCCTAGTTTGTAGTGCTCCTGAAGATGATTGACCGACAATTCCTATAAATTAATGAATCAGGCTCGCTATTTCACACTTACGAGGACATTATCTCGAAGGTTGATACTGAGAACATGGTGAAAGAATTACACACACATAAAGGAGCATATCTTGATCTGGGATTCAATTATCACGGGGTTCGTTTCGAAGTAATAAAGAAGACTGAGAATTCTTGCATCACCAAAGTGACAGTCACGTACGATGTGAAGGAAGAATTTATTTCCAATGCTTCATATGTTTCAATCGAGCCATTTATCGACCTTCTGAAATACAGCAACAATTATCTTATCAATAACCACAAAAAGTGAAGAAAGTGTCATAAGCTGGCGATAAGTGTGGCAATTATAGTTGTTATCTTCTGTCCATGGTGGTTTCATCGTCCGAAAGATATGATATGCTCAACGATCAAGTACTCTCAACGGTTAGCATATTGATAGGAAGTTAATTAGTAAAATAAAGGAATGTTTGTTAATGGGACTACCTCCCCTTCTATTTCTCTCTTTCTCGTTTTGTTAGGAACTATTATTGTGTTCTCCCTATCAGGGCAAGCGTGTATGTGATTTCATCCAGCATTTTGTTGATATATTAAACGAGAAAGAGTTTCTTGGAGTGAAAATTTATTCTATCGTCAAATTAAACAATACTCGGCATTGTAAAAAGCATGTTATTATAACATAGTCAAAAGTGCATAGGGCGCATTAGAAGAAGCCAGGTTTACTTGGAAAACAATTTTCGTTTACCTCGTGACATAGTCACCGAGATAGGAGATGATTCTAGCTGGTGTTTGGAGCAGACCAAGATAACAGTTCTATAAAATTGTTATATAGGTTCTGATACTAGCTAGACCCTCTTAATTGTTATATAGGTTCTGATACTAGCTAGACCCTCTTAATTTTTGGTAAATCTGAATCCATATTGTACCTAAAGGGCTAGAGGAATGCTACAACGTGAAGCTCCCCCTCTTTTTAAGTTATCACCAAAGTTGCTGCCAACAAATACAGAACCTTCAATGGAGCTCACAATCCTCAAATAGCATGCCATCAGAAACCAGAGTTGGTCCCTCCGCTGAACGGGTGGTAGAAAGAAAGAACCAAAGATAATGCAGGCATTCTAAAGTACATAATTTGCAGGGACAAAAATCTCACGCGAAAAACCCATAGTCAACTCCTCAAGTTGTTACTTCTGAAAATGTCTACCAAACATCAAGTAACATCCCTTCCACTTCAAAACTGTTCAGGATCCGTGAATGAAGCATAAGTGTTCAATATTGGATGAGACTCACCAACCTAAATAATTTTCAATACTATGCCAGTTAAAATAAGAACCTCAACTACGTCCAACTAAAGCTACTGGGTCATCCATCTTTCCTACTAGAATCAGCTCATCTCCTTCCTCGTCATCATCAACATCGTCTAAAACCCTGTCCTAAAACAGTTGGGTTCGGCTACATGAATCCTTTTCTTTGATTCTCCCCTATTCAGTCACATAGCTTCTGATAAATTCCTTTCATCCTTCCTCAGTCAATTTTAGGAACCAATGCAGCCATAAATAGTGATGAATTATGTTCAGTACCATTCCGTTTCTACCAACTTTGGCTTCACCAATACGAACTGCATAGCATCCATATCAGTTCAAATACCCGTAAACACTGGCTGTTCGGCCGGTACAAAGAGCCCCGGAAGAAATTGGTATCTTGACCAAAATAGTGTTTTGTACCCGGGCAAACGTAAGGGATGTCTGTGGGTAGTTTGGTAATCTAGCGTCTTACAACCCTAAATCCTTAAGACTTAAGCGACATCTTAATCTCACTCTCAATTCTCAAGCTCACGTAGTCAGACGCGAAAAAGTCTAAAACGTCAACTAAAGATGTGACTAAGGTTAGCCTCAACAGGACCCTTTGATTTAAATGATCGAAGGTGCATGGCTTGGTAAGTGAGCGTTCCTCTCCTGAGTAGGCAAGTTACCCATGGCAGAAAATTGAAGAATTCCAATGCTCTGATGGTGGACCCTGCTGGTTGCCCTGATATTTCTACGAAATCTATTGAATCTTGTAGATGAATATAGACGTAAACTGTATATGCATTTATGTACATATATATATATATATATATATATATATATAGATGTGTGTGTGTGTGTGTAATTTCTGTGTACTTGAATTATTCAACTTTTTGAACTTTGATAACTGGATCAGTTTGTATACAGATTTATTCGGCTGCCTAATGTTTTACATCATTGAAAATGTATTCCAAGTGGCCAGAGCATTAAATTGGGTAGGTATTAGGTAACAGTATACAAGTGATCAACCATGTTAAATCTGGAAAAGAATAAAAAGCTTTTGAATGTACAACTCATGGTAGAACAACAAATGACATAAATTGATACTTAAGGAGTATTGTGAATTAGTGTCACCAAAAAATCTGAAAAAAAGAAAGCCAATTTAACTACAAATAATGTGAATATTGTAAAAGAAGGTGTGGACTTGACTTCACCTTCTCCGTAAGGAGTATAGTTTCTCACACACACGTGCCCGCGCACACATGGAAGCTGATTCATTGACTGCGCGGATAACTTGAATTAAATTGCCCGTACGATCTGACCGTCCATACGTAATCTGTGAATTATTCAGATTTTTTTTTACGTTTTTTAAAGTGCGTCCGCTACATAATGCAGCAGATGACTTTTTGACAAAAATACTTTCCAGCTTGAGGGAGACACAGGATGCTACAGTGCCCATCCGCCACATTATGTAGCGGACGAATAGGTACTAATCTTCTGACTTTTTTTTTTTCTCTTTCTCTCCTTTTTTTTAATTAATTTTCTGACTTGTTTTTCTTTCTCTCATCAATTTTCCGTCTCCTTTCTCATTATTTTTTTGACTTATTTCTCTTTCTCTCTCCTTTCTCTCATCAATTTTCTATCTCCTTTTTGACTTGTGTCTCTTTCTCTCTCCTTTCTCTCATCAATATTCTAACCTGTTTCGAGAAAGAGATACAAGTCAGACAGATGACAGAAAATTGATGAGAGAGAGAGAAAACAAGTCAGAAAATTAATAAGAGAAAGGAGATAAAAAGAGGAAAAAAAAAGTCAGAAGACTAGTGCCTACTATTCCGCTACATAATGTAATGTAGCGGATGGGCATTGTAGCATCCAATGTCTCCCCTCAAGCTGGAGGGTATTTTTGTCAAAAAGTCGTCCGCTACATTATGTAACAGATGTACTTAAAAAAAATATAAGAAAAAAGATCTGAACCCTCCACATATCGTGTATCGACGGTCAGATCGCACGAATAACTTAATCAGAGTTACTCGTGCGGTGAATGGATCAACTTCATATATATAGCACTAAAAATGTGATGAAGGCCAAAACAGTACCTAAACGTCACTGTACTAACGGAACGTACCAATTCATAGGGAAAAAATAAACTATACGCCCTTTGGTAGGGCATTCGTAACAATGGTGTGGTGTACAACTTTTACATGTACACAAACCTTAATACAATTAAGTAAACGGTACAGAAACATGACGAGTACCCCCTGGTACCTATTTACCGGTAAACAGGTACCGACTATAAAGGTGTGCCAAACTAATATGCATAAACAGAATATTGCAAATAGGAAACAGAAACAAAAGACATTTACTCCAAATCCCTCCATCACAAAAATAACCTAAGAAAGAAAAGTCTCTCTCTAGAACACACAAAGAGCCTCTTCGTAAATAGATTAACCATTTTAAAGACTCAAAATTCTTTAATGAAGAGAATGACACCAAATCCTATCTGCTCCGACGTATAGATCATATATGCCGATACATGTGATCTGATAATATGCCATCTTAATGTACAACTTGAACATAGTTCCAGGATCCTGTGACCTGAACTTGACCTCGGAGCTCCATCGGCTTAGAACCAAGAGATTTTAGACAAATGTGCTTGTCTCGCACTTCGAAGATGGTAACTTCAAGATTTTTGTTCATGATGCTTCATCATAGGTGGGATATTTAAACCAATTTTTAGTCTATAAGTTCATTCCTCGAGCTTGATAATGCTTATTTCATGTAAAATTTTATGTTGCATAATTGATTTCCTTTTCGGATCTCCTTTTTCTTCACTCCGTTTCCACATCAAACAACTCGGTTTAGCTTCCTGTGTATCATAGTTAAATTTCACAACTGATTTACAAAGTGATGCAGAGCATAGTTAAATATTCACAACTGATTTACGGAGGAAATGCAGAGCATTCATCTGCCCAGGCTTCGCAGCATCAACTTGAACAAACAATTGGTAAACCCCACCATCATCTTCATCACCCACACCAGGAATAATATTAGCCAGCCGCATCACAGAAATACTAATCTCCTCATCGCCGTATGTCTGTTTCAGAACAGGGCCGCACGCCACTTTGCAGCGCCCCTTTTACAACTGTAAACGGTGAAGGAGGACTCGCTTTCTGTGAAACATTACCTCACCCACAATTAGAAAGTCTCGCTAAAATTATAGCTCTATTCGACAACACTTTCAGTTTTCAAAAAAAAAAAAAATCAAAACCAGTTAAAAAAAATTTATTTTACAAAAACAAGTGGGTATTTGATAACCCAGTTTTTATTTTGAGGTTTTCTTTTTGGGTGTTTGATTACTCAGTTTTTATTTTGAGTTTTTTTTGTGGTGGTTTGCGGTGCTGTGGCGGTGGCCCGACGGTGGTGGTGGTCGGCGACCGATGGTGGTTGCCGGAAGAAGGCCGTACGCGGTGGACAGTGGTGGTGGCGGTGGCTGCCAGCAGTAGGAGGATGGTGGTGGTCTCAAAAAAAAAAACCGAAACTCATTTTTTGAGTTTTCAAAAACAGTCTTGATATAAAAATTGGTTTTTTAAACTGAAGGGGAAAAAAAAAAGATAACTGGTTACCAAATGCATTTATTTTTACAAAACTGGAAAAAAATCGAGTGTCAAACGGGGCCTATGTTTTGCATAATAACTGTCACTGAAGCATAAGGTTATTGTCACTTAATGTGCATTTAGCGATAAACTCAGCAAACGCTAAACACGCTCTTGAGCATTTTCACGTTCTTTACTTACGATACCACAGTTAGTAAATTGACGAGTAAGAAAGTTTAGCATGTTAACCCATCATTTAAAAAATACGTGCCCCTTAAACTCGCTCAGTTTCTCAATTTTTCCCCTTTTAACTTAATATAAATGTGAAATCAGACACTGACTAACATTTAAAAGTTGAGTTATATCACATCCAAAAAATTTGTAGATAGTCAAAACAAAAACTTGAGGCATTAGCTTCTAAGAGAATTCCTACAAGAGAAGTGGAACACATAAAAATTGACCCGACTCAATGTCCTAACCTCATTAGACTTGTCAAATAATACAAACTCGAATTGCACCACCGTTCCCTTAGATTTTCACTTTTATGTTCTTCCCAAATGTCTAAGATAAATGTAGTACCGCATTAAATTGAACCAAAGAAGCGTGAGAAAATTAAACGACTAGCTTTTGGCAAGTCAAGCAACGAACTATGTCAAGCAATTACACATACTAAATTTATGTTAGAAATTCGCGAAAAATCAAACGAGAACGGAGGGAGTGTTTGAACCAAAATTCAAAGTTTTGGGGGGAGAGTCATTTTGGAGTTTTGGAGACTTTGAGATAGAACTCATTTAGGGACCGGGCCCGATGGAGTTCACGGCGATGGACACGCTGGAAAACTGCCGTGGCAAAGTCACCTGCCGCCATGATTGGAGAGCGGCGGCGCCGCCTACCACTGCAGTCCTCCACATTTTGTCTTCATATTTTCGATTTTAGCTGCAGTGACCGGAGTAGTAGTCTAAGCTTATGAAGTGGACGTTGACCTATTTTCGACTGGACTTGGCTTCATGTGGTTAGACCTTGGCGCAACCTGGGTTGGTATGTCCTCACCTTTTTTCATTTTAATTTACTCTAAAAAGTCACATCTTTAATAAATGTTTTTGCAAAAGCATAATGGATTATATTTTAGTAACGTGATTTACGTGGTGAACGGAGGAATTTTTTTTTTTTTTAATCCATGCCTTTGTTTTTGTCTTGGAGTAAACAAGAAGTAATCTCTTAATTTTGTATGGCGTTCACACAGCGTCGTCAACATGCTATTCTCAAATTAGTCGATATATACTTGAGTGGCATCGAAGTGACTTGCGAGATGGATGGACGACTTTTTTCTTTTTTATATTTTACTTTTTTTCATGTCTTAATCTCTACCTTGGAGTGAATGAGAAGTTGTCTCTTAATTTTCTATGGCATTCTCACAGCGTTGTCAAGTCTCAAATTCGTCAATATTTACTTTAGTAGCATTGAAGTGATTCGGGAGATAGACGGAGGACTTTTTTTTTTTTTTTCGTGCCTTAGTCTTTGTCTTGGATTGAAGGAGAAGTCGTCTCTTAATTTTCGATGGCGTTCACACAGCGTTGTCAAGACGCTATTCTCAAATTCGTTCATATTTATTTTAGTAGCATTGAACTGATTTGCCAAGAAGATGGAGGACCTTTTCTTTTCTTTTCTTTATTTCATTCCTTAGTCTCTGTCTTGGAGTGAACGAGTTGTCTCTTAATTTTTTATGGCATTCACACGACATTGTCAAGATGCTATTACCAAATTTGTCAATATTTATTTTAGTAGCATCCAAGTGATTTGCGGGGATGGAGAATTTAAGTTGTCTCTCACTTTTCATAATACTCACACGGCGTTGTCTAAATGTTATTCCGAAGTCCGTCAAAATTGTTTCCAAATTTACTATGTGATGCGGGATGAATAGCTTCCACATTATGGCTTTAATTGCAATGTTATTTAATTTGGGCATTTGATCTCCACAATATAAACCAAAACATTTGACATAATTGTTGTATACATAAGCTCCTTCATCCCAATCTATCTCGAACTTTCCATCGCTGACACGTGAACGGCTGTAGATGATTTTTTCAAAACGCCAATAGCAGTGCACCAGATAGTCTGGTGCACTTTTGCAATGACAAAAATACCCCTGCTTTGTCCTTTCAACGATATCCTAGAAGCATCGAAAAATAGTCTCCTTCTAAATGAGGCAGATAATCTCGTGGCGCTCTATCATGTGGCCCTTTTCAGATATTGAGCGACTATTTTGTTTGCAATTTGATGATTTTAATGGGTTTTTGTTTATACAGGTCCGTATCTTCACCATTTGGGTAGAAAACCATCACAACTACCATTTCAATATTCATCATCTTCTCCACCATCGAGCACCACCACCACCATAGCCACCGATTAAAAAATGAGTATTAAGCACAAGGAAAAAAACCTCACAAAAAAGAAAATAAAATCAAACCAAAACATCCACAGATCTGGACGGCGATGATTATTTATTACGAGGATAACCAGTTGGGAGCAAAATTTGCACCATTACATGTTGTTTGTTTGTTTGCGGGTGCAATATTCATTTGAAAAATATATGGGCAAAAGAAAAAGGTGCGCTTACATGCAGAGGTAGACGTTACCAAAAAATAAAAAATTACAATTGTTGTTACCAAAAAAATAAAAAATTACAATAATAATATTCAAATTGTTATATTCTATAAACAAGGGGCTAGTGGAATGGTGTACGGTATTGACCGAGTATCGTTGTCTCCAATTTCCACCTTAAAAAGAGAGAGATGATGCGACCTAACTTATCTGCTAGTAAACTTGTCTTCAAATAATTCCTAGTAAAGCAAACTTGTGTGAACGCAAAGGGATGCTGCCGATGACACAGCCTAGCTACTGATCTATACTATTTATTAAATCAAAACATGATTGATTTGGTGTAACACTCTTTTTGATTTTATATAACTATCAAACTACAACGATGACAAGTGGCATTTGAAGAAATTTTTACACAAAATAAAAATCTTAACTGGTAAGTAACTACTTACAAAAATATGTTTACTTTTTACAAGTTAAAAATCATCAGAAAATATAGTCAAAAAAATTTAAAGTCAAGTTTGGTATGATAATAATATTTTCCTAACTTATTTTTGGACATGTATGACCAATTTATTTTTTTGTTATATAAAATTCAATTTACTGGATATAATAAGAAGCACGTATACGTGATGTTTGTACTATTAATTTTATTTTTGCACACGCATCGCGTGTGTCACGGTGGCTCGTCACTTATAAAATACTTCTCTAACTTAATTAGCTAGTCTTTGTTAGGAGCCTTCCAGGACAACCTTAAACTCTATTTTAGGACAATAACTGGTTGTCTAATCTGGATCGCCTGCAATTATAAACCAAATAATTTAGCATGCTTCTCTACCGGGGGGGGGGGGGGGGGGGGGAACTGCTAAACTATCTTTTCATATCTCCCTAATGTTTATTTTATCTAGGCTTCATGAGCAATGTGACACTACAAATACACACACACACTACATAAAAGGTAACACCAAGCAGTTCTAATCTCAAAGCCAATAGCCAAGTTGCATCCCTCCTCTTTCTTTTTTCGCTGCTAACAAATCCAACCTTCGGTGAGAAAATGATCGGAACACTCTCGGATGAATTTGAAGTTGATGTTCCGGCACATGAAGCTTGGGCGCTTTATGGCACGCTTCAATTCACATAGATCTGTGTCCCTGATCTTTTCGATGGTGTTGAAGTCCTAAAAGGAGACGGGGGAGTTGGTACCATTCTCAAACCAATTATACTAAACCTGGTGGGTATTTATTTTTTATTTCATGTCGTTGATGACCTTTTGGTAATATTATTATTCTCTGCTCCTTCGTTGATGTGTTATATGTTGGCAATATTGCATCTGTATGGTGGATTCAATGCTCTAAAGCTTCTACTCTGTATTATAACTCCTTAGAGCTCCTAAAATGACTCTAGCAGTGAATTACCTCATACGTGTTATGGGAAAACTAGAATCACTTACTTCTCAACTTTATGGGATTAAAAATAATGAAACATAAAGGGCTCTAGATTCTCGGGTTATTTGACAGCGCGGGAGCTTCTAATCTAAGAAGCATCAGCAGCCCGTTTGTGATTTTTCATTGAAAAGAAAAGAAGAGAGAAGAGAAAGGAAGAAAAACAAAAAGAAAGGAGTGCGAGCGGATGAGAGTTTTTTTTTTCCTTTTTTAAGTTGGAGAGAACGGAAAGAAGGAGAAAGTTTTCACGTTATTGTTAATAGAATGCCATTTCCCTGGTGTTAGTTTTGTTTAAAGATGAAAAGATAATGTTGGTATTGCAAATGTTTCATTAACCTTACCTTCCCTACTCTCAATTTCTTCTCAACTTGATTTGAGAAGAAAAGAAGCTGGATCTTTCTTCTCTTTTCTTTCCATTTCTCTCTTTTTTCTTCACTTTCAAATACTCGCCAACTATGTAAATGTGGAGAACAAGACTTCTTTCTTTCTTTCCGTTTTCCTTCTTCTTTTCCTGCATAAAAGACGCACAAACAGTGTGGAAGAGACTTCTTTCCTTCCGTTTTCCTTCTTCTCTTTCCTACATAAAACGCACAAACTATGTGCAAAAGATTAGCCAACTTAGCTCTTATTTGTGCTAATATCCTAAGCACAAAAAAAATTTCCATCCCAAAACTTTTGGATGCTTTCGTGGAATTTTGCTACTCCATGGAAATATAGCAAGGCCTTAGCCTACTGAGTCCTTTTGAATACTCAGAAGACATGAATGCATCATAGTTGGATGTCTGATTGGTCATGTCGCCAAGGTTTTAGCTCTTCTACTAGTTTTTAAATAGTTTGAGGTTCAGATTGCATTATAAGATAGTTTTTAGTGTTCTTAAAGATAATTGACTGACATTTCCTATAAATTAATGAATCAGGATCACTGTTTTATACTTACAAGGACGAAATCTCGATGGTTGATAATGAGAACATGGTGAAAGAAGTACACGCACATGAAGGAGGATATCTTGATCTGGGGTTCAATTATTACGGGCTTCGTTCCGAAGTAATAAAGAAGACTGAGAGTTCTTGCATCACCAAAGTGACAGTTAGGTTTGACGTCAAGGAAGGGTTTATTTCCAATACTTCATATGTTTCGATCGAGCCATTTATCGCCCTCATGAAATACAGCAACAATTACCTTATCAAGAACCACAAAAAGTGAAGACTACAGTTACATGACACTCAAAAATGTCATAGGTTGATGATAAGTGTTGCAATTATTGTTGTTATCTTCAGTCCAATGGTGGTTTCATCGTTGGAAATACGTGTTGAATAATTGATATCTTTCAATAGTTACCATGTTGATAGGAAGTCGATTAGCCAGACAAAGGAATGTCTGTTAACGGGACTGGCTCCCCTTTAATTTCTTTCTTTCTCATTTTGTCAAGAACTATTATTGTGTTTTGCCTGTCAGGTCAAGCGTGTATGTTACTCCAAGAAAGAGTTTCTTGAAGTGAAAATTATTTCTACGGTCAAAGCAATACTTGGCATCGCACAAAGCATGTGTTATTGTAATATAGTCAAATGTATAGGGTGCATTAAAAGAAGCCAATTTTACTTGAAAAACAATTTACACCTAACTCGTGACATAGTCAGCGAGATAGGATATGTTTCTAGCTGGTATTTAGAACAATCAGGATTACTGTTCTATGAAATTGTTATATAGGATTGGATACTAGACCACTTTACTTTTTGGTAAATCTGAATCCATTGTACCTAAGGGGTTTGTTGTGTATGTGTGTGTGTGGGGGGGGGGGGGGGGGGGGGGGGGAGTACATGGATGTAACAAAAGAGACGTGATATTTGGTATAAGTAACTGTCCAACACACTTGTAGTAAACTTTTTGTACCACAAGGGTTGGTAAAGTAAACTAATCTGTTAAATAAATAAGACTCGACCAGTAAATAAGAAAATGGTGATTTTTTCCGGCTTATTTACTTACAGCGACGAGTTATTAAATATGTGTGATGGTCAAAGTTAAGATTTAATAGCGTCATGAGGCAGGTCATGATGTGCTAGAGCTTAATGTAGCACCATGATGTGTAGCGTAAGAGGTGAAATCACCTCCCTTTTATATGCTCTCTCTTTATGTCATGTATTATTATTTACTTAATTCTTTGGTATAACACTGATAAAATAAACTTTCTTTGTCGTAGTTTCCTTGATTCCAACTTTGGTTGAAAGATTATGGTTTCCATGAGAGGCTTTGATTTTCCCAACTATTAAAGTTTTTGGAAGCATAAGAAAGTAGTATTTTACTCATACATTGTACAAGAGACTGTACTAAAATACTCATTAAAATAAGCCATTTCAGTACTAGGATGAGGCTAAATCCAGCCCCACTTTTGTTATTTTTCCATAGCTTTTTGTCCGTGAAAGATTTAAGGGTAAATTACACTAAACCCCTGATGTTTACACCTAGTTCTCACCTAAGACGCTGAGGTTTTAATTTAAACAATTAACACCCTATCGTTGAGAATTAGTTCCAATTGGACACAAAATTGTTTTTCGGTTTAAACAGATGTGGATGGCCATCCACCTTGAGGGGAATTTTGGAAAACCAATATTTATTGCTCTCTCTCTCTCTCTCTCTCACGCACACACGCACGACTGAAATAGAGACCCACCCAAGGTGGCATCCCCTCCCCTACCGCGCACCCCTCTCAACACACATCCTTCTCAATCCCCGTAATGACATCATCTCAATCCCTCAAGAACCCATCCCAGCTCTCCACCCTCGCACCCAAAACAACATCCAAAATCTTCTGCAGTCCGATAATCCAACGGCTCACCCACCTCCCTAACTCCCTTATAGTCGAATCAACCTCCGGCATTGAGTCCGGCATTGAGTCCAGCCTTAATAGCATCTCCATGAGCACTTCGTTCATCTTGATCCTCTCGCGGTTGTCGATGCGAAGTGCATCCACATTTTCCCATTGTTGGATCAGGCGCTTGAAGTGGGTCATTTGCAAATTGATTGGTGGTGATAACGTGGCAATTGGTGGTGCTTATCTTAGCATTAGAGAAATGACGGTGCTATTTTTGGAGACAGAGGAATGGTGGTGCTAATGGGTATGGTGTTGGCGGTGTCGATTGGTGGTGCTAAAGGGTATGGTGTGTGGCAAATATGTGTGTGATTGTGGGTCTAAACTAGTGAGCTTTTTCGAAGGTGGTTGGTGGTGGTGGTGTTTGTCCTTGGGTTTTGCGGCGACCAGGAAAGAGGGTACTGGGGGTTGGCAATGGCGGTGGGTGCATATTAGGCGAGATTGTAAGAGAGAAGGTGATGGGGCACCACCTTGTATGGGGGGTCTCTGTTTCATTGTGTGATATATATATATATATATATATATATATATATATATATATATATATATATATATATATATATATAGCCCAATAAATATTGGTTACCCAAAATGCCCCTCAAGGTGGAGGGCCATCCACCTCTATTTAAATGAAAAAATAATTTTGGCTCCAATTGGAACTAATTCTTGACGATGGAGTGTTAATTGTTGAAATTGAAACCTCAGGGTCTTAGGTGAGAACCGGGTGTAAACCTCAAGGGGTTTAGTGCAATTTACCCAAGATTTAAAAGCATCATTTATGCCACTTCAAAAAAGAAAATGCTTATCCCCGAAGAGTAGTCGTGAAAAACCTTGAACTAACTAAGTATAAAATACAAATGCATCTTGTAGGGCAACAACATCATAAAAACAAAAAGAGACTGCAAAAAATATTAATTCCCCACAAAGCTGAATAGATAATGTTACGTAAAGTTGAGATAGAATTTAAACACTTGGATGTTGGTTTGAACCATTTTATTCGGTAAGTAATTTCATAAGAAATGAAGGAAATAGAACAACATATTGTTGGCATTAATAGTACGAATTCAAGGAGAACCTCATACAGACACGACCGGCTATACCTAAATAAGGCCCCGCCCTAGCCCCTTTCTCATAAATTCCTCTGTGTTTAGGCTATGTTAGGGTCGGTGCAAAGCCCAGTGCAATGCACTGTGGCATTACACATCAGGCCCGTTTTTGTGATTGTGTGCCTATATCCATAGGCAGAACTACATGGGAACTAGGGGGGCTAGTGAACCCCCCTGACTTTTAAAAAAAAAAATTGGGAATGTTTAATTTCAGTTATTATATAAAGTTTTAAAAAAATATGTTTGGTGATTATATTGCTAGTATGCCTTGATTATATTGAGTATGCCTTGTTTGGTTGTTGGGAAAGTATGCCTTAATTCTTAATTGAAGTTGGAACACCTTAATTATTTGGTTAATTTGCTTTACTAATTCTTAATTGGCTAATTCCTTTTCTAATTCATAATTTGGTGCATAGATAGTTTATAATTGTGTTGGAATGTGACGTCAAGTGCTACCAATCTTCGGAGCCTCATCGAGTAGTAATTTAGTAATTTTGTTTGTAAACACTTGAATATCTAATTTGTATTCGTACTATACTTGTAAAGAATCTTTAATGGCTCTCGTGAAACTTAATAATACCTTTTTGTATGTTTTTTAATGCACTCTATTTTTGTCTATTATTTAGCTAATAAATTTTTTTTGGTGAATTAGATATATTTTTTGCACCCCCTGAAAAAAAATTCTGGTTTCGCCCCTGCCGATATTCCCATGAGCATTGATGTGTCAGGCACCCACTTATAACAGTGACTGCTACCACGCCCAATCCCTTGCACCCTAGCAAGGGGAATGAAACAATTCCCTTGACCCCATCTTATGCTAGCACCCCATCTGGGATCCTTTCAACGCAAGTTCTAATACCGCCTCACTTACCTCAGGGATATGCAGATATAACCAGCCATACCTAAATGAAGCCACTAGGCCCTTTCCCTAATAGATCCTCCCCCCCCCCTTTCAAACCCATTATGTCGTGTATGCCCAATATTACGGTCAATACAAAACCTAGTGTATTAAACTGTGGCATTACATGCCAAACCTATTCTATAGTCCAATGCCTATATCTACATGTGCATCCCTACGCCAATGAGATGAGTCGGTCATATTAAGCTCTAAATAATGATTACAAAAACTTATTATAAATTACATCCATCGGGTAAATCCGGTCACATTTGATGATCCTTCCTCCACTTTTACTTCCAATTATTGCAAAAGAGAATTTGTTTATGTTTCTCTCCGTTCAAAAACACATTCTGCTGCACCATGGACTTTGTTTCTTGATTTTATGAAGTTGTGTTCTAAATTTCCTCTCGATGCTATGCTTAAGAAGATTTATTTATATCGAAAAGAATGTCAACTCTGAAGTCACTAACTTAATGCATGACCAATGCCTAAACATCTTTGGTTTCTAGTTAGGAAGAACATATCGTAAACCTTAAAAGTGACAAAAGGACATTAAAATTCTGATTATAACTTAGAAAGTGAATTGACTTCACTTATGATAGAAAGAAGAAAGAAAAACACAAGGCGGCCTATATGCATTTTGGAAACCTGTCTGTTAAAAGTTTGAATAATTATAGACTTAACATAAACTTGTAAGTGTAAACTTGTTAGCAAACGATGATCAATCACAATAAAGCGACTACAAGAGCGTATGGAAAGAACATCCATCAAACTAAACTTTTCAAAATAAAGATCAATCTTTACAACTTATGAAATATGTGAAAATTATTTTGTGGCGAAATCCATGTCTGATCCGCCGTTCCTTCTTGATTGTTTTATACTAGTTAACATCAGTGAACTTCCATCCTTCACCATTTCGATCTCTAATCTATCTAAACAAAATTTATTTCAGTTTTCACTCAGCCTAATTTGGATCTTAATGACCCTGCCTCAACCTTATTTGAACCCCTTTCTCTCATTGTTTCAAACCCCAATTGTGATTCCTCTAAAAAAAGATTGACCGCTATGTTTAATAATGGATACAAATCAAAGAACTCTAACACCCCTTGTCGGCTAGGCCCCATTTTTTTACAGCAAATGATCTCCTTGCTTCCCAGCTACAATCTTCTATACAGGATTTGCTCATTGCTATTATTCAGGACTGCTAGGAGTTCTTTACCGACTTACGTTGAAATCTGATTCTGATCAATTTGGAGCATTGTTAGTAGAGTTAGAATATTGTACGGTAAAAACATAATAATTTTCTCTTAGGCTTTAACAGGTTAAAAGAGATGGATTTCATCCTTGAACATTCCCAATGGTCGGTAGATGGAGCATTTATGCTTGTTTGTGCTTTGCAAAATGAAATTTTCCTTGCTGCATTTATGCTCAGTGATAATCCTCTATGGATTCGAATTTATGGCATTTCAAATGGCCATATAGAACGGAATTTGGTAATGGACTTTGCGAAGTTTGCATGCAAGATCATAGCCTTTGATTGAGCCATTAGAGCTAAAATTCAAGTAAATTCTCAATTTCCTGTTATTTCAAGAGTTTTCATAAAATTAAGGAGTCAAAGACGAAAATGGATTGAATTCGCCAATGAGAGAATAGCAAAATGTGTCACCTTTGTGGAAAGATATTGCACATCAAGCGCTACTATCCCTGGACGCAAACTTTGCAAAGCTTTTGGTAAAAGAAACCATCTTTACCAGAATTAAAGAGTTTGAGAGGAGCCAGATTGTACAAGGCTCGTTTGAACTCAGTCTCAATGAGGAGATACCCATGTATACTAGATAGGCTAAGGCTTATCGGGTACAAAAAGAAAAAAAAAACAAAATTGTCAGCTCAAAAATCTGTAAAGAACTAACTAAGCTAAATAGTTTGTCTGACTCATATGAAAAGACCTTACTTTTACCATGAGAGCCAAAAGAGTAAGAGGCGAAAATAATCATTTTGTTTTGCAGGAATCTTACAGAGGTAGAAGTTGAGGAATATGCAACAAGGAACGCTTCCCTTTTTTCTTCCTTTAACACCTAACCTAAAAAATACATCACATTTTCCATTCCAACCAATATCCTTTGTCATCTTCCACCTATCAGTCTTGCTTCCCTTAATCCAGTTCCAAATCCAATAATTCTATAACCTTTTCCACTTGAAAGAATAGTGGAACAAGATACAATAGGTGATGATGCTAGGCCTAGAGGTTAAGGTCGAGCTTCTGCTTAAAGTTGTAGAAAAACATAGAGGGAGGGTCGTAACCCCCACTCAGCAAGAGGACGAGGCAGATCTAATAGTAGAATTTTTGGATACTCTTAGCCACAGTAAGGGGGAAGAGTCCCATCTAGTTACAGCCAAATGTCCCTAATTTCTCAAAGGTCTGTTAGTAGAATCAACAGGCTTCTTCTTCTAACCTTATTGAACAACCATACTAAGAAGTCCATGTCTTATCACTGTAATGGTTTTTAAATCCAATCTCCCAAGCCCACTTGTACTTCCCCAGCTTAAGCCTATTCATGACCCTTCACTGTCAGCCGAATATCAAACCCAATCAACTCCTATTAGGAGCTTAACCCATTCAAGCCCTTTCTTTTCTATTTCAGCCCCTTATTTTGAAAATGATTTCCTATAGCCATTAACCTTCACTAACGACGTAACCATCGACAATAGTCCTCCATATTTGAATGCAAACCCTACTCTTTCACAGACCAAGGAAGTCATTATGGCTATTATTAGCTAAATTGATTCACTGCCTCATGTGTTGTGAACTTCATGACTTTACTGTTACTCACCTTGAAGCTCTTCGAACCTAGTCTCGAGCCTTGGATATCCTTTAAAATCTCTTGATGCCTCCATCTAATAGTACCAAAATGTTAAGAAAGTTCCCAAAGAGTTGCTAAGAGAAAGTTTAAGATAGGCACAAAAAGTGAAAAAAAATCTTAGCACGAGAGAATTATAGAGCTAGTAAGTGGTTTAATAAGGAAATCTTGGGCAATATAAGAGAATCTTGAGCAATGAGGAGAATGATGTAATATGTATTAGCTCAGAATCCTTTGATAGAGAAGTATTAGCTCTCATAATGGTGATCAAAGGAAACATAAAAACTTTCAAGGGCACCATGCAACCACTGGACCACTAAAATTGTTAAATGAGTAGAGGTGGAACCCCAGATATGAGTACCTAATCAACATTATGGCTCAGAACAGAAATTAGGTTCGTCGTCTCTTCTTTTAAGGATTTCCTTCAATTCGTTTTTTTCAATCATGTTTTTCCTTCTGGGTTTCTTGTTGTGGGTAGCCATGCTTATTCTTAGTTGGAATGTGAGAGGTTTAGGAAAATCTACTACGATTAGGTTCTTATCTTTGCTTATCAAACAAAAAAATGCAAATATTCAATTTTCTTGAGGAACAATGCACGATAGTGACTGAGTCTCTAGGAAACTCCACTTTTTAGGTTATGATGATGATAGCTCAATAGGCATTGACCTGATTGGCATAAGTGGTGGTTTATGGTCAACCTAGGAAAGGATTGTTCCTTCGATATTCTTATAGTGTCAAAAACATTTAGTCCATAGCAAAATCGCTGATAGCAAGAAAAGGTCTAATTTTTTTAGGACAATTTGCAATCCTCCATATGTTAGAAAAAGAAAAGAATTCTGAAAATATTTGTCTAAATTAGACCTGGGTTAAATGAAAACATCCAAAAATTACTTTATGGTGAATAACTGGATTCAAGATTCTGGAGTCACCCTTATGCCCTATGGGACAAAGTTTACATGGACAAACAATATGGATGACTTCCATCGAATTTATAAGAGTATACACCCTAGGCTTTTTGTAACCCTTTGTGGAGGATGTTGTTTGAGGATGCAATTCTTTCTCACCTCCATATAGCTCATTTAGATTATAGCCCTATTTATTGACTGTTTTTCACAGAAAACTTTCCAACCCGGACAACCTCAACTTGGAAAATCGTGGCTTTTTCATGCTTCAAATGAATGGAACTTACGTGGAACTTAAGTAGCGTTTCACAGTTTTTTTCCTCAGTTTTGTAAATTGGAGAAAAATCAATTTGATGGACAGTTTTTGTTTTCTTTCCTTCAGGTTTGAAAATCGTTTTAGAACGTGGCTGTTTTTAAAACCTCAATTATGGAGTTTTGGGTTTCTAGTTTTGATTTTTGTTTTGAGATCTAACCTTCAAACTTTGTAAGAAGCAAAAAATGAACAACATTTTAACAAAACTCCCATCACACACTGAGCACCACCACGACCACCAAACCTGCCACCATCACCATGACCCACCACCACTGCTATTTTCACCATCACCGGCCACTGCCTTTAATAACCATAACCACTGCCAACGTCCTATTAATGTCGTCAACACCAAGACCTGGCACTGCCGACTGCACACATCCACGACCACCATCAAGACCCATGACCCCACCACCAACATTCCTAACCTACTGTCGCCATTGTACCGTCGCAGATCTGATCCACCCGACAATCATCATTGCAGATCTGCGATGACCAACCATCGTAACTCAATTCAGACATTGTAGCCATCGTCGTCACCTCCATAATGCCCGCAAGCTTCGCCAATCACACCATCATCGTTGCAGATTTGTGATTTGATAAAGGGGGTAGTGATGGTGCGAGTTTGGTGGTGATGGTGACTGGCGGTGGACGTGGCTAGAGGGTTTTGTTGGAGAAGAAGAGAACATTTTACAAAAAAAAAAGAATGAGGGAAGAAAACTCAAAATAAAAACTGCTTTACCAAACATTCATCTATTTTTTCTCCAAAAAAAAAAAACCAAAACTAGTTTTGATTTTTATTTTTTCAAAAGTCACAACTGTGTCAAACATATCGTTAGTTAAATAAGACAATGCTTTCATGTCTATATAAATAAAAGTAAGGCAGTGGTTCTTCGCAGAAAAGACTGGAATAATCACAGATTTCGTAATATTCTCTAGAAAACTTAAAAAGACTCAGATAAATCTTTCAGAAAGACATGGATAAACATCTAAGACAATAATTGGATCATCTCCCTTGATTTAGAGAAAGTTTTTTCGGCTCAAAAGTCCAAAGAAAATCGGCTAGTTTTGGGGGACAAGAACTTTAGATTCTTCCATTTTACCACTAAAACTCGAATAGACCCAGAATAAGTCTTGCATGCTTAGCCCTGAATACCTCAAGAACCTTTTTAATTTTCTACCTCTTACAGAAAGGAAAGGCGTGGTCACTCCTCCTTCTCTTGTCCCACCAAAACTCTCACACCCAATCAAATAAAGGAGTGTGGAAAACCTCTCTACCTCAGGAAGAAATGACCTTAGCCATGTCCAGATTAGGATCCTTTAAAGCTCCAGGACCAGATCCAATCCTTGTTGAGTTCTAGTAAGGGGAAAAAGTTGTAAGTTTAGTTAAGTTTCTCTCACAATCTCGTATAATGCAGGATGAAATTAACAAAAAAAATGGATTTTCTTATCCGCAAAACTCGATGTGCTCGGGAGTGGTTGAGACGCACTAATGCACCTTACTTTTATCAAATCTCGGGGACATGGCGGACGGATGGTGAGGTGTTTTATCGCTCCAAGCTCATCTCCTAAAAACCTTTTAGCATTACAAGCCTATCAGCCCATGCAACTCTATTTATAAAATAATTTTCTGGCAAATCGAATGAAACATTGAATGAACTACTAAAAAAATTGAATGAACTTTCTAGTTTCTCCTTTTCAGAATGTCTTAAATGTGGGTTGAGCACGGTGATCCTCTATGCCATATCTTTTCATCCTCTGTGTTGAAATTCTCTGAGAAAATCTCTCTCTTGCTGAGCCTCAAAAGAGAACAGGTGGAATTTGAATAGCTAGGTCAGGTCCCCCTCCTAGTTACCTTGTCTTTCCTGATGACTATACCATATACTTTAATGCAATCTAGATTCCTGCCATCAAATCAAAAGCATCTTAAGAGCTTATGAAATCCTCTCGCCAATTCATAAATCTAGAAATTTCTTCCTTCCTTGTGAGCTCAACATACCATTAAGTCAAGAAAAAATGTAGCTGATTTCTTTGACGTCCCCTTCCAAAAACTTCTTAGAAAATACTTGGGTACTCTTTTTCTGTTGGGATTAAGCAAGCAAAAAGAGTTCAAGTTTATGATAAAAATATTATCTTAGCCAGAGTCAAATCTTTGAAATATCAACTCCTAAGCTTAGCACTTAGAATTTCTCTTACCTTCTATCCCACTGCACACTCTTTGAGCTTACAATGTTTCCTCTACCAATTTGCTCAGAGCTTGACAAAATTGAACCTTTTGGTGGAGTAAGCAAGATTGTGCAGAAGTCCAACCTAAATCTGGTGCATTATGGGCATGGACTAACATCTTATATAGCAAATATTTATTTAAAAAGGGCCTGAGAAAATAAATTATCAAAATTGGTAAAATGGCAAGGGTCTGGCGGACGGTATGGGTTAATAAGGGAAAGCCTAGAATAACTCAGACTATGTTGAGTTGGCAACAAGTAGATAAGGGTTGGTAGCGAGTGAAGTAATTGACAAAAGAAAAATGCACTGGAAGCAGAGTCTTCTGCAGGAAATCTTGTCACCAAACATATTGCCTAGCTATGTTGAAAACACCTATCTCCGTAACTAAAGATAAAGATCAAATTCAGGTCATGATATACTAGATCAGGGATTTATAATGTTGAAGGTGGCCTATCTCTTAGTTGCCAAAGAAGAAGAGATGCAGCAAGAGCAGACGCATCAGAAAGTACAATTAAGAGGGATAAGAAGGAAGAGGAGGAAAGTGTAAATAAGAAATGATCAGCAGCAACAGCAACAACAAAACCCAATCCTCCTTAGTTGTCTGACAGTGAGAAACACAAATCAACAGCCTCTTCAACACTTCCAAGTAGCTCCTTGGAGGGGCTACGTCTAAGAAATGGAATATACAAACACCAAAAAAAAGGTACATTTATCTATGTGGAAGTTTGCCCATTATGAACTGCATAGAGCTCTAACTTTGAGAAAGAAAGAATTGAGTATACATCCAAAAATACACACTGAATCGGCATAAAGAAGAAAATAATTCCCATATGTTTTTGGAATGTACAGTTTCACTTTGATTTGCTTGTCAGTTATCTGTGACGAACCGCCTCAAGTCGACATCATTTAATTTAAGTTAATCAAATGACTAAAAAAAAATCCTAAATTTGCCTCTAGATGTCCGATAGCTTCCTAAGCTATCGAAACCAAAGATTCGGGTTCGGGGACTCATTTATAGAACCAGAAAGTGTTAGGCATCCGTCATACTCTAAACAGACTCTAGCTTAATTTATTGTGATTTTCTATTATTTTTCTCCAAATATACAAATAAAGGCAAACGAAACCTAAGCTAAACCTGTATTTGGTTTGAATTCGACAACAAGGAATAGAATGGCCTATGTATAGACTAAACAAGTAAAGATCAAAACCTCGTAGTCAATAGACCCTAAGGAAGGCGACTTAAATCTCGATCTATATCTCTTTAGTGTACTAATTCAGTTCAACTTTTTCTGTATCTCGATTTATATCGGCTAGTACATTTGAACCCCGATCTCTCATTCCTTAACTCTAGAGAAAAAAGACCATCTTTTCTGGTGAACACGTACACAAATCACATTTTTGGGATCAGATATTCAATCTAATCCAAACCAAGTACTAGGGCTCCTATCTCATCTAAACTCCGACCTGGGTTAAACCCAAACTAACTGGACCAACCCATTGGACAACACCACTAGACCAGGCCACTAAAATGGGCTGACAGGAGTCACAGGACAAACAAATAATTAAAATAAGGCCTAATCATATTAAGCCTAGACTAAATAATAAAAACAAAGCTTAATAACAATATAATAAAACTTACAAAAGTAGTTTGGTGCCTACACAATCCATTCGGCTAAGGGAACCAAACTCAAAATCACTGGGAGACTATTTATGCTGCTGGGCAAAGCAGAAGGACATAAGATAAGATGGATCAAACAAGGCACATCTAGACACATGAAACAACAATATGTTGGGCACTGAGGAAGACAAGAAATGCAGCTATGTTTGAAAAGGAGAAACCTAACCTAATAAGTGTATGTACGTTAATAATACTTCCTTGCAAGAATGGAGCAATATTGATACCATATTACAGAAGCTAAACAGCAAATCTATGGTTGCTAAATCACATAGTTTGGATGATGATCTCTCTTATGCAGTTCAACTAGGATCCAAGTCACAACCAAGTTCAACCATGAAGACCCTAGAGTTCAAACAGATGCAGCATGGAAAGGCTAAGCAAAGATGGCAGGAATTGGCATAATGTTCAAGGAAGGAACTCAAAATTTGGGAATAAAATTACAACGATATGCAAGTCATGTGGAATAGACAGTGGCTATTAGATAAGCACTCATGTGACCCCAAACGCAAGGTTATCCCCGATTAAATTACAAACACGCTGCTTGCTTAACAATGGTGTAAAAATTGGATGAAAAAAAGATACTATTTGCATTCTATCTTAATAGATGTTAAAACTTGTTAACAATTTTTATCTTTGTAAAATTAAGTACAAAAAGGATATCATCTTGGCCTAACAAAGGAAGCCATGCAAATGTGAATGAAGGAAATATCCCTTTTCGATAAAAAGAAAAACTCGAACAAGGAAAAGAAGCTTTGGCAATTAGAGCTTCAATCATCTATTCGTTTCTAGTACCTTTGTTGCACCATTTCCTGATTCATTTAGGCTTCACATCTCTCACCATTTGCTCCAAAGCTTCTCAGAGCTTACACGGCATCTCTCTCCCCTTCCCTTCTTCGATGCTTAAGCTAAAGGTACAATCTTTACATTCTTTGCAAAATCTTGAATCATTTTGTAAATTTTGTTTTAACCTACCTAGACCCCGTAGTCACTATCTTTCTACATTAAGACAAATTAAACTGCTCCGGGGCATGTGGGTATTGTTCAAGAAGCTTTGACTACATGGTTTTAGTCTCATCGGTGCTAATAGCACTCCATTCACTGTTCTTGATTTTATGTTGTTCAATTATATGGACTCATTAGGTGTCATTAGCAATTCAGGTTGGTCTCGAAAATATAATTTATAGTTCAAGAACAGAAGACGACCCAGATTGCTTTTGTGAACTGATCAATAATCTTGTATTTCCAATCTATTTAGGTATTATGAATTCTTACAGAAAATTTGATGGGTGGAACAATATATAGTTGGGGTGTTCTTAGTATTCGATTGTAGATTGGAGTAAGAAGAATTGGAATTAGGATGTGACAATCGCACAAGAGTCTCATGTGACGATATAACATCTTTTTTGTACTAACATGTAATGCACTATAAAGCATCAATACCTCATATGGGGCGAGGTATGGTATCTGATACCTACCGACACCTCTAGACACGTGTCGGACGTCTCTCAGGAGTGTCCAAATTTTTCTTAATTTCGAAATACTATCTATCACGGTATTAAAGACTTCCCTAAGTTGATCGTGCTGCATTTAGCTAAATCAAGCCCCCGCTTGGGCGCCAAGTTAACCTATCCCTTGGGCTAGGCAATGTTAAGAGCAAATGAACAAAGGAAAATGAGAGCTTGAAAGAATGATATTCACTATATTGCTTAGAAAATGCTACAATACTTGGATCACTCTATACCTTGGCCAAGTGAGGCCTTAGTTATTTATACTATTCCACCTCCTCAAGGGATGGTGGGGATGCATTTGATACCACGATCTACATTTCGTCTCTAAAACTATAAGTTCTCATCTAAGTGTCTAGAATTATAGTAACCATTCTGAACACCTTACCCATTCATCGCACTGTAAGCGTTCTCGTAAGCATTCGTGTCCGACACTTCATGATACCTCATAAAGAAGTGTCGAAATGTATGGGAACAAAGTACAAAGTTTCAAACGTTTACGTGTAATAACTGACAATTTTAGAGCTCTTTTAGAAATAAACTTCAATAGCTTGTTTTGTGAGTTTTTTTTAAGAGATAAAGCAGAGGAAAAGAAAGGAAAGTGGTTCTTTTTTTCCTTATTTTTCTTTCTAATTTATGAGTTTTTTAAGGAAAGAAAAGAAGAGGAAAGGAAAGGGAGGAAAGTTTAGGCCATTTTTGCTTCTAAAACTTTCCTCCTAAAATTGGGAAGAAACGGAGAGAAGGAAACTCTCATAAGTAACCTTTTAGTAATGTCCTTATTACCCTTAAGATGGTGAAGACTATTTTTTAGTAACTTTTAGGTTTTAAGTTTTCTTACAGAAACTTAGGAGTGCAACTTGGGCGGGCTGGACGGGCCCAAGGGTTAGACCATGACCAGCCCACTCTCCAAAAGTCGTGTTCATGTCCAGCCCAGCCCATCTACGGGCCAAATAATATGTGTTCACGCCAAGCCCATCAAAATTTTGGTGGACATGGGTTGGATGCAGGCTGTCCGCGGGTTGTCCATGGTTATGAATTACCTTTTTTAAAACGATATCAAAACATATCAATGACCATCCAATTCTAATATTTATTCATGATAATGAATAAAAGTAAATTAAAGTCTCAAAATGAACTTAAATATAAGCATGGAAACAAATATTTGGGACAAAATGAGAGAGAAAAAGACAAGAGTCTCTCATTCTATAATAAGAAATAAAGTAGAAAAAATAAAGTCTTCAAAGATCTCTAAACATGAATGAAAAGTAGGAACGTCGCTCAACCTAGTTCAAAAAAATAAGACAAGAATATAAGTATACTTTTGGCTTTGAGGTTTTGACTTTGTCGAAGTGGGGGTTGAGAGTTCAGAAAATATGAAAAAGAAATTGTATTCTATTAGGTTAAGAGTTTGACGGTCGAGATTGCATAAACTTATATGATCCATGATTTTTAATGACTAAAATAAACAAAATAAATATATTGTAACATAAATACACACACATACACATACATACACTAAATATATCATAATTTATATTATATAATAGTTAGACGGACTGGTTTTCCCACGGGCTGGACGGGCCTATAGAAACATTTGCCCATGTCCAGCCCATATTTTTTACGGGCCCAAAATTTTGAGTCCACGTCCACTATGGTCACTATAAAAGTAAGTCCATATCCATATTTTTACGGGCTGGCACGGGTTGTCCACAGGTTGCCCGGCCCAAGTTGCACCCCTACAGAAACTTACTATTTTACTGATAAACAAATGATTATTTCAGATATTAGAGTTGAGTGACCGGTTATTTTGCTTTTGATGTGACACTAATTAGATTTGGATGTTGGGGTGTTTGTGATCGACTCTTTTTTTTTTTTTTTTTAGTTGGTTCTAATGTGACATTAATCAATGATGTAAGGGGTTTACTACATTAGTATGTTGTGTACTTTATATGATGTTATTGATGTCTAATTTATTTTCCGGTCAAAATCATATTCTTTTTTATAAAGTACATTTATGTGTGAGAGAGAAATGATATTTTTTTAAAGGGCTAATTACACATATGTCCTTGAGGTTAGGGTATAACTACAGGTAAGGACAATAGTTTGTATAAATTACACTTATGTCCGTTGACCAAACATAATCTAAAAAACCCTAACGGTTTTAGTAAAAAGTCTTTATTGCCCCTAATTAAAATTAAAATTCCATGTTTCTTTTTATCTTTTTTTTTGTTCTCTCTCCTTTCTCTCTCAAATTCACTCTCCCTGCACCCGCACCCCGCCCCCTCTCCTCTCCCCACCCCGCTGTCGCACGCTCCCCTACGCCGACGCTGCCCTTGCCCCCGCTCTTCTTCCGCACGCCGCCGCTGTCCCTCCCTCCCCACCACGCCGCAAGATCCCTTTCTACCGCAAAGACCCTTCTCTGACCCATCGTGAATCGCCTCTCTCTCTCTCATGCCATGACTCGGAATCACAGTAAGTATTTTTCTTGGGTTTTTGAATTAATGGTGGGTTTTGGTTTGGGAAGAAAGAATAGTGGGTTATGGCGGTGGTGCGGGGTGGTGGGTAACGGCAGTGATGCCAGGTATTTGGGTCACGGAAGTTGGGATGCTGGTTGGCAGTGGTGTGTAGGTATTGTGGGGTGGCGGCTACGGGGTGGGGCAGGGAGGGATGGGGCAATGGAGCTGCCGGCCATGAAAACAGATTTGCAAATTATGGTTTTGAAATCTTAATTTACAGATTGAGACCCTAGTTTTGATGCTATATATGCAAGGACAGTAGAAATTTTTATGAAATTTATAGATTGATGAAATTTTGATGAAACAAACATAAGAGCAAACAAGTTTAGATGCAGATTGAGAAATCTTGAAATCTTAATTTAAAAATATTTAGTATATACAATACAAAAGTAGTATTGTCATTTTTAAAATACGTATTGATGATATCATTAAAAAAGTATACTTTTTAGACGGAACCCTGACGGATGGACACTGTTGATACATTTTAAAAGTGTTTGATCATGAAATGTTACATTTTAAAACTTAATATCATTGACTGTAATTATATCCTAACCTCAAGCTCGGGAATATAAGTGTAATTAACCCTTTTTTAAATTAATAATTCAAATAGAAAGAAGGGACGGTTCCCATTCTCTTCCTTTCACTTCTCTTCCTTTTTTTCTTTTTTTTTCTCTTTTTCTTCCATCTCGAAACTCACAAACGGAAGCTCGACCCATTACCGCTGTCTTCTGAGTCTTCTTCTTGCGGCGTCAATAGAAACGAAGCAGACGACCCACCCAACTGGTCGCCGGAGGATCTCGCATTCGTATATCGCCGCCTCGCCGGATTCCAGCAACAGGTACCTTCGTCTTTCTATCTCATCTATTTCTTTTTTCCTTCTTTACTGATCTCTCTCGTTTGGGTACATTCGGAGATGACACTATTGATGTAGATTGAGCCCTTGGTCTAAGGAAAGAGATAGTGGTTGTGTGACTTTGTAAGAGTTAAGTAATGAAGTAATTTCTTATGACTTTGCAAGAGTTCCCTGTTTCTGTTTCCTGTTTCTTTTCCCTGTTTCTGTTTTTTTTTTTTTTTTTTTTTGCGGTGAATAAGAGGGCGCTTTCCCTGTTTCTGTTACCTGTTTGCATGACTTAGTAAGGGTTGAGTAGCGAAGTGCTTTGTTATGTTATGTACCATGTTTTTTCGTACTATATTGCATTTAAATTTTAAGTATGACTTATATTTGAGTTGCTTGTTTCATGATTATTGATTATTGTCTAATATTTTAGATGTAGAATGTATTTGATATTTAATGACGATATATATATATATATATATATATATATATATATATATATATATAGAGAGAGAGAGAGAGAGAGAGAGAGAGAGACACACACACACATAATAAAAATATATAAAAATATTCAGCGGTGTCCAAAATCTTGTTTTCTGGAAATTGCGTGTCCGGTGTCCCGGTCGGTGTCAGTATTGGACACGGTGTCCGTGCTACTTAGTTAATGCACAACCTGTTGACAATGTCTGTGGGTTGTTTCTATGCACTGCATCTAGTTACCCTTCACCGTTAATGCTGAACATGTGCCCAAAGGGTACACGCCAGCATTTTCCATGATTACAGCTAAAACATCTGTGAAGTGTTTGTGAGGGTTAGTGCGTTTATGCATGAACACAATGAAACAGAGAGACCTGCAAGTAGAAAGTTTTAAAAATAAGAAAGACTAAAAATTGAATATGTACATATATGAGGGGCCTATCCACCTATACCACTAGATAAAATGCTATTTTTCTAGCTGATCGTCTGTCTTTCACGTTACTACAGGAGCGGTTGGGATCAACCCTCCTTTTCAATTTTCTGACCGGCCGCCTCTAAGATGGGCGTTGGTGTAGCTGCAAATGTTGCCCCTTAACTTATTTGATAAACCTCACCATGTCCCCAACCCTCCTATCCACCTTAAGGACTGGCGCTTTGTCACCTTGATCGAACAGGCCCCTAAATAGATCCAACTCACCATCTTTCTCGACAATCACTATCTCCCAGGCAGAGGATCACATCCGATCGACATCAACCGTCACTGCCCTCACTGATGTTTCATCTCCTAACAACAGCCACCATCATCCAGAGAGAGAAAGAGTGGTGTGTGTGGGGGCCTCTGGGAGAGGGATTGATAAAAGAAAAATAAAAAGAAATCATAAAAGGGCTATTTTGTACCTTTTCAGCAGCTGCTCCTCTTAGGAGCGGGTGGGAGAGTCTAAAAAAAAGTTTATCATGGCCATTCCTGTTTTGACGTGGATGTCCGGAGATCAGCCAGAAAAAATACTATTTATCTTGAGTTGTTTGTGGATCAGACCTTTATAAGCCCTCCGTCGGGAGCCCATCCACATCTTGGCAGAGATGGACTCCTTTTCCCCAACCCATCTGGGACCCTCCACCACTGTGGACGGTTGCAAATCATTTTTTTTAGAAACCAAAAAGTAATGCACTAGATAGCCTGGCGCACAAGGTCAATTGACCATGTGGACGGTTGCAAATCAATTTTTTTAGAAACCAAAAAGTAGTGCACCGGATAGCCTGGCGCACAAGGTCGATTGAACAAAATACCCACAGCCCCTCTTTCAAATCTTATGTGTCAGACCAGTACAGTCACAAACAAATTGCGCACTATACACACAAATTTCTTGTACAAACATCCGGTTCCTTCAGATTTAAAGTGTACATGTTTTTCACTAAACTATGTTCTCCAGGTTTCTTCCTCTTCTACACTTAAATATTCCATATTGTGAATATGTCTGTATTCCTCTCCTCCACCCACTAACCGGTGTATGTTTTCAACTCCTTCATCCATCACTACCACAACGATACTATCACCACCATAAAAGGGCTATTTTGTAGCTTTTCAGCAGCTGCTCCTCTTAGGAGAGGGTGGGAGAGTCTAAAAAAATGTTTATCATGGCCATTACTGTGTTGACGGATGTCTGGAGATCAGCCAGATAAATTACTATTTATCTTGCGCTGTTTGTGGATCAGCCCTTTAAAGGCCCTCTATCGGGAGCCCATTCCCATCTTGGCAGAGATGGACTCCTTTTCCCCAACCCATCTGGGACCCTCCACCACAGTCATGTGGACGGTTGCAAATTATTTATCTTAGAAACCAAAAAGTAGTGCACCAGATAGCCTGGCGCAAAAGGTCAATTGACCATGTGGACGGTTGCAAATCACTTTTTTTTTTAGAAACCAAAAAGTAGTGCACCGGTTAGCCTGGCGCACAAGGTCAATTAACCAAAATACCCATAGCCCCTCTTTCAAATCTTATGTGTCAGACCAGTACAGTCACAAACAAATAGTGCATCCAATAATGTTGCGCACTATACACAAATTTCTTGTACAAACATCCGCTTCCTTCAGATTTAAAGTATACGTGTTTTTCACTAAACTATCTTCTCCAGGTTTCTTCCTCTTCTACATATAAATATTCCAGATTGTGAAAATGTGTCTGTATTCAACTCCTCCACCCACTAACCAGTGTATGTTTTTTACTCCTTCATCTATCACCTATGTTACATGGACTCTTTGGTTTTGCGTGAAGTACCCGTGTCGAACACTCGACACTTGGACATGGGTATGAGATATGTGTCCGACACATCGCATAAGATATGCCATTATGATACTATCTTACAGTCTTTTGTTTAATTAGTAGTTGTTTTGAGTGGAGATAAGTTGTCAATTAAAACCAAATGCATCACATAAAACACATTTTTGCCTTCGAAATAACTAAAAAATAATAGTAACTATGAATATTTTGCCGTGTCCCCGTGTCTTGCGTTTTCAAAATTAGACGAGTCCAACACTTGGACACGTATCCGATCCGGACACTTGTACCGAGTCCATGTAACATAGTTTATCACTACCACAACGTCACCAGTATAAGTTCACACCATACTGATTTGTGAAAAATATTGTAAATTCCACCATATGTTCAATGAAGTCTCCACCACAACTTCAAAATTATGATAAAAAATAAGTATGTAAAAAATGTAGAAGATAAGTAGGTACAAAATGCAACCAAGACTGAGCAATTAAAAATTTTGAACAAAAGTTCTAATCTTTAAAGAAAATCGAAGAAGATTGTGGCTAGTAAAGAAAAGTGACGGTTGCAACAGCACTGGTAGATGTGTGAGTGCAGCGGTGGGTGGTTGCGGCGGGTGGGGCAATGGTGGTTAGTGTTGGCTGATGCACGGTGGTCAAGCGATGGTGCTTTCGGTGGTTTTTTTTTTTTTTGTGGCGGGGATTTCAGTGGAGATGGTAATGGTGGGATTTAACGGTGGTACTGGCAGCGACCACTTGTGGTGGTGGGTAGTCACCAGCGGGTTTGGCGGTGTTGGTTTGGTGCCTCGGTGGTGGTGGTGTTGGCAGTGAAAGTTGGGGTAGAGCGAGAAGAGAGCGTGCCGAAGAGAAAGAAGAGAGTCAGAGAGTGGCCGAAGAGAAAGAAGAGAGTCAGAGAGAGGCCGAAGAAAATAGGTACGGGATGAGAGAGAGAGAGAGAGGTGTAAATAGCCCGAAGGCATTTTAGTCGTTTCAAACAGTGTGCGAGACTATGTGGCGACTGGACCTGAAGTCGTCGACATAGCTGTGGCGGATGGCTCCAAATGGGTTGGGAAAAGGGAGCCCTTCCCAACCTTAGGCGGGGAACTGGGGATCCATCCCACCCAAGGTTGGGATGATTCCCAAATTTCCAGCCCATTACTGGCCGCCTATGAAGCACGGGTGCTTCAAAAGGGAAGGAGTATAAGGGTCGGGTGCGCATCAGACACGGGTGCGCCTCGATTGCAGCTCGGGTGCGCACCCGTTAATTTCCATTTATTTTTTCATTTACAGAAATTCGGGTGCGGCTTGGATACGAGTCTGGTGCGGATCCGATACTTCGGGGGTTGAAAACATAATATCCAGAAGATAATTTCGGGGGTTGATACACAAAACTTAATTTTTTTGGGGGTGAAAACATAAAATCAACAATACTTACCAAATTAGGGCACACGAGTCTCGTCTGATAGAGAGAGAGAGAGATTGCAGCATCCCTCGACACACCGGTGATCTCCCACGACACCCACCGAACAGTTGCGACCACCCACGACACCACCGAACAGCCACGACCACCGAAAACCTTCTTCGACCTCCGGCGACCATTGGGGACCTCCGGCGACCACTCGCGACCACCCTACTCACCTCCGGCAGCTTTGCTTCGAAGGTATGTCTAATGTCTCCGACTTCATCTCTGTCTTCAATATTTTTTTGTTCTTGGTTTCTGCTGAGACTTGAACAATGTGGAATGTTTTTGTGTAATTATAGTCTCACTTCTCAAAGCAAATTTTTTTATGTTTTTATTTTGCTGTGACAATGTATTTTTTTACTTGGACCATTGTGACTTTTTTTTTTTTTGTGTTTAAGGTTTGAAGGCTTAAATTAAAGCCAAATATGTCAACTTCAGATAGTATTGCTACCTCTAGTTTTGGTCTTGGTGATGATGAGACAAAACCATTGTGGAAGTATGTGACTAGGCTTGGAAAGGATGGTAAAGGGGGTGGAAATGTGAGATGGCAGTGCAATCTATGTGGCAAGGCTTCTAATAGCTCGTACACTCGGGTTAGGGCTCATTTGTTGAAGATTAAAGGAACAGGAATTGAACCATGTAAAAAAGTGTACTTGCGGTTGCAGAGCTTTCACTTGATGAGCCGGAGTTGGAGGCCATACTTTTTACGGACGATGGTGATGGAGAGATAGACGAAGATGAAAATGTTGTGGTCATGGAACCCTTAGATACTTAATGGAGTACTTTGTAAGTTTGTTTGTTGGATAGTTTGAACTTTGATGCTATGTTGCTACTTTTGTTATGAATATGATGTATTTGGTGGTGGTTATTATGTATTTGATTTTGATGGTATTGCACTACCGTTGAATGGTATTGTATTTGATTTAGAAATTAAATGCTAGTTGTACATAGTAAAAATATTTATATATCATATATTATATATAAAAATATATATATATATATATATATATATATATATATATTTGCCGTATCCCCGCCGCACCCGTATCCTAAAATTTTCAAAAATTCCGTATCCGCGTATCCACACCCGTGTCGTATCTGCACCCGTACCCGTGCTTCTTAGCTGGCCTCCTATCACAGCCACATGAACGGCTAAAAGTTCCATTTTGGTAAAAGCAAAAACCAGTATGCCCCATAATTTGCGGCACTGCTCACTTTTGCAGTGTCTCTTCTTAGACGCATGTGCTACTCAATTTACATATATTGAATGTGCATCATACTGTGGAGCACTGCATCCTTAAGTTCGTTCAGGTTTCTTTTTGTTTTTTCTGTAGCTTTAGGTTTCTCGTTTCCATTTGAGTTTCTTCTCAGACGTTTACAACACCGCAACACCACCCACTCCAAATCTGCTCTCCCAGTTCCTGGTCTTTCAAGTAGAAGATGGACAAATCTGGGGTATTGTATGGTTCCGTCGACTGTATTGACCTAAGAATACCAGCATTCATGGCGAATTCGGTAGGAAAAACCCATTATGTTCAAGGAGTACACTACATTGATTCATCAAAACCACATTTTGCACCCACCGCCAACAACCCACCCATCACTGATCTACAACCAGCCCCTACACCACCACCAACAAAACCGCCATTCGCCATCAAAACCCACTACTCAATGCTACAAACAATAGAAGCACCAATTACCATGTCGTTGACACCCACCAACTCACTGGAAATCCATCGTACGTTCGTCTAACCCCCCCCCCCCCCCCCAAAAAAAAAAAAAAAAATAGATCTGCTACCTTGGCAGTGAAGGGTAGTGGGATGCCGGTACTGTTGGGATGTGGGCAACCTCTGGTGGTGGGGAGTTGTCGGAAATTATGGTCGTGGCGCGTAGTTTTGGTGGTAGGGTGGCAGTGGAAGAGAGACGATATCGGGGGAAGAGAGAGGAGAGAGAAAGAGCAAATATCTGCTGACAAGGAGAGAAGCGAGAGAAAGAGAGTGTCAAGCTACAGATGGACAACACAGTTAAAGAGTGAAAGCATTCTCATCAACTGAACAGTGTGCCAGATTACCTGGCGCGCTATCTTTACATGTTTGGAAAAAGGCATCTTGGACCATACACGTGGCTGGGGTAAATGTTGCAAGATGAGTTGGAAAAAGGAGCCCATCACAACTGTGTAGGGATGGGCTCCCATAAATACACTGAAAATATGTATATAAATGTATGTATTAGCATGTGTGTGTTGAAATGTAAGATGGAACACTAGAATGGAAAGAATCACGTAAGTCTTCTCGTTTCTTCAAAATTTGCATGTCCAGTTCTTTTTACTTGGCCAAATTTTGTCTAGGAAAGGTTTCTGCTTCTTGCAGAATTGAGTGACAATTTTTCAAACTTCAAGTGAGGTGAATAAAATTTTGTAGAAATGAAGTAGGATTGAAAGTGTTGTGAGGGATAACACTTTGCACCCAATGACCAGAGAGGTATTCATTGGAGGTTATGTTACCAAGAATTTTAGATTGTTCCACTCATCCACAAATCAAAATAGCAGTTTAAGTGTTTGGGCAGATATTGGCCCAATTTAACAGTTACTATAATATTTGTCTACGTTATGGCACATTTACTATCATTTGGTTGGAAACTCGTAAGCTACTCTGCGTAGTTTGACTTGCGCGCAATTGAACTGAATTTCCCAGGTTTAATCAGCAAGCTTTTCTCCCTATGCGCTTTTGTAGTTGTACTTAGGTTTATGCTTACATGTATAATTATTTTTTCATATTTATGAGTGTGAATTGATGATAACTTGAGCTATCAATGAAGGTGGAATGGGGTCTCGGTTAATTGGGTTTCGTTGTTTCCATGGCCGTTATAAGATTGATTGGAACTGAACTTGGGTTCTGATTATACCGAGAGATGAAAAGGGCGGCACCGTATACTGAAGCTAATGCCAATCAATACGGGGCTTCTCAAATGGAGCAGATGCCTGCAGAGAGAATACAACATTATTCCCAAATTAATAGTTTTACGAGACGTCGAGACTCTTTGTCTTCTGAGCTAGGGAATCGACATATATCCTCTCACTCAGAGGGGCAGTGGCAGTCTGATAAAGATGCACCAAATGTTTCAAACTCAGTCTCATCTCGCCTACACGCGGAAGGCAAGTATTTACTGGACTTTCACTAGTTTTGTTTGTTGATAGAGCAGTGTACTGTTTGAGAAGGTACTTCTACTTTTGTACTGTAATGGAAGTGAGAGTCACAACTCATACGTATCTTGTTATGTAGTAGCAGGAGCAGCAGCATTAACATTCCTGCATCCTCTTATGGGTTATCTAGATTTAGCTTTATCCGGGGGTCTAACAGCAAGCTCTATGTTTTAATATCAAAATCCCTAACGCAATGACTGAGTTTGCTGCATTTATTTGGCACTATATCCTACTAAAAGTTAGCAATCTGAAATTCTTAAAAGATCAAGCATGGTCTATAGGGTGTTTATTAACTACATTTTTTAATGAAGTTATTTTGAAAACCAAACACATCCTATAAGGTAGATAGTGCAAACTAAATATTTTGCATTATGCCACTTTTAACTATGTTCTTTTGATGCCAAGTGCCATTATTCTAAGGGTAATTTGCATACAGCCCCTCGTGGGTTAGGTGAGTTACAAAAAGGCACCTCCATGTCATTCCTCGCAAATGCCCCCTTGTGGTGCTTATTGTTGCATCCATTACAGATCATAACAGAATAGATCTTTATCCCCTACAAATGTGTGTTCCGTGATCCTTCCACCATCATCGTCCCTCATTCCAACACCCTAAAGACTTTTTTGATCCCATAGCACCAGATCTGGCTGTGGTGCACGTGAGTGGTGGTGGTGGCCTATGTTACGTGGACTCGGTGTCGGTGTCCGGATCGGATACGTGTCTGAGTGTCGGACTCGCCTAATTTCAAAATTCTAGGATACGTGGACACCGTCCAAAAGTTGGACACGGGTACGGGGACACGTCGTACGTAATATTTATATTACATTTATATTCCTACTGTAGTGCGTTACTAAACACCATCTATAACTAATTACAATACATAAATATTCTGAATAGAATGCTAAGAATCTGAGGTAGAGCATCAAGATATGTATTAAATTGGACTATTGGAGAGGGTGGCAAAGTACCTGTTGGCTGTTGCTGAGTTGTTTTTGTCACTTGTCAGTTGGTTTCCGATAATTGATCAAATGATAACACAGCCAGCGATCCTCATCTTGAGATGAATGTTTTCATTTTGAAATAAATCAAATAATGATGTTAGATCATAGATGGCGTGGTGATACTTCATAATATGATTAGAATTAGATACTTTAAGCTACTAAACTGAAGAGGACAAGACTTACAGTCATATGCACCTTCTTGCACCATAGAATTGACTTGACCAGTTTTAACTCTCAAGTTTTTTAAGTTGGAGCTGCTGAGCAATGAGCATTACCAATTACCAAATCAAAGATAAAGTGATAAACACAATAATACTAGAGATAGAATAACAGATCAGCACTCAGCAGCTTACACTGAGTTATTTTAGAAATTAGAATGCCTGAGTTTATTAAAAGATAAACTCATAACCATCAAAGCATATATTAAATATCATCATTTCAGAGTTACAAAAGTTTAAGTGAAAGACCAGATATGGACCATATGGTTAATTGGTTAAAACTCATATGGACATATGGACACAAAAGGTATATTAGACTTGCAGCAGTGAGCAGCCTACTCCATTTCTTCCCCACTGTGATCGACATCCAGATTTTGAGCTTAAGTTCATCAACTTCTACTGGTAGTTTCTCCACATTGTCATCAAATGTGACAACTTCAATCTCTGGTTCATCTAGGGATAGTTCTGCTAGCTCAGTCAACGCGTGTCCATCAATGTCGAACTTGTCTCCACCTACAAAAGATTGCAACCATGTAAAATTTCAGTATACTCTTAACAAATGCTTGATCAATGTTGAGTCTTCTAAATAGATAAAAGAATTTAACCAAAGAACTTACATAGGTCCCAATACTTTGTGGCTCCCTCAGTGTATGCCTTCTTTTTCCTAGCCATAAGTCGAAAATTGCAGTGGACAAACACCAAATCCTCAGCTCTGCTTGTTGCCAGTTTGTTCCTTTTGATACTTTGAATCACAGAATATGTGCTCCAATTTCTCTCACAGCAGGACGATGATGCGGGCTGTGAGAGTAGCTTGAACGCCAAATCTCGCAACAATGGTGTGGAAGAACCATGATTAGCCCACCACGATATCGGTTCTTCATACATTCTTGCCTCAATGACATGAGCTTGGTTGAAATAGCCAGAGCCACTTGAAAATGCACCGTACTCGACACAAACTTTCCGAATATCTTCTTGATTTGGGAAAAGCCGCTTGAAGCATTTCATCCTATTCATTGACACCTCTTAATCTTCGTGGGGGGATAATCTCTCAGTTCCGTTAGTTCCTCCTTCAAGCCACACGGCACTGTAGAACTTTGGAACCAAGGAATGTGCCATACAGTGCAACAGAGTGTTGCTTTTGTTCCATCTAGCCTCCAAAACATTGTGGATGACATCAAAAAAAGCTGATTTACCTGTGATTATGTTCTCTCCTTTGTGTTCAAAGATTATCAACTTCACTTTCTCGATCATTGTATCCCACATGTCATAGATTAGATGTAGCACTAGCGCATCAGTATCGGCAGCCCTTAACATGTCCATTAATGGCTTTGTAAAGCTCAAGAAGAACTCCAGCTTATCCCACCAAGTATCATTGACAATGCATTGCTTTACTTCTTGAGCTTTGATTTCTGTTGGGCTCTTTCCATCGCCTCGGTAGGTCTTCCAACTGGAATCCATAAGCATCTTCTCTAATGCTAGCTTCACATCTCTCAAACGCCTTGCCATGACAATACTTGAAGCAAACCTCGTTTCAGCAACCTTTAGCAAACTTAAATCTAAGTAGCGATTGAAAATTGATAGCGCCATACCGTGGTTAACAATAAAGTTTCTTATGCTTTGGACATCAGTAACTAGCTCAGCTATCCATTTACGCTCTAAATATTGAGGCGATTTTTCTGAAGGATCACACATGCTCTTAATCTCTAAATTCAGACTATGGACTATGCATGGTGTCCAAAAAATGTGAGGATACATCTCCTCAATCATCTGCCCTGCAGCTTTAAAGTTGCTTCCATTGTCAGTGAGAATTTGAACGATATTCGCTTCTCCAATATCCTCTATCACAGGGAGAAATAAGCTTAGTACATAGTTTGCATCCTTAATATTTCCACTTGCATCAACTGCACTATGAAACATAGCTCCTCCAGCATTTGCAGCCATCATATTTATGAGAGGCCTTCTTTGTCTATCCGACCAACCATCAGAGCACAATGATGTTCCCTTCTTCTTCCATGTATCTTTTATGGGCTGCAACTTGCGAAGAACGTGTGATTTTTCTTATGCAAGCAAAGTAGTGCGAAGCCTGTCATAAGATGGTGGAGAGTAGCCTGCTATGTTGCTGTTAGCAAGTGTCTAAGAATATTTTCTGAAATAAGGGCACCTAGCTAAGTTGAATGACAAAGCAGAAGCATAAAACATGCGGGCTGCTCTTTTATCGGCAATATTTCTTTCCACCACGTTAAAGGCTTTCTCTAGAGGGGCACTTGCCTTGTGTTTTTTTGTTTTGTAACAAATCTGATCCATCAGGTAACGTGCGGTAATCGGCCTGTTTTCTTGCTTCCAAAATACGTATGTTCTTCCTTCTTTCGGCGTCATCATGCTCTTTCTTTATGGCTTTCATGATCTCCGCACTCAAGTTTTTGCATGCAGTTACTCCACAAAGAGGGAGGACCAACAGATGACCCTTCACCTTTGAGTATGAACCAGTTACCTTGTTGCAGTAGTTGCACATCCAGTGCCTATTGCCACCTCCACTAGCGGCACCACCAGTGACTTTCACATGGTTCCATAGTGGTGATTCATCAAAACCCCCAAGTTGAATCTGTGAGGAACGCAAGACAGCCTTGCCTTTACCCTTCACAGCTGATCGAGATGAAGACATACTGTACCCTTAAAGAGAAAAGAGTATGAGTTTCTTATAGAAATATATGCTTGAATGTAGAAAAGAAGATGAAGACGTACTGTCTATCCTTAAGAGAGAAAATATTATGAGTTTCTTATGGAAATATACACTTGAATGTAGAAAATGAAGATGAAGACATACTGTATATCCTAAGAGAAGATGAGCAACTTATGGAAATATATGCTTGAGTGTAGAAAAGGAAAAATCAAAACCAATATTACCTTTGTGCTGTGATTTTCTTGTAGTATTGCTTTCACTAGTTCCTCTCTCTCTCTCTCTCTCTCTCTCTGTGTGTGTGTGTGTGTGTGCGTTCACTAGATTTTCCTGTGTATGCTGTTTTGGATGGAAGTTTGATACAGAGACGTAGAGTGAAAGCAGACTAGATTTTCCTCTGTGAAGAAGAAAGCAGACTAGTGGCTTTATGGTGGGCAGCATGGGTAAGGCTTGGTTTGTTTAAGTCCATCATTGTTTTCCTGTTGGGAACCTGAGTCTGCTGACTTAGACAACTCTGTTTTTTCCTACTAGATTTCTATTATTACTTGTATGATGATAATTCATCTATGTGCTTTAGATCAAATAGTGAGGTCAAGTCTTGATCTACTCTAGTAGGTAGTAATGTTTGGCCACCGAATTTTTTGCTAAGAATGCTAGGGTGAGGTGAGGTGCATAGGTGAGAAAAGTAGGCTTCATAATATAATTGCACCCAAAAAAGTTTTTTTTCAAGGCAAATTAAATTTAATGATTATATCCAAGATCATCTAATTTAATTTTAATTTGACTCTAGTTAATCATGAAATTCTTTGTTCCAAAATTTAGTCCCTAATAAAACTTCAATAATTTTAGTAAACTGTACTACTACTTCAATGACACAATCTCCTTGTGTAATGTCATAGTTGCATTTATAATCTTATTATTCTACTATGATTAAATTCCATCAGTTAAAATGATAGTGTTAATGAGATTGTAGTATAATAACATGAGTATATATCCGTTTTATCTATGGACGCGCATTGGCAACGACGTGTGAGTTATAATCACGGTGTAAATTATGGTGTAGCGGCACTTTGGTGAAAGTGATGAGCGTGGAGTGACATTAAGTGGTGGGGTAGAAAACTGCAATATTAGCGATCGTCGTGTTATTAAGGCATCATTAATAGTGGTGGCAGTGACAATAGTGATGGTGGCGGTAACAGTGACAGTGGTGGTGGTGGTGGTGGTTGTGGGTTGTCTAATGATAGTAACATGGTAGTGGTGATTTGTTATTCAAGTGTCGCTAGTGTTGGTGACAGTGGTGATGGTGGCAGCAGTGTCGTTAGCGGTGGTGGTGATGGTGTCGCAGTAATAGTGGTGGTGTTAGGTGGTCTGGTGATGGCAACTGTGCTCATGGTATTCGAACATCGCTGGTGATAGTGTTGGTGATAATGGTGATGCAATGGTGGGCAGTCTAGCGATGGATAAGGTGGTGGCGGCGGTGGTGGTATTAAAGATTCGTTGGTGACAACATTAGTGACAGTAGTAGGTACTCAGTAGTGTTAGTGCTGGCAGTAGCGACGGTGGTGAGAACATGGTGTGGAGGTAGCAGCGACAATGGCAATCGAGGGTTGGTGACAATGACGGTAATGGTGGCCGTGGTGGTAATGCAACATACTATAGTGATAGTTGTGGTGACTATGGCAATGTTGGTGGCACCAGTGTGGTGAAGGTGGTTGTACGGTGCTGACAGTAGTGTGTAGCGGTATAGTGGTGGTAGGTCCGAGGATTGAGGGTAACAGTAGTTAAAGTGGTGTGAACTGTGAAGTGATGAAGATAGCAGGGAACAATATTCGCTTCCCGCACGACTCAATTGATATAACTTATGGGATTGTATAACTTATAATTGCATATTAATCTACAAAGTTCTATGATGAAAATGATATTATTATCAACAAAAAGATCTCATTGTGTTAAAATTCCTAATTAGTTGGCAATTTCTTGGATAACATGATTGTAGCAAGACTTTTTGCAATTCCACTGTGGGTAATCTTTACTTTTAGGGCTAATTACACCAATGTCCCTGAGGTTTGGGGGTAATTACACTCGAGGACACAAAGTTTCAAAATGTAACACTTATGTCCGTTGACAAACGGAACCCTAAAAATTCTAACGGTTTTAACAAAATGACTTTATTACCCCTGACTTTAAAATAAATTACCCACTTAATTTACTGATTATTCTTCCTCTCCCCACACCCAACACCCACACACACACACACACCCCCCCCCGCGCCCCCAACCCCATTTCTGTCACTTCTGCATGAACGAAACGGGGTCAAGGACAGCCCCCAATCGCCACACCCCTGCGGCGGGGGAGAAGAGAAGAGATGGAGGGGAAGAGCGACGGCGACGTCGCCGGTTGTGGATCTGCTTTGTTCGGCGAATAACAGAAGGGACTGCCGGAGGAGAAGGGGGCTGCCGGGGTGAGGGAAGGGGCTGTCGGCGGGGAAGGGGACTGCCGGCGGGGAGGGAAGAGGTTGCCGGGGTGAGGGAAGGGAAGGGGCTGTCAGCGGGGAAGGGGATTGCCGGCGGGGAGTGAAGAGGTTGCCGGGGTGAGGGAAGGGGCTGTCGGCGGGGAGGGAAGAGGCTGCCGGGGTGAGGGAAGGGGCTGTCGGCGGGGAGGGAAGAGGCTGCCGGGGTGAGGGAAGGGGCTGTCGGCGGGGAGGGAAGAGGCTGTCGGGGTGAGGGAAGGGGAATGCCGGCGGGGAGGGAAGGGGCTGCCGGCAGGGAGGGAAGGGGCTGTCGGGGTGAGGGAAGGGGCTACCGGCGGGGAAGGGGCTGCCGGCGGGGAGGGAAGGGGCTGCCGGGGGTGAGGGATTGGACCTAATTTGGAAATTAGGGTTTCGGGAAAACCCTAATTTGCAAATTAGGGTTTCAACAAAACCCTAATTTTGGGTTTTAAAACCCTAATCTTTAATTAAGGCTTGAATTCTTAATTTAAAAAGGGGTAGTATCGTCATTTTAAAAATATGTATTGATGACATCAGCAAAAAAATACACTTTTTGGACGGAACCCTAACGGATGGACACGGCTGATACATTTGAAACACGTTTGGTCACGGAATGTTACATTTTGAAACTGTGTCCTTGACTGTAATTACCCCCAAACCTTAGGGACATAGGTGTAATTAGCCCTTACTTTTAAGTTGATAAATAGTAGAATTTCTTATTCTCTCACTATTTTATCAAAGTTAATCAATTTTTTTCGCTATATCGCGGTTAATCTATTCTATATAATGTATGAAACTTTTATTGTTTTATTTAGCTTTAACTTCATTTAATTACGATAAAAGCTTTTGGAAAGTGAGATTTGTCATAAATTTGAGTTTACAATCTAATTTTTCAAAAAAAAAAAAAAAACTACAACTATACATATTAATATGGATACATAATCATAAGGACACCCTCCCAGAAATAACAGCCAGAAAGGGAAAAGCTACTATTTACGTTCCATCCATTAAGCACGAGTATACACATCTATAACATAAGAAGTTGTTTGTAACAAAATATTTTTCCTAATTATCAAAAGTTCAAATGATAAGGCACGTAATTATTTGATGTTAAGTCATTTGTATATCAACGTATATTTTAGATTTTTCATTGGTAGTATATTCCACTATGTTTGGAAATAACATTTATGTTTCATATTTAAACTAATTGTTTGAACCAACAAAGGCATATATCGTTAAAGCTAAGTATATCAATAGTTGTCTGATAAAACCCTATTGTTGTTGTTTGACTACATACTATATAAAGCAATATTTTTTGGGTAGCTATGTCATAGAAAATTAATCATGGGAATGAGATTGCCTCATAATGCTTTAACACTAAAATGTACGATATTATAACGAGTTTGTCAAAATTTTCTCTTTCTAAGAATCTAAGTACATTAGTCAAACATTCTGGTAAAAGATTTATAGTTTCACTCTTTTTTGATCATTTCTATTATGGTTCTCACTTAAAAAATTGCTCGTAAAACTTATGAATAGCGTGAATTAAAAAAAGCAACTAAATTATGGTAGCAAAACTGCAAAAGTGAAGTATAATACAACGTAAAAAATAAAATGCAATTTTATACGCAGTGTGAATGTTGAATTACATTTTTCCCCGAGTTTTACATTAACGAATATATATTTTTTAAAAGATTTATGAATTTAAAAATTGAGTTACTATTGTCAAAAGTAACATATTTTAGATTTTTATTGGAGATATTGTATAAAGTTTCCAACTCTGCCAACAAATAAAAAAACGTTTTCAACTATAAGCCCCTAGATCCCCTATAGTTAAAAGGCTGAAAGAACAATTAAGAGGCCATGCTGCCACGTTTTGCATCCCATCACAGGGATGCTGCCACATGCAGGAAAACTTGCATGTGTGGTTCTGAGCCTCTGGCAGAGACGGCCAAAAGAAATGGTCTGGCAGATTGAAAAGTGAAAACTCATCCTCCGTCCTCATTTCAACTTGCAAGACAAGTTTCTGCATCTCTCGAGGTAAAGTTACAAAGAAATCCTCTCTTCTGCTCCTCCTCCTCCTCCTCCTCCGTCTCCAGCCACTCTCCTCCTCCTCCGTCTCCAGCCACTCTCCTCCGCTTCCGTCTCCAGCCACTCCCCTCCGCTTCCGTCTCTAGCCACTTTTCTTCTTCTTTATTTTGCAACGCGAATGACAAACAAATGAAACCAGTACACAATGACAAAGATCAATCAATTAAAGGATTTCATTCATTAGTTTGATGAAAAACAAAGAAGAAAAAATTGGTAAGTTTGATCTGCAGATTCATCTTTTCCTTCTTCATTTCGTCCAGATTAAACGTTGTCCAAGAATCTTCTTCATCCTCTTAACTAGCGACAGAGACATCAGCCGTGTCCGTTCTCAATCCGAAGGGCCCGACACGGATCCCGTACCCGTGTCAGGGTCGTGTGGTCTGGACACCGCCCCTTCACCCCAAATTGAAGGGTCCATGTAACATAGGTGGTGGTGGATGCGAGTTGTGGTCGTTGATAGGTCTAGATTGTTGATGGACATGAGTGGTGGTCGCTGGATGGGGTTCAGTTTGTGGTGGTCATGAGTGGTATTACCATGTTCCACCGGCTGAGTCTAATACTACTTGGGTAGACAGTATTCACTTTTTCCCTCCCAACTTTGATTCGTCCATTTTGTTTGTTCTTACTGTCAAATGGGCCTTCAGATACTGCTTTCTCCTGCGAAATAATAGTGGGGAGTATGCTATCGTCTTGAATGCGGAGAGAGATAGTTTAAACAGCTATTCATTGAGGAGGATGTTTTTCAGGCTTTCTGGCTCCTTATAAGGATCAAGGCACCTATATTTGACTTCAGCTTTCTTCCAGCATTTTGCGTGATGTGTCCTTCAAAAGTCATCCTACGTTTCTGATTTTCCGGGAAGTGACGCAAGATGGAAGCTTGTTATGTCTCCCTAGTTCGCTACTTGGCTTGTTATCATACAAGCTTATAAAATAACGAAGATTGATAGATGGGGGGGGGGGGGGGGGGGACCTCACAAACAGAGTAATCTCAAGAACAAAATTCTATTGGTCTATTGATGATTGTTCCCTCTGGTACGACTAGGGCTACTTTATTGGCCTCAGAAGGCTTGTAAAACACTCTATAACATTCTAGATTTCTGTCTAATTAGTATATTGACCTAATATTACTTTAATTTGACTAAAAAGACCCTAAGGACCTTAGCAAATAAGGAGAGAGATACCCCTAAAGCTGAAATCCCAAAATTACCTAAATAACAAGAGTACTTCAGGCTATAGAATCTTCCTTTATTTTGTCCATCTTTCTCTTCCACTTGAAGAGAACTCGTCCTTTAGTTGATATATTGGAATTGAAATCTTCCATCCGGAACAAATAGATTTTTTAATTAAGCAGCTGCTTCAATTGACGAGTTTTTTCCCTAATTAATACATATTTAATACTTAATTACCAATATACTCCACTTTGAAACTTATTTACCCGCATACCACACTTCAAACAGCGATTGCTACCTCGAAAACGTGGTTTCAAACAACGATTTCTACTTAAAGGTAAAAATCAAGTAAAATCGCTATTTCAAATAGCGATTTCTACCTTGAAATCGTGGTTTCAAATAGCGATTTCCAAAAGTGTGGTATGCTGGTAAATAAGTTTCAAAATGGAGTATATTGGTAATTAATTATTAAATATGTATTAATTAGGGAAAATACTCTCAATTGACAGCATCTTGTAACTCCATAAATTTATGCTTCAGTTTATTGACAAGGTTGACCAGTAAAGATCAGCAAAAATGATGTATTTTTAACCCCAAGAAAAACTGTAGACTCATTGCTACCTCCAAATGTTTTAGTAACCTCTTTAACAGCCACTCATATTGGTTGCTTCCTTTTGATTCACTGCCCATCATAACGGAGGCAAAAGGGTATGATATCTCCTTAGCAGTTGAAATGGACAAACATGGCTTTTGCTTTACATGGTTATTGCACAATGCCGACTTGGTAAAGCGTGATTGGTTGGCATAAGGTAGAGGTTGACTCACAATTGTATCTTCATGTGGCTTGTATTTCAAGAGTCTTTTTGCAATAAATTGTGCATGGCAGAATAGGTTTAATGATCCTTCATGGTGTAACATTAACCTGTTCTCCCGATCCATGTTTTAAAACATTAATGCGCGCAATCCCCTTTAAGTTGTCGGCTGCTTGTTTTCATGCTCGAAGATCTTGGCAGGAACTTGAGTAATGTGGAGATCCATATTGAGAGTTTGGATCTCAATCTCTGACCAGCAAAGAATCAGAAATGTATTCAAGGCTTGCAGCTGAAGATCCAAATTCGAACTATATATTCAGCGTCTGCAACCGGATATACCAATTAATATGCCCATATGAGTTTATTCTGACGTAGAAGTAGTTTCACACATTGAAATGGCAATGGCCAATGGAGAGAGTTGACGAGGAAAAAAAAAGGCCTAGATTCGATGCGCACCTGATGAAAGTACAAGTACTTGTTAAACAAAATTATGTTAAGCAGCCAAATATTCTTCAAGGAGAAAAGTCAGCAGGGACTGTTGCTATTGAAGAAGAAAACCCTGCAATCACTTGACATTACCCGATGAGAGAATGGACTGAATATGGATGTCCAGTCCTCTCAATTGAACTTGAGAGGATGACAGGAAAAACGCGTATTTGGATCTCCAGTTGCAAACCCTGAATCGGTATTTTGAGTCTTTGATTTTGTGTATATGAGATAAGAGTAAGCTTCATACAGTAAGCCGAGGTAGTGCTCTCCCTCCTGCCTCCGCAATTCAGGACATCAAGCTAGCCCTAGCTAGTCCCATCTAGCATACGCTCTTCCTCTTCAGCCTATGGCTTTCACCTGAATGCTTTTTTTAGAATGAAAAAGCTTGATCGTTGTGTTTATGAAACTCTTGTAGAAATTAAAGACCAGTGGACTCAGGTGGTGAAATAGGAGATATCAGGAAACACCAAAGATTTTCGGTTTTACTTAAAAAGACCCAGTAAGCTATCAGTTTTTGTTATGTTGGTTTTCATATATATTCAGCTCAGTGCTAGGCTGCTAGGAAATCCTAAATGTCGAACATGAACCAAATTTGGTTCAGTTCCTTACCTAAAGCTTACTCCGGCCCCCGTTGCACATTATTAAGATGAGCCTTTTGTCTCGAAGGTTGTCTCTACCCCTTTTTTGGTTAAGAGTTCAAGAGATCAAAGAGCAGGGCTTTTTGAGCATGAGCTGGTCGATCCTGTCATACTGCATTAGCGTATGCCCTACCAAAACTGGAGGGCAAGGAGTCATCTTGAGTTTGCGGAGCTACTATGCTATAAATATGGCCGACAATGCGTGGCTCAACTTTGTTTTTCTGGGATTGTGGGTTGGACAGTGGCGGCATTTTATGAGGCTTTCTGCCACTACTTTTGGTGATTAGTGCAAGATTTGGATGTCCTGTGTGGCCCTTGAGAGTTGCTGTTGTAACAGGGTGGAAGATTTTTCCTCTTTATATGATGATGCGTGAGATGCACCCACTTGAACTCCTTTGGCTGGTTTCGAGGTAGAGGGTAATAGAGGTGTTTGAGTTCATGCGTGGAAGTAATGGCCTAGTTGGTTACTTGAAGTCTTCAGGGTTATAGCTTTGACCAGAGTATTCTTCCGTCTTCTCTGGTCAGGCTTCTTGGCCGGTGGTTTAGCATGCATGGTCTGATCCATTGTCATCGAATTGCTAATGACTTGCACTTCTGTTGGGCAACAAATTGACTTCTGTGCACATCAAGTTCGGCGATGAGCCATTGCCTTGTGCAGTAGTTGTTTTCTCAAGTGATTGTAACTATCACTCGGGTCGTTAGGGGTGTTTATGGTCACTCTTAGCTGCTGGAGGGGATTTGCTTTTGTTTTGTCAGTATTTGGTATGTGGCTCTTGTATACATGGGTTGTACATGGGTTACCATTGGTGTCGTTTAAAACATTTACTTCAACCAAAAAAACTGTATGGCAGATTTTGGGAGTTTTAAGACCTTCAGTAAGCTGATGGATGGAGTTAAGAAGGTGTTATAATCATTTCCATAAAGCACAATTTCGAAGAAAAACATTCTTTAAGGTCAGATCAGTGGAAGGAGTACTTGATACAGTTCAATATTAGGAGAACTGGAGGAAACATATTCCCATTTGTTCTAAAGATCATTTTTCGTGGAAGCAAATTTTCACTAAAGATGTATGCGGTTTAGTCTACATATCACAATTCTGGGAAATAAGATATGTGAAATAAGGGTGAAAAACATAAAAGAGTTTCAGTTTTCTCAAGCAAAAGCTTTTAAACTTGATCCATCCAGCCGCAGAGATGGTTTAGTTTCATAGTTTAACGCTTTGCTGCCTTTTAGACTCTTCTAATAATTAAGCATATCAGTTTTCTTAGTTAGAAACTAGTAGGCTTTGCTGCCTGTAGACTCTTCTAGTAAATATCCACGAGTTTTATGAACTTAACAAATTCTTTCTCCTCTATTACCTTTTTCTCTTCCAAATTGTTTTCCTTCCCTCCTTTTGGTGAAGTCCTGCACGAGTCATTATTATGTAATGATTGTTCTCAGATAAAAGAAGCCTCTGAATTTCTTATTTTTCTCATCTTGAATGTTGCTTTACTTCAGCAGTGTCTGAACTGGTAAATAGAAGTATGGTTCTTCACCCATGAATTTTTTGCTCTTCTTTTATTTATTGCCATAAAGCAGGAAGAGGCAATGCTGCTCAGACCCGTTATCAGGGACGAACACCAGATGCAAAAGTTGAACTAGAGAAACAAGCTAGCAATGACCCCAGATTCCAGTCCTACGAGGAAGACATGGAAGTAGGCTACGAAGACAAACCTTCGATATTGACTTTTGAAGGTCTGGAGCTGAAATTTCAGGATGAAATACTGAAGTTGGTGAAGGAACACAGTGATGCAGAGGATGCAGAAAATTCTAGGCACAGGGAGGTTTGTTGCACAGAAACTCGTCTTCGTTGACCTATTTTCTTTACTTTTCAATGGTTGTAGAGATGAAACTTGCATGTTGATCAATTTGGAAAAAAAGTTATTTTGTTGGCCTAATTCTTATACTAGCTTTCGTGCATTGCAAGTTTGGAATTGACGGATCTTCATACTTGGTCCGCTTAGCCACTGCTTTCATCCCCCATTCCTTTTCCTTCCAAAGAAAATTTTTGGGTGACATGATGTTAAGTTTACCTGCTTTTCCAATTTTTGAAGTTAACTAAGATTTTGTTAGGGATTGATGTTTCAGAAAATCATAGAGATCAATACTCAGTACCTGGAAAAGCTATCATTACTTCGAGCCCGACAAGCCAATAGGAGAGATGAGTATCTTTGCAAGGAAACACGTATGCGGCTAGATCAGTATCAGCAAGCTAAATTGCGCAACCACACAGCTCAAACAAGCCCAAATGACCTTTGCGGTTATGGTGGGGCTGCAGTCTCAGATAGATCCCGATCTTACGATGATCAACATGACTCCCATAGAGAGCCGCCTCCATTTCTTGGGAGGGGAAGAGGTCTAGGAAGTGAAGGCAGAGTTCCGTATCCTGAGGGCCGAGTTTACAACAATGCCGGTGCCCACTATCGCTGACAGCCTTCTCTAGTGTACTGAATCTCTCTGACTTTTTGCTCTTTCTAGTTTTATTATTCCTGTCTGCTGTTTGAAAGATAGGCGAATCCTTTTTGCGCGCATAATGTGCACAGCCTGATCTTTGCTAATGGCACAAAGGTTTCTAGTTAAACATCCCTTCTGTCAATGTGTATCGTGACACTTTGGAATTCGATATTGTTCTGCAGATGTTAAAGGAGGACTTATCCTTTTTTTAAAGGGTGTTTATAGCAACTAATAGCTCGCAGCTTATGTACACATGATTTGTTTTGTTATCCTGGAAGTTCCTCTTGATTCGTACAGTTACTGGTGTTCAGCTGCGAGATGCAACATCTAAAAAGAACTGGTCTGACTTCTAAAGAAGGTCAGCTTTGCCTTGTTCAAGTCATATCAACTCTCATGAGGAAACAATTGGACTGTGAAAGGTCGCACTGTTCGTTAAATAACCAGAGACCTTAATGACTTAGTTCAACTTACAGTAATGGTAAGGCCCTAATTGAATGATATGTAGGTTGAGGATCATGCTTACAATTGCTTACTTTCCTTGAAACTCTTGTGCACAAATTTGAAGTCACGTGTTAGTCAATGATTATAATTATCGATATCAAGATGATTGATCATAAGGTCAACAAACCACAAGTTCCACCAAGTTTGATAGCAATAGGCACAAAATTATTCACAGACCCAATCAGCTTTATGAGTTAAAAGTAAACATGAAGGGCAAGGAATAGTATAACCACATCTGACCCGCCCAAATGCTCGGCTCGGAAAGAAAAATGTCATTTATCTCTTGCTTTCATTTTCTTTACACTTAAAAAAACTGAGACCTAGAATTTTACACTCCAAGAATCTATACCTGAAAGCCTTTATTGGATGGAAACCAGAAGCTCCATCGTTGCAGACGCCAGACTTCCGCTGCTTTCATCTATGGAGTGAGCTGTAAAGTAATGCCTCAACTTCCGAGTAACAAAGTCAAGGGCCATTCAATTGCATAAAACCATGGAGTATCTGCATTGCGAAGTATCCTGCTCAGGTAAAAGATTGAACTTGTATCTCTGAGGCGAGGAGAGGTCCGGATGCATTTCGAGGTTGACATGAGATATAAGAGTAGTTAAGTTGAGGAGTTGATGTAGACAGCGAGGCCAATTTTGCTCGGAAGTTTCATAGCATTCCTCGATCGATCCATAAGCAGAGTTTTCCTGCCAGAGCTGGTATGAATCTTCTCAGACAAGATGCTCATTTGAAACAAAAACCTTGAAGAGTTCCTTTTGATTTCCTACCAGAGGGGGCATTCAGCAACTGTGCTTGCCTTGTCTCCCTGGCTATCGTATCTATTGACCACACGTCTGATAAATTCGCCAATTGACACTCCGAAAATGGACTTCATTTGTGAAGTATGTTTAATACGTCAGAGGCAGATTGCCCAAAGCCAACAAAAGAAACGAAGATATATATCAAGTGCACAAGACCAGAACTCCACTATAAAACACGGATTCATATAGACATTAGCCTTTTATGTTACACACAAACCGTACACAAAGCAAGGTCAGTAACAGCATTGCCTCGCCACACGTCTGATGTATTACCGCTACTGATACATTATATGTTCTTCGATTTACACCTCCAAAATTGTGACAGTTCCAATAATAGAAGGAAACAGTAAAAAGCAAACACGAGAGAGAGAGAGAGAGAGAGAGAGAGAGAGAGCCAGATTTCGTAGGCCTGAGGACACTGGTACACACTTGCTAGCACCAAGAAATTCCGATCAAAACTTTAGCCTCCGGCCCCTCGCAGCACCAAGGCCCCTGTAAAGGAGACTGATACCGAATAATATTCAAAATGCGTTTTATTTCTTCCCAACTCTTTTTTTAGGTCTATAAATCTTCCGGTTAGACTTGTCAACAGTAGAGCCCAGTGAGAAGCTTCCTCCTCCGGTATTAAAATCTACACTACTCGATGCCTGAAAAGGAGACGTGTTCAGCGGCGCACCTTGATTCTGTTGGCCACCAAATTGAAAGGGGACCTGTTGTGATGTAGCAGTTGAACCAAACGTGAAGCCAGCTGCAGGAGACGAGAACAGCGATTGACCAAATATCGGAGCCGCTTGAGTGGATGCCTGCACGGGGTCCTCGGCCATGCTGTCTTCCATGTTTACCTGATTACTGTTACTTGAAAAGGGTGTAAAAGCAGGAGAATTATCGATGGAGGGTAGCTGCACTTGTGTTGGAGATGATAAAGACGAGGTTGTGGCAGCGGACGAAGTGAATGAAAACGGGGAAGCTGATGAAGCACCAGTAGATGATCCAAAGACCATTGGCGCACTGTTGGTAGCAGCAACAGAAGTAGTAGATGCACCAAACAAGAACGATGGCGGTTGAGACGGAGAACTAAAATTAAAGATAGAGGACGACTTGACAGGCTGCCAACTTGAAGCAAATATGCTCGGCGTGGCACCACTCTCAGAGCTGGCAGATATGGTTGGTGAAGAGGAAGTCAAAGAGCTTAGACCAAAAGAAGCACCCGTACTGAAGTGGTTACTGGCAGGATTCGATGAACTAAACAGAGAAGTGCCGGAGGTAACAGATGCCATTCCAGACGTCCCAAAAACTGAAGATGAACCAGAAGTAAACGGGTTAGGCATGCTCTGTGCAACACTGGCAACACTAGATCCAGAAGAGGACACAGCTGCAGCCGCGCTAAACACAGATCCACTGCCAGTACCAAAAGGAGAACCCTGTGACTGAGTAGTACTAGAAGTTGCAAAAGAAGAGACTGATGGACTGAAACCGAAAAGACTGCTTCCAAAGGGTGTGCTGGGCCCATTTTCATTTTCCTTTTTTGCATTTTCATCTGCAGTTGAGAACGAAGAGACCGATGAACTGAACCCAAAAGGACTGCTCCCGAAGAGTAAGCTAGGCACGTTTTCATTATCTTTTTTTGCATTTTTATCCACAATTTCTGCAGTAGTTGACAATGCATTTGATACTAAAGTTGAAGGAGCCACAGAGGACCCAAACGTGAACACGGGTGCTGCTGGAACAGGAGAGGGTAAGGTGGTGGTGGAACCAGCGAATGTCACACTAGAAGGGCTGGTGGAAGATGGAGCAGCAGAACTACTGAAAGCCAGAGCAGGAACTGCAGAAGAAAATATAAAAGGGCTTGACGCAGAAGACAATGGCCCATTCTCTAAAGTTGATTGCTTAGCTGGTGCACTGCCTGTCGCCGAATTTGGTGCAGCAGAAGCTGAGGTTTCTGAAATTTCAACCTTCTGAGTACTCTTGTTATCACAGCTGTCTGAGCCGAAAGTATCTAATTGAGCATCAGACCTACCAGAAACGACGTTGGCCAAGCTGCATAGATACAGTAAAAGAATTTCATTAACCCTATTTAAGTTAAAAAAAATGCAAAAACATAGAATCTATAGACACCAAATCTTATTCTACCAAACAAATCCTGCCATTATGTCAGAGTAAGATGAAAAGTGTATCTTCAAAACGTTATATTATTGGATTGTAGCCTCAAATAAACATTATCCAGTTCATACTCTTTAATTGGAAAAGATCCAAAGCCAGCTATCGACTACTGTACAAAACCATTATAAAGCGCACAAAATCTTCGTTGTGACCCACTGAAGCTACCCATGCAAGTATATATACTTTATTAAGAAGTCCGTGAACCAAGTACTTTATTAATAAGTTGGTCGGGGGTTTTAATGCCTTTTCAGGTTGGTCTCTAGATTGATTCAGCTAGATTCTGATTTTTGAGGAGTTTATGTGCGAAATTGTGGCTTCTGTTTGAATATTGGAGTTGGTGCAAAAGCAGCCTGTTGCAAAAGATCAGCTCCAAACCAGTTAGGGTTTTCAAGCATTGGAGCTTGGTTTTCTAGGATTTGACCCTGCAATGCCGATCCCTCCATGTGTGCTATAAGAGCGAGAGGCCAGCACAAAGCCGCTGTTTTCTCTGCTGGTCATCTTCAGCATTCTGTTTAACGCACTTTCTTCAAGTTTCCAAGAAATTATCAAGTTTCTTATTGTTAGATTGCTTAGTGGGGTACTTTCATGCTGTTTTGAAATTCCAGCTCCATGTAATATTCATGGATGCATATTTATGCTCCCCGTTTGCATCACCACCCATGCCCTTTTAAAAATTATAACTTAGCTGAAATTAGTTTAAAAATTGCCAAATAATAAGGATGACTAAATAACAGCTGAGCATTAAAAACATAAGTAGAGACTGACCTGATTGAGCGTTCTGGTTTTGGATCTGAAGGAGCACCGGTCTTAGATCCCGAAAATTCCAAGGATGAAGTAAGTTTGAATGAAGGTACAGTTTCAGAATTCTTAGAGCTTAAACTATACAAGGGTGTGGGGACATGTGAATCCTTCAATGGAACTACTTTATCAGATACGGAAGCTGATTGAATGGGATGAGCTGTTATGGGACCAGGTGAAGTAGGGAAAGTAAAGCCAGTTTTTCGCTCATCATCAGGAGGTCCACTGAAGCTCTCTTTGTTGAATATAGAACCTTCAGGCGCCTTAACTTCAGGCAAAGTTGGAGATGCTACTGGTTCAGTATGAGAATCTTTGCTCTCCATCCCAGATGTCCCAACAGTACCTCTCGATTCAGCCAAATGTGTAGGTGAGAAACCATTAGAATGAATTGCATCATCCAGTTCCACAGAATCCTTCAAAGAACAGGAATAATATAAGTATATATCAGAAACCAAAGCAAGATGGAGCAAGCTCTACATTCATATAAAGGACATCAATTTATCACATCTCATTCGCTCTTTACAACCACAATAAAGAGAACAACACTGGCTTGATGTTAACATTTTAAAACCATCACCAAGGACTAACAGATCTAAATCATATTAATTAGCCACTTTTTAGGTAAAAGTTACACACCCCTCCAGTTGTGTCAAAATACGCACAAGACTGACACGCATATGGATAAAGCAAAAAGCATGTGTATCAACTTGCACCTCTCCATGAATCAGCTAGTCAAAACTACAGAACCCAAGCCCCTCAAAAGAGTGGGTTTGGCAAAAAACGGTAAAATAATTCTCTTGCCCAAAATTCCCCTGAAGTACCAAAAGATTGAGATTGGTAAAAGACGCTAAAATAATTCTCTAGCTCAAACTGCGGCAAACTGGCGAACTGGTTATAACACAGAATAGAGGGGGAATAAGTGTAATTTACCCATCTTTTTATGAAATTGATAAGTAACCTCAAGTAGTTTGTTTAATTAAGGTATTAAGACACCTGGAACCGATTGTACCATGTTTAGCTCGGGAGGCAGGATGATTAAATTGCAACAGCTGCTACACGCCATTGACTAGGTCGGACGTCTACAAGTCCATTGGCAGTTTGCAGAAGAGTACTTTCACATTCCCCATTCCAATCAAATTAGTAGAAAATGATTTAAGTATGGACAAGCATGTCTACACAAATATGAAAAGACACCACCACCAACCTCATGTGCACTCATCTGGAAGGCCCATTTCTTCTGAGCGGGTTTCGCTTCAAACTTTGGGATGATAGAATCTGCAGAGTTAGCAGGAACTGCTTCCACCGTATCTTTTGTCGAAGCAGCTCTGTCACTGTTCGTAGATGTAGTCAACATGTTACGATGAACTGCAAACTTTTTTTGGCCATCTTGTCCAACTTCATCTTGCTTTTGAGAGGTAGACTCACGAGCGTCATGTAACAAGATATTTCCGGCAGCCTCCACCTTATTAACATCATGGACATTCTCCAGAACCTTTGAGGTGTCCACTTCCTCTAGGCTTCTAAGAGCCTGCCCATGTAGCATATTTGGTGTCAATTTGGCAGGGGATTTCTCTGTCAAAACTCGCTTGGATTCCGCAGGTTTCTCCTTCGGACTCAACTTTTCGAGATGCTGCAATATTTTTGTGGCCATCTCACTAGATTTAGAAGGAACACACGCATAATTTGTGGTAGGAATGCAGTTATCCTCATTTTCTTCAACAGTTTTTAAAGATTTTTGCCTAGGTCCACCCGGTAAAAGCAGCTTCTGAGTCAGATTATGGTGTTGAGCAGCACCGTAAGCAACTCCAGTTCCAGGACTCCCCTGATATGAAAGATTAGCTTTCTGTCGGATTCTGCGTATGGCCCCACCAGTTCCAATATCATCAAGTACAGAACTTCTACGCTTTAGGGCCTGTAAAGAGCAGAAGGAAATGAGATGGAATAAGCTAATATAGTAATCAATAACACATTTCAGAAATTCAGTTCCCAAGAGTTCCGTCGTCACTTGGATAGTTACCACATTTTTTGACCCAAGCTTCCCATCATGCTCCCACGCTAACTGAGATGCTGATGGTGTTGACGATGGTCCAGCATAAGCATAAATTGAGGAGCCGGTACCCTAAAACTCCAGAAATATAAAAATAGAGTTGGATCCCAGCAAACATGAAGATAACTTGCAAATAATTATATGCGCAAATGCACCTTTTGGCTTGAGGTTGGCTGAATCCTGGAATAGGGTGTACGAGCCATGCTGTAAATTGCAGATCTACCACGAGATAATGGGGTCAAAAACCCATTTTCAGGAACACCAACACGGGCAGCAGTTTTTGATGCCAATGAGATGCTGGGTGATTTCGGATGAAATGGGAAAACACTGAGTGAAGTTGGATCGTCCTTCAGTATTTGACTGCGCATACCCAACATTGATGGAGATATTTTTGAAGGTCGGCTGCCCATGTAAGCTTTTGCAAGCTCAGCAGGTGAAGCAACATCCGCTTTAAGAACCTGAAGTCATTTTCATTATGCAAGTGACACACAATTGTCAAAACTAGAATACACCTAGTAATACCAAGAGATGCAAATTGAGTGCATCTTACTCTCGAATTTGAATCCGGAGTTGAAATAGTCCCCATAAATTCATCATTCACATTGGTAGTATCTCGAGTTGGTATGCCTGTGAATGCATCCCTTCTTTCAAGATCATACTCCGACTTCAAAAGATGTGCTTCCGTCCTATTCCCATCCAAAACAGGTAATTCAACAGTTCTAGAGCGCAACAGTTCCGTCAAACTGTCAATTTCAGATCTGCACCGTGTCAATTCACATCAGAAAACCAGCATTGACCCATGGCTATTACTAGTTGCATATATTGTCTTAAAGAGAGTAGAATATAGTTCCTCCTACATAAACCCAAAGTTAAACATCCACCAAAAAGGAGTCGACAACTGGTCACGTGCTTCTCAAAAATACCGACATTTGGCGCAAGCATGACTCCAGCACCATCCCGTGGGAACAAATTAATAATTTATATAAGCCAGTGACAAGCATCTCTTAACATAACTAGCCAATCTCTCCCAATATTCGACTTTTCGAGTAGGAAAAAAAATTATAGCTACCAAAATTGGCCTCATACAAAGGCTGGACGCAAACTGCAAACAACACCAAGCAAGCACAATTTCCTTGGTGGACTGCAGATTGAAGTTTTAGATCAGCCTCATTACAAAAGTTTAGTAAAAGTTAACAATACCTGAGGGCAGAAACTTAAAAACAGTGAAATGCATTGTTACAATCAAGTAAGATTAATGGATGTATTCAAACAACGGCAGATTATATACAATTATCTTGACCAAAAAAACTAACCTGGTAAAGGTCTTCTGCTTTAACATTTGCTCTAGCTCAGAAATTCCACCACGATCAGGAGTTCCAGTTAGATTTCCAACATCATCTCCAGTACAATTCTTCACCTCAAAAAGAATTAAAGAAAGATATAAGTACGAGAAGCGCATACATATCAATGTACAAAGACAAAGTAATCTGACACGCCAAATCGGACCATGCCACCATGGAGTCCCTGTTGGACACCACATAAGTCATGTGGACTTCTGAAAAGAAACCAAAAGACATAGGTAACAGGAGCCCATACATAATAAGAAAAACAAGGTTATTTTTAACCGGCAAGAGAGAAACAAAACTCCTACACTACTTCACGAGCCCAAAACACGTGATAAACCAGAGAGAAACTAAAAGAAAAATATATAAACGCTTCCCCCCACCCCCCGCAGCACCAAATGGAGAAGGAAGGGGGAGATCAAGGAAGAGAGAACATCATGAACAAAGGCATATGGTAAATGAGTGATTCAAGTGGAAGCAGTAATAATTATCAAGGCTTACATTGATAACTGCCTCCTGAGGCCTGTCCACTGTTTCTTGATTTGCATCTGGTCACATGAAAAGATGCATGAGGTGTATTCTAAAGTTGATGTATAAACAGTATATTAGAATCTTTGGTTGGTTATATGAGATTACCAAGAGAGTCCAAAATAGCAACGAGAGTAAGAAGGAAATCAACAGAACGTTTAATATAATATGTAAAAACACGGCGAGCTAAAATATCATGATACTGGCAATAAGACTCAAATTAGAAACCCTTAAGCATACAAATATCAGAGGCCCTATCTTCAAAGCGATTTGTCCAATGAAATTTATACAGAAACCTACGTAAGCTTTTCTGTAAACATTTGGACGACGGGGCTAAGGTTTTCTCTATCTTATACTCAATAAGAGCGAGCTTGAAGGTTCATTGGAATCAGTACTAAGTGCCAAATGTGTCAAGCGATATAGGAACGTCCTACAACCTCAAGGTTCCTCGCCTAAGACCTTCCTAAAGAGAAAAGAATGTCATGCAAGCAACCTTGTCATCAGGGCATTTTAATTCTACATTTATAACGAAGTTCCTACGGATAGCATTACCTTAGTAGATAGGATGAGCTATTCATTCAGTATTTTAAAATTCTGGTAAACTGTTCAATAAAGCAAATAAAATAATAATATCTTTAGGCTCTCTCCGTATTTGCATTGCCTGTGACTTCATGACTACATCTTCTTAATGTATAATTTTCTTTTTATGTGAGGCTATGATTTTAACCTTTCGGAGAATGGTTGTGTTATAAACTTATGATGCAGGTTGGTGCAAAATTGCCGCAAACTTCACATTAAACATGGTGAACATGTCTACATTGTTCAAGAATGTTGACTGCAATTCATAAAAAATAAAGGTATATTGTCACTGCAAAGGGCATCCAAAAGTTGAATGCATGTCAATCTATAGTAAAAAGGGAAAGCAACAAGGGGGAAAAAAATTAAAACATAACACGTCAAAAAAAAAGAAAAAAAAAACAACACGGGTTCAGTAAACAACAACTAGATTCCCTCAATAATAGTGGCATTGCTTTAGGTATGCTATGGTGAATAAAAAAATTGGTTAATGATTTATTTACTGTAGCTGCCTTCCAAGCCTAACTCTACAACTAACCCTGCCAATGCTTGATAATTGCATGATAGTCAACCACACCTGGTAAATGTTTACTCTCACAAGACACCAACATGACACCTTTTCGCTTCACTCCATTTGTGGAAATTTGGTGTCTTACCCCTCGTTAGAGGAAGCAATAAGGTCTAGCACTAAGGATTTCAATTGTTATCAACTCGCTTTGGCCAGATAATTTATTTCCCAGGACCTATGTTACATGGACTCTTCGGTTTGTGTGAAGTACCCGTGTCGGACACTCGACACTTGGACTTGGGTATGGGATATGTGTCCGACACATCTCATAGGATATGTCCTTATGATAGTCTTTTGTTTAATTAGTTATTACTTTGAGACGAGACAAGTTGTCAATTAAAATCAAATACATCGCATAAAACACTTTTTGGCCTTAGAATTAACTAAAAAGCAATAACAAATATGAACATTTTGCCGTGTCCCCGTGTCTTGCGTTTTCAAAATTAGACAAGTCGGACACTTGGACACGTATCCAATCTGGACACTTGTACCGAGTCCATGTAACATAGCCCAAGACAGTAGTTTGTTGAGGGGAAGAAAGTTTCCAAGAAATTGGTAAAAGTCCAAAGTGAGAATTGCTGAAATCCATCTCCTCAAAAACGAGACCAAAAAAGCAAGCAAACAACAGATGAAGCTGGTTTTATTTTGAGAATGAAGCAAAGAAACAGTCTTTCCAAAACTGATAGTACTTTTCCAACTACAAACATTGGGTGCCAGGCCGGAGAAGTCTTTCACACATACAAGAAAAGTGTAAGACACAAGAATGGATGAGTCAGATAAGCGCTACACACAGATACGACTTCCTTAAATTGCAATATATTCCCCTCCGTTCTCTTGGAGTACTAGCAATTATAGTCATACTAATACTCCATTCTCTTGGAGTACTAGCAATTATAGTCATACTAATAATGACTACGGAATATGCCACATCCCAAAAGCAAATGTTTTGCTGATTCTGAACTTAGAAAAGAAAAAACATGTAGCATCCATCCCTCATTCCCATCAGAAAAAGCAGTTCCTTCTAATCTCCTAATTGAGGTAAAGTCCAAATTTAATTGCAGGCTTAACAACTAAGTTTCCAAATAAGAAACACCTGACCCAGTTTCTATTTTGTACACTCCATTCCAAAGGAAACAATTTAAATTCGTTGGTTCCCCAAAGTAAGATAAAGCTACTCACTTCATACCATTTTGCTCTTACTGACGATTCAATGTCCAATTCTCTAATCCACAAAGTTGTCTAAACCCTAAAACATCTCCCAATCCCAACTACATAAATAGCCAATTTCCCTTGACGTATCACCTTCAAACCGAATGAATCCATTTCAAAGCAAATGTAACCAATCTAGCCTTAGCAATTAAGAGTTCAATTTCGAACTTAAAAGAACTTGCAATTACCAAGGACAAAACAGTAATACCAAACCTGGTGGGGGCGGCGGCGGCGGCGGCAAAGAAGGGAGGCGCTTACGGAACACGGAGGAGTAGAGCATGTGAACGCCGGAGGAGAAGAGCTTGGAGGCGGGGTCCACCACCAGCTTCGAAATCCAGCCGTTGCTCGTGCCGCTAGGGTTTCTGAGCGCCGCCGGCGGCCGATCGTACGGGGTGGATTGGGCCCGCCGGAAAGGCCTCTTGCGGAACTTTCCCCCCGCTCCGCCGTCGTAGGAGGAGGTTGCTCCGTCGCCAGGCGTCGCCATGGAAGGAAGCGCGTGCTCTATTGCAAGTTGTAGAGAGAGAGAGCGAGTAGGGGGGAGAGAGAGAGAGGGAGTGCAAAATTAGGGTTTTATTTCCAGGGTAAGAGAACAGTGTAGAAAAACAATAAAAATGTGCGTTTGGGGAGCGTAAGAGAGAGAAAGAGCGATTCTGTTAGAGAGACAGAGAGAGAGAGAGAGTTCTATTTTTATTTTTATTTTTATTTTCAACGGAGGGGGTGAATATATTTATATTTTTTTGAATTGTTGAAGAGAGATGCAGCAACAACAGGGGGGAAGCACGAATTTTTTAGGTAGCGGGCTTCTGTTGTACGGTCCAGATCAGATCGTGACCATTGGTCGTGGGTGAAGATTGGTAAGGGCTAATATCACTTTAATCCCTCAACCTATCTCCTCATTCTTTAACAAGTCCTCATACTCTAATTTTCGTTAGGATCGTTCTGGTACTTTGCTCAACCTTCCATGACATTTCTTGATACAAATTTTGGGGTAATTTTGTCAATGAAATGATATCATTTCTCCCATTTTTAACCAAATAAATGTTTTTGGGTAATTTTGTCAATAAAATTATTTCTTTTCTCTCAATTTTAACCAAAATCTGCTATTACTGTTAGGTTTTCCACGCCTAATTTCATCACTATTGTCAACGATATAAGCCTCATTAATTCTATGTTTGTTTGTTCCTCCCCATTTACTTGGTCTAACCTATGACCTGGTACTCCTTTTTGCCGAAATGTTACAAGCGGTCACGACCCTCAAGTTATGACCATTACCACCTAACCACACAACACGCAGGTATGTTACCCATTCTTCAAAGTCCTGTTATATCCAGGGGCGGATCCAGAAAGTCTAATGGGGGGTACCGAAAAATCATTTAAAAAAATTTAATGACTAACATAAAAGAATTTAGAAGGTTCAAGTTCACATAAAACATGAATAATCAAAAATACATTATAATTAAAGTCATTATTGAATCCGTTAAATACAAAATAGAATGCTCAATTTGACTACTAATGTAATATCCCGAACTTCGGGAGCTGTTTAAAATAGGCATCCGTGACTCGAAAAATAAACGACCGCTAATTTTGAGCAATACTCAGGTATTAGAAGCTTGTGGCAGCTTAAAAGAAGTTTGGGGCAAAAATATAATTTTTAAAATTTTGGGGGTATTTTTGTAATTTTGAAAACTTGAGGGGCTATTTTGCAAATTTTGAAAGTATGCCCTAGGTGTCAATTCATGGAGAAGACCTCCTTAATTAGTGCCACCCCTTGCTACTTCGTTGATGACTCATGAAATTGGGATATAAAATGATAGCTTAGAGAATTAAACAAAAGAAAACAAAAGAAAGCAAAAGAAAAAAAAAGGAAAAGACAAAAAGGGAAACCTTTCCCTTTTGGGAAAGAAGAAGAACAAAACCGAGAAGAAAGAAACAGAGAAGGAACAAGAAAAAAAAACAGGGATTTGGACACAGAGAGAGATTGAAGGAAATTGGGGTTCTTCTCAAAAAGGGTAATTCTTGTTCCCTTTAGTGATTTTGGTGGGTTAAAAGTATGAATAGGTTGTGCTCACAGCCGTGAACACGTGTGTGCGTGTGTGTATGCATATTTGCGAATTTCGGGTTATGAATCGGATGAGTTGCAGTGTCTTGAAGCTTCATAGGGTGCGGGGTGAGGTTTCAGTGAATTTTCGAGGGGTTTAGAGTATCAGTTTGTGTGGGTTGGTGAGTGTTTGTGACTGAACTATGTATGTGTGTGTTCTTGGTGTGCGGGTGTGTGTAAATATGGTAATCCGTGTGTATGGGTGGTGTAAGGAGGTGTAATTGTATTTAGATTAGGTTAATGGATGTTAAGTAATCTATGTAGGTGTCTTCTAGTGTATTGAGGACAAATCAATGGGTGTACGTGTAAGTTGAAGCAGCTGTGTGTCTCGGCTGAAGGTGGAAGATAAGTGTGTGCAGCTGAGGTGCTTTAGTGTGTGTTTTAATCCAAATAGTAACTGTTTTTGTCGCTACAAAGGGAGTATTAATTAGGCAGCTTTTGACAAATTTATAAAAATAGTTAAGGTCATAATTGGACAAAACTCAAAACAGTAACCCCTGATAATTATACGAGAACTATGCTCTGGAAATTTTTGGAAATTTTTAGGATCCGCGAAGGGTGCTAAATTGGGGGTATTGATTAAAGAAATTTATCAAAGTAATTAACCTAGTAAATTAAGTTATTTTAATCTGAATTTTTACGGAACCTCTATTTTATAGATGTGATTCATTATCTAAAATTTCGGGCCATTCTAAGGCCGATAGGTATTTTTCGCGAAATTGGCCTTTTAGCGCTCGGTTTGGGATTTTAGGGCAAAAATTTTTTAAAATACTTTTTAGGCCAGAAATGATATCAGGATACTTAAAATAGCGGTTTAAGATATTTTTGATATTTTTCTCGTGCCGGAAACCCCCAGGGGTGTTTTGGTAATTTACCACCCCGGAGGGGTATTTTGGTAATTTGACCTAAGAAATGTATTTTGGATAAATTCACATATGGTAAGGTTCTTGTAGTGATTTTACTCACAAGAAGACCGTTTTGGTGATTTAAGTCTGATAGGGGCATTTTGGTAATTTTACACCCCAGGGGCATTTCGGTAATTTTACATACCTGGAGAGGGGGGGTTCATTTTGGGAGTATGTGTGAGTTTATATTAAGTTATAATCTTGTTCTGTAGGCTGTATTCTAATGATTCGATTATTCCGTTCAGGTTAAAGCTAAAGACTTCTGGTTAGGATAATTTAGCTGTAGATCCAGGTAAGGGATTCTATCTGAACCTTAGGAAGGACTTTCGTCTGAACCCTTATTTTGATAACTCGTACTCGCAAGTACTCATTTGATTTACTTATGGCTAATGCCGAACTCTGAATTTGGTATGATATCAGCATGTTCTTGTCCAGAAAACCCTAATATTGAACTTGAATCGATTATTTAAAAATCTTGTGATGCTCGCCTGTTATTATGTGCTGAGCAGATGTGACAATTGTCTGTATCCGTTCTTCCCGATTATTGTGCTTAAAACTTGATAATTATTCGTAATCGCTTTGTTGTTTATCTGCGATTTTTCTTCTGGAAATTCTGATTTCTTCTGAAAATTCTGAATGTTGACTTTATGTCAGTATGATTATTGTTATTGGAATCCAAATTGATTTCGGTGATTAAGCTTATGTTAAGGCTCACTGATATTATTGATTTTCTGTGTTATCCTTGGTTTTTGTTCTGTCGGAGGGCGTAATAAGGCTGGCCTGAATCCTGCAGGAAAAAGCAGGCTAGTACCCAAGTGGACTAGTATTTTAGTACATGATGCATGTGTACACTTCTGTGCTTTGCCGGAATTGCATCGCGACTGCCCAGGATCAACGTTGATTTTTTATTTTATCTGCTCTGTACACTGCCGTGACTATTACGAAAATGTCTGAAAAGTATTATCTGAAATGATCTGTGCTTCTGTTGAAATCCTTTGAAAAACCTTTGTTGTATTTGGAAATGATGACTTTAGAAATGATCTATTATCGATTATTCTTTTTGGAATTGGTCATGTTTGTTCTGGTTTATTTTGGTATCTATTTCTGATGAGTTTTGATCATTTTGGAAGTCATTAAGTTTTTGACCATCTGAAGTATTCTGAAAATTTTCGTCGGTTGGATTCTTTGAAATCGTTTTGTAATCATGTTGGTAGTCATTGTGCGACCTTACTGAGCTCTCAAAAGCTCACCCTCCGTTTGGCTCCCTTCTGCAGGTAATGATAAGCTGTAGCAGGTTCGGGAATGGGTTAGAATCTGCATGAGGTTCCGGTGAGCCCATCACCACTGTATAGTAAGACCCCTGTGCGGGTCGGTACTGATAATTTATTGAATTGCGAAGAACCTAAGCTGTAATAGTTTAAGCTAAGCAATTATGATCCAGTTTTTTGAGAAATCTGAGTTGATGCTGAATTAGATGATTTGGAATATGTGTTAGTGAACAAGTTTGACAGGTTTGATGTGATCTGGTAGGTTAACGACCCGGGAGTTCGCGGCCACGGAGCTCCGGATTTTTGGGGGCGTTACAACTAACAATATATTTGCACTATGCAAAGTAATTTATTTAACTTGCTAAGGTTAGTCAATAATAAATTTTTAAGTTTATATGAAAAGAGCTTAACTCTTACTGTATAAATATATTATTAATGTTATTATTAACTATACGAGTACATTAGTTACGTACAAGTTAACCAACTATAAGAATTTAAAGTTAAGGAGAAAAAAAAAGAACGAACCTTAATCTATTCATTTTTTTTCTTAGTAATGTGGAGATTTAGACTTTGGGATTTAGAAGAGTGATGATAGATAAAGAAAATGACAAAGATAAAGACTATGATAGGGCACAAAGAATAAAAAACATAACAAAATAAAATCCTAATAAATTAATGTTACAATATAAAAAAAATTTATAAGAATTTTAAATGTGTTTATACATTATCTAAGAAACAAAAAAAATTCCAAAAAATATTAAGGGGTGCCATGCCCCCTCCCCCCTCCCCCCCCCCCCCCCCGCGGTCATGGGGGTGGTCCGCCCTGACTGTATCTGCCACGACATTACTTTAAACCCCTATCACAGATCGCCTCCCGGACAGAGTTAGTGAGGAAGTGATTAATACTCTAGCCAATAATGATATCATCATCTGTGATGCAAAAATGATCAAGCTTGCTGACCGAGATGTAGTCAGGAATATCGTCTGAAAATGAATAGTGATGTTGGCTGAAGATATGAGTGACGAAGCTAGGGACTAAGGCAGCTGAATGTTTAAGAATGTGTTGGATGCCATGGGATAGTCATCCCTGTTTTGTCCTTGAAGCGGTGACCAGGGTTGGATAGAAGTCAGCTGTCTTGTCTTCTTTAGCAAGGTGATACAGTGGTTAGTAAGTGTGGATGATTGGGATATGATATGGAGAGGTCCCTTATTGATGTGCTGAAATACTAGCTCATTAAGGTATAGCTAAATGTACCAAAGAATGCAGAAGAAGAGGAGTTGTGAATCTTTATTGGCCAGTGGAAGGAGTTGGTGGTGCTAACTAAGCTATCAACCATTCCTCGAAGGAGGGGATATGAATTATTGACAGTATGCCTAGGTTACTCCCAAACCAAACCGTGCATAGTGTTAGACAAGAGTAAAATAAGTGATTTGAAGCTTCGATATCTTGATGACAGAGCTGGCAACTAGTATCTAAATGTATACCTTTTGCGACAGAGGGAACTCAACTAGGGTAGACGATCCCATTGGAGTTGCCATAAAAAGAATTATAATTTGGGTAGAGCTTGAAGTTTCCAAAAAATTTGCCAAACTGAAGGGACTGGAAAAGAGCCTGAGGCAAAAATTCCAGTACTAGAGTTTGAGTCCTTGTATTACAGTTTATATGCTCAACTAACATAGAAGTGACCATTTAATGTTTCCGTCCAGATTGGTTTATCAGAGCGACCTTCTTGTGAGACAAAAACATCCAAGATATCATCTGATATATGATCAATAAAAAGTTGTCAGATAAGAGGCTCATTCCATTTCTTATTTTGTATACAGGCTAAAACTAACTAATCCGGTGAGTTGTCATTCTGGAATTATGTTAGGAAAAGAGGATCGACTATAGGCAGCCATGAATCCTTCCAGATTCAAATTTGTTTTTTGTTGCCAACTTGCCGCTAGAGATTGTGTAGGAGGACATCCCTTCCTTTTAAAATACCTCTCCAGCCTCAGGATGCCCTTAAGTTCATTTGTATTAAGAGAAAAGTTACGATGTTACAGTATTTTGCTTTGAAGAAGGAGGAGAGAAGACCTTCAGGTTTAGTTATTAATTAGAAGCCAGCTAAGCTTTGCTATGAAGGATGTGTTGAATAGATAAGAGGATTGGAATCCTAGTCCGGCAAGCGAGATTGATGCACAGAGTGTGTTCCAGTTGATCCAGTGAAATCCCTTGCTTCTGTAGTATCCTAACCACTAAAAATGGCTAAGGATGGAGTTTACTTTTTTGCAGATGTTGAGAGGGAAAAGGAATGCTTGCATATGGTATGTTAAAAGGGATGCGATGACTACTTTAATAAGTGGTTCTCGGCCAACTTTGTTAAGGAGGAGGCTTTTCCATCCAGCACACTTTTGATGTACTATATCTATTAGTTGATTAAATAAGGCCATCCTATGTGTCACTATATCCAATGTGGTTCCCAGATACGTGCCCAAAGAGTTATTGATGAGAATCCCTAAGTTGTGTGAGAAAAAACCACCAAGGAGGGTGGGGTGTTAGGGCTTAGGAATAAGGTGGATTTCTGAAGATTGATTTACTAGCCTGAGTCTCTTAAATAAGTGGTGAGTATGATTTTGAGATGAAAGAAGAGAATTTAGTCATCTGCAAAAAAGAGTTGATTTATAGGCAGTGATTTCGGGGTCGCTCGGAGTCCAACCACGCCTTCATGTAGGCTTGAAGGAAGAATTGCAAGAGGACTTCAGTGCACAGGATAAACATGAAGGGTAAGGGGGAGTCTCCCTGCCTCAGTCCACATTTAGGAATGAAGTATTCTGTTGGGGAACATTCTATAAGAACAAATAAGGAAACAATGGTAATACATTGCATGATCAGTTTGACCTATTTAGGATAGAAACCCAGATGATACAATACGGCTTCAACAAAGTCCCATCTGAGTTAATCAAAAGCTTTACTCATATCCATTTTGAGAGATCATATAGCCGAAAAACCATGTTTCTTGATCCTGATTTTATTAGATAATTTCTGGGCTACCAGAATACTGTCTGCTATGTGTCATCCATTGGTGAAAACATTTTGATACAGCGAGAGGAGGGTGGGAACGATTGCTTTCAGTCTATTATAGAGAACTTTGGCTATGATTTTATATATGGACTTGCAAAGACTGGTCAATCAAAAATCCCCAGGATAAGTAGTTTTGGGGATGAGTGTTATAAAAGTTTGATTGACTTCTTTTAGCATATATCCAGAGTGTAGAAAGGATAACATCGCAGCCGTGAGAGATTGGCCCATGAAGTCCCAACATTTTTTATACGCTAGCGGTGGAAAGTCAGAGATTTTAAGGGTTTTAACTACAATATAGCAATTTTGATTTCCTCTGCAGTTATGGGGTTTCCAGCTCCTGCTATTGACTTGGGGTTAAGTGGGAGGTCAAGAGTCCTACTGAATGCAAGTCCCTATCTTCTTATGAGGGGATCTAGAATGGATGTGAAGTGACTGATAAAGAGGTGCTAAGGATATTTGTAAAATTACCTTGTGAATGACTCATTCTAACGAAGGTATGAAAGAATTTGGTATAGCTGTCTCCGAGAGCTAGCCAAATTTTTTTCGAGCGCTATTTCCAGAAAATTTCCTTGTAGTCAAGCAACCAATTGAGTTGGTCACTAAATTGATTGTTCTGAGTGACTGATGAATCATCTAGTAGTTGTTTCTGGACAATTGATAACTAAAGACAAGTTTGTTGGATTTGGGAAGCCAGGTTGAGAAAATGTAAGTTGCCCCATTCTGAGAGTTTTCGGAGGACGGCTTTGTGTAATTGAACCAAACAAAAAAAGGGAGCCAGTAATAGTTTTATTCCAAATAGATCAAATCAGGTCTTTCTGTAATACCCGCACTTTTTCGAGCACGAATCTTTTGAGCGAGTTAAAAATATTTTTTTAGAAGTGGTAATAATTAGAGGATGTCGGAAAAAAAGGGGGGGGGAGAGTTAAGATGCATTGGAGATTAAGTTTTAATTTTTACAAGTTTGGGGGTTCTTTTTATAAATATGTAAAATATGGGGTATTTGTGTAATTTTATAAAAATAATTTAAAAACCATGTTTTTATAATCTTGCCACCACCTACCGGCTTTCAATGACCAAGTGGATTATATAGTTTTATAATGGTTGGGGATAATGACTTCAAATGAAAGAGAGAGAGAAAGCAGAACAACAAAAAAATAGAGAAGAGGAGGAAAAAGAAACAGAGCACAGAAAAAGAGCTTGAGAAAATAGAAAGAAGACAACGGGAGAGGGAGAGAGAGAGAGAGAGAGAGAGAGAGATTGGAGGGAATTCTCCAGGGTAATTCTCTTCTCCTTTCTACTGTGTGTTTCAGTGTGTGCTGTGCATTTTCTGTGTATACAGCATGTGGGTGGCTATATATATATATATATATATATATATATATATATATATATGTATTTATATTCATGCGAGTGTGGCAGTGTGAGTCTGTGTGTATATAAGTGTGTATGCAGGTGTAATGGTGGGTGAATTGTGTGTTGTTGGGGGTTTATATGAGTGTTTAAGGCTAACGACCATATGTGGAGCTCGACAGAGGAGGGGGAGAAAGTATCCCAATGTGGGTGACTGTGTTTTGCTGTGAATGGGTCTCGAGTGTGTGAGTTTAGGTATGATTTTGGTGTAATAATATGTATATATCATGTAGGTGTGAGTGTTTCTGTGAGTTGGAGGGTGAATGGTGTGTGTACCGTGTATGAGATGCAGGGCGTGGGTGTATGAAGGATACTTCTGTGACTGCAGCATTGTCATTGTGATGGAGTGCGTGTGTAAATCATGTGTTTGACTGTGGTGTGTGAATGGGTGCATGATCGTGAAGATAAGGTGTTTAATTTATGTGTTAAGGCATGTATTTAGGTATAATACACTTGGGTAGGGGTTTGGAGGTAGTTGGAAGAATGGCAGAGAGATGAAAGGAGGTGGCAGAGTGTTCTTGGTGAACAGTGTGTGTGTTTTTGGTGGACAGTGAATGTAGGCGTGTAAAGGGTGCGAATATACGGGTGTTAATGTATGTGTTTTGGTGTGTTAGGATGGCTAAGGAGTGCTATTGTGTCTATATATGTAATTATGTGGGTGTTAGTGAATGAAGAGAGGGTCCAGCGGCGGTGGGTATGGTGCTGGGCAGTGGGGTTGATGAAGACAAGTGTGTGTGGGTGAAGGTGAAGGTGAGATACTAAGTGCTATGATTTGAATATTAGTAATTTAATTAGGCAGTTTTAATCTAATTTTTTATAAATAGCTAGAATCAAAATTCGATAAAGTTTAAAACAATATCCCCTATTATTCTTACAAGACGTACGCTCTAGAATTTTTCGAGAATTTTTGGTATCTGCGAAGGGTGCTAAATTAGGGTATCGGTTAACCAAAATTATAGAATTATTTGGCATAGTAAATTAAGTTGTTTTAATCTGAAAATTTTATGAGAACCTTAATTTATTAATGTGATTAAGTATCTAAAATTTTGTACCATTCTAAGACCGATAGGTATTTTTCAATCGAACCAGCTTTTAAGTTCTCAGTCTAGACACCGGTTCGAAATTTTCGGGTGAAAATTTCTTAAAATACTTTCTTAGCCCAAAAATGACTTTAGGATGCCTAAAGCAGTGTCTTAAGATGTTTTTGGAATTTTTCAGAGCCGGGAACCCCGGAGGGTATTTTGGTAAGTTGCTATCCTAAAGGGGTATTTTGAAAATTTTACCTATATAAAGTATTTTTGAGTAAATTCACATACAATAAGGCTATTTTAGCAATTTTAATCACTAGAACGCTATTTTGGTGATTTAAGGATGCGAGGGGTGTTTTGATAATTTTTCATCCCAGGGGCATTTTGGTGATTTTACACATCCGGTGAGGGGATCGTTCAGGAATGTGTGTGAGTTATTAGTGAGTTATAATGCAGCATGTTAAGTTATATTCTAATCTTTGGACTATTCTATTTAGGTTTAAAGCAAAGGATTGTTCGATTAGGTTATCGTAGCTGTGAACCAGGTAAGGGTTTCTATCCGTACCTCGAGCCATCAGTTTGCTTTCACAGTTATTCTTTTGTTGCTATGGCCATTGTTGAACTCTAAATATGCATTGATTTCGATATGTTATTGACAAGCGAACCCTGATGTTAAACCTTATTCAATTATTGAACTCCTACCGGTGCTCACCTTTTATAGCATATTGAGCATTGATTTGTTTATTGTTTCTATGATATCTTTGTTCCATATACTGACATGGGAATCGGTCCTGTTCTGAGGCGGGCACTTTAAGGCTGGTCTGAATCCTGCATGGACTGCAGGCTAGTACCTAAATAGACTGGCATTCTGGTACATCGTGCATGTATACATTTTCTGAGCCTTGCCTGAATGACATTGCTACTACCCATGATCAGTATCTTTGAAATTTATGTGCATTGTATCTAAATTGATCATTTCAAGAATGTCTGAGAACAATTGTCTGAATATCTTATCAAAAGGAACTAAGTGAAACTCTTCCCTAATCTTGTCAGAATATTGTGACTGTTTGAAATCCATTAACTGTTTGTCTTTGAATGGTTTTAACTCCCTCAGGGATTACTTTGAACGACCTTATTGAGCTCTCAAAAGCTTACCCTTAATTATTATGTTCTGCAGGTAGCCCTCAGCGGTAGGTCGCGTAGGGAAAAGCTAGCGTCGGGTAAGACTTTAAGGCAGTTACCCTAGTCTGTGTAAATAGGACCCCTGTATGGGCCTGTAAAGTTAGTGTACCTCTTAAGAACTTATGTACAAGTTTGTAACGGCTTAAGCTTAGAATTCCTTTTGTGGAACTCCATATTGTTGGAAGAACTTAGCGTTATGTTGTTTTATGGATCTAAAATTATGACAAGTGCTCTGATCTGCGTGATGTTATAGGTTAACGCCCTAGGGGTCCGGAGCAATGGAGTTCCGGATTTCAGGGGCTTTACACTTTCCCTTCTTGATGCTAAAGCCACATAGCTTCAAAACGTTTAGGGTGTGCGTTGGTGAATCTGAGAGGTTAATAGTTAACAAGAATGGGGCCATGGTCAAAACCCTGGATACCCAAGTTGAGAGTGAGTCCCTTGGGGTAAGACATGAGCCAGTCCATATTGGAGAGACAACAATCTACCTTTTCCAAAATGCTATCGAAACTACGCCTACCATTTGTCCAAGTGAAGATCGGTCCTGACAAGTAAATATCAACTAGCCCGTGGTTTTGGATAAGGTTATGTAAATGAGAGTGATCAGGAAAGTGTAATTGGGTACGACTAGTTTTTTCCTCCCCGGAAATAACTTAGTTAAAGTCACCTATCAGGAGCAAAGGACCAGAAACCTGGTAAAAAATGCTCACCCCCCTGTGTATAGCGTCGATGAGTTAGGTCTTTGGAGACATACGAGGGTTCTCTCGATCGACGAGTTAAAAACTTAAGTAGTAGGATAATGACAGCTTTATATCCATCTTCGTAGTGGTGCCACCGTCCATGTCTATCCCGGACAATGAGTATTGCGCTTCTCTCAGTGCTACACTTAAATAACAATAATGGCAACAAGTTGATGGCTTTTACTTAAAGTATCCCTATGCGAGGTTAACATTGCTGACTCGCATGGTACTGCTACTGATCTGGGCCAACTCTATTAGTTCAAGGCCAATCTCTTAATGTCATGGGGGTTCTGCTTTATCTCAATTAAGGAGTTAGGTGGTGGTGGTGCGTAAAATAAATTGGCAGCATAGTGTTGTAATTCGTTGTCATTGTTGGGGCTAAAATGTGTGGTAAGTTGATGGAATTGAGTGGTCCATAGTGATGAGGTCCCTCATGATGGAATTGGTCTTGAGGATGGAGGGCTTGAGGTGGGTACTTTGCTAAATACCGAAAGCTTCTAATACTGAATCCAGGGACCAACAATTTCTTTACTGAAATTAAAATTGTTGGGCCATTAAAGGTATTAGAGATGGCATTTCTGCTGGGTAGAGATGATGGAGGAGGGGCAGAAGCCGAAGCTGTTGTTATTGATGAGCGAGGCAGGTGGAGTGGTGGTGGAAAAATTTAAAGACGAGTTCAGAGGGGCTGATGGGGGTGGGCTTGGGCTTTTTGGAGGAGCGCTACAGGTGGTGAGTCACCTTTTTGGTGGGGGTCATGGTGGGAGGCCATGGATAAATTGGTAGTGGTCATTCTTCATTAACACAAGGTTAAAAAGGAAGAACCGAAAAAAAATCAAAAATATCACAATCAGCAAAAAGACAGTTTTTATTCAATCTAAGTATATGTACCTAAGAGGATATTATTACCATTAATTAAATCTATCAAGAGTTTTGTGATGATTTTAATAATGTGGAGGGATAGTATTGCAAGTACCTTCCTCTGTTTTTAATACTTGCAATACTATCCCTCCACATTATTAAAATCATCACAAAACTCTTGATAGATTTAATTAATGGTAATAATATCCTCTTAGGTACATATATTAAAAACAGAGGAAGGTACTTGCAAAATTTTGTAGTTCAAGGGATAATTTTGTCATTAACTCATTTTCTCATATGATTTGATAGGTCACCACACATGATTTTTATACTTTCTATAAATTAATTCTAATTATTCGAGGTCAAAAGTAAAAAAAGGTAAAATTGATAAGCAAGTTGAAGCTTTTTTCTTCCTTATTTCTCTTTGATTTTAGGTTAATTTCACTTAAAATGGAAAAAAGAGTCATCGGCTTGCTTTGTGGAAACCAATTTACAACGAGTTGCAAAATGGTGTCATCCCCCTCAAAAACATGAAAAGATAAATTAGATGGGAAAAAGCCCAATTCGACGTGTAAACCTAATCATGTTGGCCAGTTTTGCAGCATGCTCTGTTCAAGAAGAGAGAGGGGGGGGGGTATTTTATGGGGGTGCAACGTGGTCTAGGAAACCCGTGGGCAACCCGTGCAAACCGGTAAAAATATAGGCATAACTTATTTCTATGGAGACCGTGGTGGATACGAACTCGCAAAAAATATGGACTGGACTTGTCCAGCCCGCCCAATTTCAATAATATATGAAATTTATGTGTACAAGATATAATTTTTTTCTTTAGTCTTTAAAACCCTTTAATCGCATGTGTTCGGAGACCTTTAAAGACATTTTACCTTTTTATTTTGTTTCTTATTATAGGATTAGACTTTTCAAGATTGTTTCGGGATTCTTTTCTTTTTCTTTTACTTTATCCTAAGAATTTATTTGCATTCTCAACTATGAAACCATTTTGAGATTTCACTATACTTTTCTTCATTACGATGACTAACTAGTAGACTTTGATGGTAACTAATATGCATAAAAATTAAGTAAACACAAATTAATAACCAATTAGTAGATTTAGATGGTAATTCATATGCTTAGAAATTAAGTAAACAAAAACTAATTTATAACCTTGGACAATCCATGAATAGTCTGTGTCCAGCCCGTGCCCACCAAATTTTTTATGGACTGAGCCTGGACATATATTATTTGGCTTATAAATGAGCATTATTTGGCTTGTAGATGGGCACAAGTTTTTTAGAGTAGACTGGGAATGGTTCGGCCCTTAAACCAGTTTAGCCTGCCTAACCTTTCAATTTCATCACCAATAACATCTCTTCATTGAAAAGTATGGTGTGGAGCTTGAACTGTGGCTTAGGACTCTACAAGACTAGGCAAGTGGTAGCTGATGAAGGTGGACCCGAATGGCAGTGAAGGAGGAATCGAAGTTGCTTCGATGGTGGCAATTTGTCACTGATGGCGAATATTGAGATGGATGGAAAATGATTGACAATATGGTGCAAGGATGGTGTGATTTCTAGGGAAATGATGCCAAAATACATGTGCAGCAGCGGGATGGTACATACAACAAGATGAAAAAGCTCAAAAAGCGCAATTGTTAAGGTGCCAAAAGAATTTAGATGGTGTGATCAACATTCCTCGACTGTGTATAAATATTGATAATGCTTCGATGAGTTTGTTAACTAAAATAAAGGGAATGAAGCTGTAATTAAGGATTTGGTCATTTGAGTATAGGGTTCCAGTTTGAGAAGGAGATCATATCGACGATATGCCTTCTATCGGGACGATGTCGTTTTGCATCTCGTTGAAGATGTTTGCCCTACTCAAACTACAAGAAAGTCGAGAAAACTAAGATGATAATATTCGTAGTTAGCTTGCACCATTGATTCGATTGGTGATTGTACACATAGGTTTCGTGAATAATAACGTGCAATGGGTGCAAATATATGAGAATTGGATGGATTTCAAAAAAAGAGTAATGTCTTTGTAATTTTCTTGTTTCTAACTCCTAAAACAAAGTATTGTGACCTTGACTTTGAGTGGGGTCTCAAAGTCAATGGAGCAATCTTCCCAACGAAGTATGAAATGCTAATAGAGTTTTTATGTTGATTCAAGCCCTAGCAATGTGGTCGCAAATCAAGCTGCACAATCTTCCCAAAGAAATGATGTGAAAAGACAGCAGACTTGTGGCATTGATTTAAGGGTTGGCGACGTGACCACACAAGGACAATAATTTGTTAGACCTTTAAAATTGAATGTTAGAAAAAAGACTATCTTCTCTGTATACTTTTCTTGGTTCCGTTGCTACTGAGATTTATGGGAAACACTTCAGGAAGTTACGGAAAATTGGATCCTGACCCAATACAAATTCATGATTTTCTCAGATGTTGGAGGGTTGAGCTTAATCCCTCAGAGCATTGGCAACTATGATACGTACTAAATATTTCTCATATAAGTTTTCGATGTTAAAGTGCAAAGAAGTCTAACAGTTGCTCAAATGTTCCCAACCCTATTATTTTATGGTGATAGACCAGATGGAGTTTGTTGGAATCCAACTTCATGTACGATTTGATTTTTTTGGTCCTCTTATTCTTGGTCAAGGAATAAGAATTCCATAAAAGCTCAAAACATATTCCAACCTTCTCAATGAAAAGGCCCCTTAAAGTGTATTTAGATGAGACATTTTAACTAGAGATTTCAATTTGACCGAGGAATTGAAGTTATCTTGAATGAAATCCACTATTTGATAACTATAAAAAAGAACTTGTAAAATTCTAAAAGTCATTTGCAACAGAGATTTGGGGGCCAAAATTCCAGTTCAAACAGTAACTTTAGACTAGTTTTTTGACAAATTCACAGAAAAAATTACTTTCTACAATTTAAGACTTTTTTCAGTGCCACATATCTTTTTAGTTTTCCAACCATCTACACCCTTTCTTGATGCCAGTCATCTATTTGTCATTTTTTGTTCACCAACTTATCTATAATTTATTTCTTTCATAACTAATTATCTTTATATAATGCTCATCAACAAAAATTGTCAAACATAAGTTTAGCAAATTCTAAATTTTCAAAGTATAAAAATTTAAAATGAAGAGATTCTAACGGTCCGTACGTTTTTTAACTTTTTTCACCAAAACTTAACCTAATGTAAGAAAAAGTAGCTAAAGTTTTTTGGTGAAAATGATAAAACTACAGGATTGTATTTTCTAATTGAATACGATTATGAAGATAAAAATATAAAACAAAAATAGAAAATGAATATGATAAACATATGGGCCCTCCAGCCATTAGGTTGAATGTACAATACCAAAATTGGTTCACACTTTTGCCCTTGATTTTGTTGTCATCTGTCTGGACTCGAAAGCACAATGGTTTTTGAAACCGATAAAACAACCCCAGAGGGAGGTGAATATGATTTTTGAAAATTAATGAAAAATTTAAACTAAGCACAATCATAAATCTCAATCAAACCAAGTAATACTTCAATCAAGATGCTAACTAAATAATCTCAAACAATTAAAGAGTAATAAGTAAAAAGATTGAGTTAGAAATATTTGACAATGAGATTTAATTGGTTCGACTTGAACTACCCTCAAGCCTACATCCACCTCTTCAAAAAAGTCCCTTGCAAGAGCACTAGAATCTACTAGCAACAATCTTCTTCTAGGTCAAGATCAAAATTCTTACAACACTTGGTGATATCCCCACACCAAGCACAAACCTTGAATCCATAAAGCTCACCCAAGACTTGACAAACCCAAGACTTGACAAACCCAAGCCTTGATTACAATCCTTTTACAAAGATCAATCGTGTACAAAGAAACCCTCTTGAAAGGAAATGAGTACAAATGAAGCTCTAGTACAATATAGAGATGAGAGAATTGATGACTTGAAGAATGCTCACTCTTAATCAAAAGAATTGCTCACAAGGATTCTCTCTTTAATGATGTAAAATCATGAAGATGAAGAGAGAAAAATTTAATCTATAAGCCTTGATGTTTCTCTAATGAATGGATGCTTAGAATGTGGTTTCCATGGTGTATGATGAAGTCCCAAATCATTTATATAGAGAGCAAATGAAATATAGCCATTATAGGCATTATATGAGGAAAACTGTCATTTCAGTCGACTGTATTCCCAATGCAGTCGACTGGGTTCCAATGAAGTCGACAGTCGACTGTATTACCCTACTGCCTATCTACTGCCTCATGGAACCCTCTTTCTTATTTTGGACATAACTTTCTCTAGAAAAATAGGATTGAGGTGCCGTCTTTTGCGTTAGAAAGCTAATGAAAAGTTTTATCAAAATATGAAAATATTAGCACCAAAAACATTTTTGAGAAAATCTGATTGAGCTCCAAGATTCACTCATTTTCAAGAACCACACTTGTGTGAAAGGTTATGAACTCACATGCAATGCACAAGGTCTCTTAAGGTGCTTTTAGGTCATAGTCATCAATCAAGCATCAAACCAAGACTAGATCAATCATAATCGTACTAACTTAGCCTATGCATTCTTTGTTGCTCTTTGACATTGACTTAATGAAGCTTCTATAGCATGTGCACTATAACTTTAAGCTTCTTTGTCTTTAATCCATTTATCCAACTTCTCCAATGTGTCTTCACGAGTGTGTATGTATATACCTACTAAGAATATACTCAAAGTACACATTAGAACATAATCAATGTATAGTTATCATCAAAACAAGATGAAAGCATAGGTTATCCAACCATAGGGTTACTAGCAGTTATGGTGGACTCGAATGGCAGCGACCGAGGAATTGGAGTTGCTTCGATGGTGGCGATTGGTCACGGATGGTGCATATTGAGATGGATGGAAAATGGTTGACAATATGGTGCAAAGAGGTTGTGATTCCAGGGAAATGATGCTAAAAATACCTGCACAGCAACAGGATGGTATATACAACAAGATGAAAAAGCTCTAAATGCACAATGATTATGGTGCCAAAAGAATTCAGATGGCGTCATCAGCATTCCTCGATTGTGTATACATACTGATAACGATTTGATAAGTTTGTTAGCGAAAATAAAAGGAAGGAAGTTGTAGTTAAGGATTTTGGTCATTTGAGTATAGGGTTCTAATTGGAGAAGGAGATCATATCGACGATATGCCTTCTATTGGGACGATGTCGCTTTGCATCTCGTTGAAGAGGTTTACCCTACTCAAACTGCAAGAAAGTCGAGGAAACTAAGATGATGATAGTAGTTAGGTTGCACCATTGATTCAATTGGTGATTGTACACATAGGTTTCATGAATAATAACATGCAATGGGTGCAAATATATGAGAATTGGATGGATTTCAAAATATGAGTAATGCCTCTGCAATCTTCTTGTTTCTAACTCCTAAAACAAAGTATGGTGACTTTGACTTTGAGCGAGGTCTCAAAGTCAATGGCGCGATCTCCCCGACGAAGTATGAAATGCTAGTACAGTTTTTATGTTAATTCGAGGGCCTAGCAATGTGATAGTGGCTCAAGCAGCGCGACCTTCCCAAAGAAATGATGTGAAAAGACAGTGGATTAGTGAAGTTGATTTGAGGGCCGGCGACAGTGATCACATAAGGACAATAATTTTGTGAGACCTTTGAATTTGAATGTTAGAAAAAAAGATTGTCTTCTCTATATACTTTTCCTGGTTATGTTGCTACTGGGATTTATGAAAAATACTTTAGGAAGTTATTGAAAATTGGACTCCTGGCCCAATACAAATCCATGATTTTCTCTTACGTTAAAGGGTTGAGCTTAATCCCTCGAAGCTTTGGCAGCTACGATAGGTAGTAAAATTTCTCATATATGTTTTAGATCTTAAAGTGCAAAGAAGTCTAATAGTTACTCAAATGTTCCCAATCCTATTATTTATGGTGGTAAACCAGATGAAGTTTATTGGAATCTAACTTTTTTGTACGATTTTATTTTTTTGGTCCTTTTATTCTTGTGCAAGGAATAAGAATTCCATAAAAGCTCTAAACGTATTCCAACCTTCTCAATGAAGAAGCCCCATAGTGCGTGTTTAGATAAGACATTTCAACAAGAGGTTTTAATTTGACTGAGGAATTAGAATTATCTTGAATAAAATCCACTGTATGATAATTACAAAAAAAAAAAAACTTGTAAAATTCCAGAAGGCATTTGCAAGAGAGATTTGGGGGCCAAAATCCTAGTTGAAACAGTAACTCTATACTAGTTTTTTTGCTAAATTTACGGAAAATTACTTTCCACAATTCAAGATTTTTTCTGTGCCACATATCTTTCTACTTTTCCAACTTTCTATACCCTTTTTTAACGTCAGTCATTTATTTGTTCACCAATTTATTTCATAACTAATTATTCTTATGCAATGCTCATCTACAAAAATTGTCGAATATTAAATTTTGTAAATTCTAAAATTTCATAGTATAAAAAAAATTAAAATGAAGAGATTCTAGACTTCCTAACATTCTGAAATGCTTTATCCAGACATACTCTTATACTCCTGTAAAAGTCGTAGCTGCATATTTCAAAAGGCTTATTGCTGCAGCAGCAGCAAAACGTTATTGCTGCTTGTCGAGCTTCTCAGCATTCATGCAGAGCATCTTCTTGGACCATCAATAGCTCTCTCCTTCGTGAGGAGGCTTTGCGCTTCTTCCGAGTGCCAACAGCCTGGTCTTAAGCTTTTCCCTCCTTTTTCTTTCCTTTGATACATTGATAACTCTCTCTAGTGCTTACAATGTGCATCTTTGCGTTGCTTCTTCAAACCCTCATACAGAGATCACTCCAGCCATTAGGTTGAATGTACAATACCAAAATTGGTTCACACTTTTTCCCCTAGATTTTGTTGTTTTCACGGGGACGTCGTTTCGATCGACGTGGGCTTCCTTGTCATCTGTCTTGACGCTTCCCGACTTTGTTTCCTTTGAGCCTCTACGGTACTCAGTTCTTGCGTGTCATTGATGTTGGCGAAGCCCCAAGAGTGCCCGCTTAATTTAAATGCCACTCTTAAGCTTCGACAAGACTCTGTTCTCTTGCATGACTTTCACTTTGAGCGTCTACGCCTCTTGCCCCTTGCGTGTCGTTCTCCTTGAATGAGTGTCCCTTGCGTGTCATCCTCCTCGAATGAGAGTGCGCATGTAGCACGAACGGTTAGAGATCAGCTCGATAAAATGTACTTTTACTAACCTTATGTAACGTTAAGTCTGTGCTTTATATCATATATGCAGTACACAAGCTTTGAACCTCTATCAATGGTTTGTTTTACTATATTACCATATTTGTTTCCGGAAGTGATTTGGTGGGGGAAACTATGAGTGCTCCAGAAGCATTAGAAATCATTTCTGAGAAAGAAAAAAAAAGAATCCAAAGTATATGATTACAAGAGCAAAATTTAGTGCATTGTTCTATCCACATGGTATACAAGATAACGGAACTGATTGCAGGTGTAAAACCAATGTAAAGTGGAAATCGAAAAGAATTTCCAGGAAGGACACCGGAAGAGGGGCAGCAGCAGCTTGGCGAGCACCGGTCCTCCTTACTAAACAATCCGAAGTTCACGAGCAAGAGTGATTTTTCCTTCCCTTGAGAAAGAAGAATTAAATGAAAAAGAATGAACTACCGGGAGCCTTACAAAACTCTACTATGCATCTAAAGTTTCAGCGCTTCTCTAAACCCAATGCTGAAACTATTCTCCAGCCCCTTCTTAGGACCGACTGGATTTCCTTTCTGCATCATGGCCACGAACTCGTTGTAATCTATGGTTCCATCCTGCAACATTGAAAACGAACGATCTCAGAAACACTAGCAAATATCATGTAGCACTCTTTTTGGTCAGACCACCATATATTCATCGTCTAAATCAACGAATACAGAACCATGTAGCATATCTGAGATACTGAAATAACATACCTGAATCAAGGAAGAAAATGGATTAATGTATGCCTTCTGTTTAGGATTTCCAGGAAAAAATTGGAGTTTTGGAAAAAAAAAAATTTGATAAGATTTTTGCAAATAATTTAATACGAGTACAGTTCAACTTCTTCCTTCCGCGAAGCTCATATCCCTCCTACAGTTACTAATCCCCAAAACCACCTCATCTACCATGAATATAACTTCTGAGGGTATTTCTATGTTAACGCCGAGAAAAGTTGAGAAGTCGCAGATGAAATAATTGGGCTTCTGTATTTAAAACATTCACGGTTATAAGATGCCATATATATATCAGTAGTACATAACGCGGATAAAAATAAGAGAGAATAATAGGAAGATGAAGATGTAAGATCACACCTGCCAGCCTCACGCGTACTAGGAAAGATCTCTCAAAACTTTTCTTTTAGGTAGAGTTCTAATTAAAAGAAGTGCTGACAGTGAGGGAAACCCTAAATCTCAATGGCCTGTGCACTGCAAGAAATTTGCCCAAAAAATCTAGTGAAACCATTGTCAGGAACGCAATTATCATCAGCCTTATATACTCTCTGTCCTTCCCTTCCAAATAAACCACAATAAACATAATAGAATCAAATTCAGATCTCTTAAAACAGCAGCCAGCTTCTAGACAACTCCAGAACTGTGCCAGCATTAGCCAACCAATATATAAAAGATAACACCAAGTTTCACAGCTCGGCACCGACAATGCAAGAATAGATGGTCCCATGCAGAACACAAGTTTACATAAAATGTTCTCTGGTTCTACAGATTAGGATGAGGTGGGCTAAAGACCTCAAATCATGCTTCCAAGAGAAAGAAGAAGAATCTCAACACGAAAACGAAGAATCAAATGGTTTGACATCCCCTAGTATCCCCCGTCCAAAGCACCTCATCTTTGAAGAATTAGTGACCCCCTAAATAGCAAGAATAGCCAGCTCCATTGAAAAATACAAACCTCTGACACCAAAGCCTCCTTATTGCCTATGTTACATGGACTCTTTGGTTTTGCGTGAAGTACCCGTGTCGGACACTCGACACTTGGACATGGGTATGGGATATGTGTCCGACACATCTCATAAGATATGCCATTATGATACTATCTTATAGTCTTTTGTTTAATTAGTAGTTGCTTTGAGTAGAGATAAGTTGTCAATTAAAATCAAATGCATCACATAAAACACCTTTTTGCCTTCAAAATAACTAAAAAACAATAGTAAATATGAACATTTTGCCGTGTCCCCGTGTCTTGCGTTTTCAAAATTAGACGAGTCCGACACCTGGACACGTATCCGATCCGGACACTTGTACCGAGTCCATGTAACATAGCTTATTGCTAGTCAAGCTAAACAAAGCCAGAAAGGACACAAAAAGATGACCAGAAAACCATCTCCCACGGAAAAACGAACATGGTCTCAAAAGAACTGGATCCCCTACTAGTACAGTAGAGCCATAAGGTCTCCGAGTCATTCTTGCACGAGGCATGGGTGAGAGAATTAGCATGAGATTCCAGAGCGGGGAGCATCAATAGTACTGTTGGTTTTGGGGCTGGAGCAGGTGCAAGGTTTGGGAGCAAGGTTCCAAGGCAGTAGCGTCATTAAAGTTGGAGAATCCGGCAACTAAGCTCATAAATCTTTCTAGAAAACCAAAAGTGACTCATCCTCAACTTACCTACGACCAATAGCCTCAAATAGCATCACTCTGACATATATCCGCAACTTCAATCACCAAGCACAGCCAAAAATTTCAAGTCTTAGATTTCCCAGTCCCCCTGATGTAAAGGGACGAGCAAACGTCCTTCCAATTGATAATATGATACTTGTTTTCCACCCGCTGAATGCTCCCCTAGGAAATATCACTTCGCAGCAAAACCAAAATCACCTGGAGAGACATGATGTATGTATGCAAGGTAGAAAAGGACCTTCAATGAGAGTGGATCAGCAACCTCTAGAGAGAACACATTTCTACCAAACGGCCAACGTTCTCTAAAACAGCTCAACCACAAGACCATCGGTAGGCACTCTACATGACTCCGGACAAAATGAGCAAGGAAAGCACATCCGGTACTGCTCCCATCAAAATCATCCCACTCTTCCCCCATTGATCTTAAACCCTGAACAAGTTTGGTGAAAAAGAAGTCCACGAGACGTCGAGACCTCTTTCAAGCTGCCCTTTCAGTTTGGTGTGAAGTGTGTAGAAATTCCTCCACAGGTGTTAGCTCACTGACTTCGAAAGGTGTTGGCAAATGCTAACAGAATTTCGGATACGTTTGTGGGTAGTAGACAGATTTTGGAACCAGCATTGGATATTGATTGCTAATGATTATGTGGATGCTAGAATCAGGTCCAGTTTGTCGGCTCTTGTCAACACAGATACAGAATCATCATGTTACTAGGAAGTTTTTGTTGTAAGTGATGGATAGGATGGGCTTTGGAGCGAGGTGGAGACCCCGGATCGGCTTTTGTATCCCTTCAGTGAAATTTTGGTGATGGTCAACGGCGCTTCAGGTTGTTTATTCTCGAGGCTTATGTCAAGGGGGTATTCTCTATACCCTTTTCCCTTTTATGTTTGTTATGGAGGCACTGAGCAGGTGCAGTGGAGGCGGGTCTTCTCTATGGGGCTTTTGGTGGTCATATTACATATCTTCTCTCTCTCTCTCTCTCTCTCTCTCTCTCTCTCTCTCTCTCCTCCCCCTCCCCCTCCCCCTCGCACTCCCCTCCCCCTCTCCCTCTCCCTCTCCCTCTCTCTCTCACACACACACACATATAAACACACTTAGGTTAAATGATTGTGAATGCATCACTGTAAGTTCTTTACCAAAGAAAGGATGATGTATCAGGAAAAGACTACCTATGCTGGATAAAAACACCAGCAGAAGGGCAAATATGTATACAAGAAAACAAAACACAACCTTAAAGAAAAGTACCTGAACAGATTATCCAAATAGCCATGAGAGTGCTTGGACTTGAATACGGAATATCCAGATTTGATTGAACAAATTTTCCAAACAACTTATTTCTCCCGTCTGACTACTCATAATATACAGTTTAAATTCCTTCATTTTGGATACCTCAATCCACGTAAAAATTCTCAATTTACTTGCACTCCTAAAGCATTCACTTTTCCATACATATCAGTGTCAAAAAGGAAGCTATCAAGCTCAGGGGAGTCCACTCAAATGGTAAATCAGTACCTTAATTCTAACTTGTGTATGTTGGACTATTACCTCAAATTAGATTAATGTTATAAAGTGATTTTATGTCATAAAAAAACCTTAACTGCATACCGAACCAAAGATTTGAAGTTCTTGTCTAAATAGCTTTGCGAAACAAGGTTTACTTTTCCAACTTCGTTTGACCTGGCAAGGTTTAGCTAATTGATCCAAAGTATTTACAAAGTCCACAAATTCCACAGAAGATGCTGGTTTCTTTAGTCCATTCAGTTATTCTTTAAACAGAAATAAAGGGGAAGAAACATGAGAAATTTGAAGAAAAGAATAAAAAGAAATACTTACATTGTCCTGATCAACTTCCCGAATCATTTCTTCCAGGCGTACATCCTCTATGCCAAACTCCTCGCAGGCTTGTTGAAGCTCATCTGGGGTGATATAACCACTTCCATCCTTATCAAAGTAGGAGAAAGCCGCAAAGAGTTGGTCTTCTCTTTCAATTTTGTTAAGATGTAGTGTTGCAGCTATGAACTCCCCATAATCAATTGTTCCACTGTTGTCAATATCTGCCTGCATGGTCAAAATTGTAGTGGATAAGAGACTGGCATATGGACCCCTGAAAGGATAAAAAATCTTTTTGTCCCTTATGCACAACAATCACTGAAAAAGGTGAAATCAAATATGACTAAGAGAAAGGTTCAGAATCAAAGGCAAAAAGGACTAAACTATCTATACCAGTATATTATGTTCAAACCCCCTTGCCCCTTCTCCTCAAGCACACAAGGCTCATATTCAAAATATGCCACACATATATATTAATTAATAATCAAAACTCACGACTGCGATTTGATAACTCCAATGATTGCTGTTGTGCAATGCGACTGCTACGAATCTGATCGAGGTGCGATTCCAATTGTGAATACTACAGAACTACGACCGCTGTTGCAATACTAGCATTTCTCTTTGTGATTTTACTGTTGCAATGTTGCTAATACTTACTAGGGGAATATACTATATACTACTGACTAAAAGAGAAAGCTACATACCATGCAACTAAAAAGAACAACTAAAAAGAAGACATTGCAAATAAGATTACCGCTGCTCAAAGTGGCAAACAAAACAAGGGCAGCCAATGTTGCGGTACATCAAAACTAGAATATAGGAAAGCCTAGAGTTCTCCTAAACCAAAAAAAAAAATCTCTGCAGCTAAACCGATGCAAACACATCTATAGGCCAAACCCAGCAACTACATATTTTTTGTCACCCAAATACGATGTGCAACTTTACTTCATTAAAGGATTTTCAATTTCAAACAGATGACAAGTGATAGAGGTCTTCGATAACGATAACCAGCAATGAAAATATGCAAAAAGTTTGGGTCTCGTCCATCCAACATGATGGCAGATATCTAATTAGTTTCGAAGGGTTTCCTGATGCACCAGGTTGCTACCGGATGCCGGAAGCAATGCCAATTCTACTATTTGTTGTGCTCATGATGTAATTTGATTTAGCAGAGTGCCATTGTTGATTGCAAATTACTGCTGCTACTGATAGAGGAAACTTCAGAAGAACGAGCCCCGCAATGCTTTTACTGTTTAACATGATTCAATGAAAAGAGAGGAAGATTGTGACAGTCAGGTGCCAGACATGTACAACAAGACAGAAAACCTAACAAGAGTATTGTAGAAGGTTGCAAAGGTTCCGTCAAATAGACTGCTGACGACAAAGAAGAGAGAAGAAAGAGACTATGATGACAGACAAAACTGGTACCCAGAGACCATGTTAACTTGCAGAAGAACATCGGACACAATAAATAAATATTACAAGCGTTTTGATAAGAAAAACACATCATAACATCTAGAAGGCAAAGAGACTAAGCTACACATGCTACTAGTAACACCACTATTATGTTAAAGCAGCAGGAGATATGCAAAAGGGAAATAGGAAGAAAGCAAAGCTGACATATAATCTCTCTTTTTTGTTGATAAGCGCCTAAAACTTGATCTTAACTAACAACATTACCGATATGAGGTATACTTCACCCAGTTCTCTCAGCCAGTACCCATGGTGCTCCAGATACTGGTGAGTATTTAGTATTTGAGATCAATATAGATGAATATGCTTTCCCATTCCCACTTTAAAGAACCAAAAAGAGGCAAAAATGAAAATATGACCCAGTTTTTTCTGCCAGTACCCATAAGGCTCCAGATATTGGTGAGCACTAAACCAATAAAATAGATTAATCTGCTTTTGCCATTCCAACTTCAAAGAACCAAAAAGAATCAAAATGAAAACCATGGCAGTTACAACCCCACTTAATCCTGCTCTCTGCGGCTACCATTTCATGAGTGTCATGCACAATATCTTCTATAACTTTCACTTATCTGAGAGCTAGTAGAAGACCTTCAGAAGACACTAACTGAATGTGATAGTAATGTTAACCGTACTAATTTGTGGTTTCATAAAACGTACTGTCTTCTTAAAAAAACTTTAGATATTTAATGGGGGGAACATTAGGGGTGAAAAATATTCATTTGGCATGAAAGGACATTCATTTCCTCTATCTGAGATTTCTTATGGTGTTAAACAATGTATTATCCTATGCTATACTGACTCTGTGAACACCCATCCACCAGGAAACCGGTTTTAAAATATCACCCTATGACAGATGGGGGATACTTGAACCATCTAGGTGAAGAACCTGACATCTGCATATGTTTAGGTACTTACTGCTTGCATTAAATCATAGATTTCAGACTCCTTGAGTGTCGCACCGACCCTTTTCAATCCAGCCTTGAGTTCATCGAAAGTGATCTGACCACTGTTGTCCGTGTCTATCATTTTGAACATCTGTTTCAGGCCAGCTATCTCTTCTTCAGACAGGTTATCTGCGATGACCTGCAGAAGACAATCCAAAAAAAAAATCGTCCTTTTAAAAATTAGAAATCAAAATGGATTTTCAGGCCAAGTTGCATAAAGTATACTTCTCAATTTCCTAAGTTCGTGCAGAGAAACCACTCAAAAACATTTAACAGTTATACAAGTTTTACCAAGTTCGTGGTTCCCTTTGTGCGTGGTACAGATACGGGTATGCAGTTCATCGGTTTTTTGTTTTTGGTACTTATATGGGGGGTAGGCTTAGCCTATTCGCTATTTGGGGTCACATTTCTCTGAGGATCGCTTCTTTTGTTATCATTGCTCAAAATTAAACATAGTTTAAGTCATTTATAACAGAGATGTGTGTACAATAGCTTTGTTTGCCAAGAAACGTGAGGGGAAGAGGAGAGAATATACAGTTATTAACTATTGGTTATCTGACGTCTTCATGCCAAATTTAAGTAAAACACCATTTACCAAAGTTTGGTACATGCATTTTTGGTTTGCTAGATTTAGAGTACAAGTAAGCCGGAATATCATGTTTCGGCTCACGGATACCGGTACATGGAAACTGGGGGGAGGGAAAAAGGTAACTCAGTGTTATACTACAAATAAACTTGTGCTGATTTTACTGGAACGTGCCTTGCACTTCAGACACTTACCCTAAGAGCCATTTTCTTAAGCTTGTTCATGGCAGAAAATTGTTTCATGCGACTTAAAACGGCGGAGTCAAGAGGCTTGTCAGGAGCTAAACCATCAACTTGAACCCAAGGATGGCCTGCAAGGAATTGGAAGTACATGGTAGAAAGCTTTCAAGAGAATCACGAGACTAATCCAGAATTACGAGATTCTATTGCAAGTGAAAGATAGACAAAACAGAAAGCACTCATATATATTATGATCTAGTCGAGAAAAAAACCAATTTAAGATGGCAAAAACGAAACGGAAAAATTTACATAAGAATCACAAAAAGGGAGAACAATTACGATGTGCTTAAAAAATTGAAGAAAAAGAGTCCCATCACTGGAAAATGTAAATGTACCTGATTTTTACAGAAATTACTGAATGTAGAAGAAAATGGAAAAGCACGCATAATTGTATCACATGCAGAGAAGAAAAGTCTTGTCAATGACTCCGTAAAGGGTACAACACTTTGCATGTGTGGAACACTTTGCCCAGTGACAATGATCTTTGTCCTTACATGACAATGACAAACAAATGTAGAAGGCTTATAACGTTTTTAAATAAATTGTGACTCTTAACGATCACAAACTTAATAGCTTCACTTTAGAGTTTTACTGTGATTGGAATCTTGAAAAAAAATTGAGTATCATTATGGGAATTGAGATTTAAGGTAGTCTCTCTAACAAATCACCAGAAAACAGAGGAAGTAGCCGATATGCATTTTAACAGGAAGATGTCAGTAAGCAGGTTCGCTTCATGTTCAAGTGTTCCCGACAGCCCTGCAATCCATAGATAAATTTTGACAAAGGAATACAAATGAAGGCAACTTGTGGACTTCTGTACAAAGAGTGATCCTCATCTCATGGACACTGTCAGATGCTCAACACTTCGAGTGTGTTTGGGATTGGTTTTGGAGTGTTAAACTGTTTTCAAACAGATTGATTGGTGTTTGGCAGAAACGAATCAAGGTTTTTAAAACACCTCATGTAAAACAGAAAAGTGGTTGAAATCCTAAACCGGGAAATTGTGATTTATGATTTTGAACACTTTTAGGTCAAAAGGTCTGACCAAAGAAGAACTAAATTACCCTCATAAAATTTACAAAAAGACAATGAATGCACTTTCAAGTAGTGCAGGTGATTTACTTTTCTTATGATGTGAGAACTATATGATCTATGGAATTTCAAAAAGGAAGTTAGTCATACAACCTTTTTTTGTTCCTTTGGGCTATTGCCACTGAGCTAAAATTTTATTTACTCATAATGTTGCCTACAACCATTTAAAAGGGGATATGATGATACAAAAGGGTAGACAAATAGCCTACCTTCTTCAAAAGGCCAATATATAGTGTGCTTATGTAGTAAATGTCATTAACAAAGAATATACTTACAGATTGTTGCGTAATATCAGGATTTAGCCTTTGATACCCTTCTTGGTCATTTTCTGACATTACTATTTTCAGCACTTTTTACCCAAACAACTTCCACAGCTTTCAGCAAGTGTTTCTGAAACTCTTGCCCAATGGGAACTGATTCACCCATTCTGCAGACCTCCTTTCTAAAGACTCGGGCTCTTCTTTGATTTGTCCAGTATTTAAATTTGAAATTTCTAATATCCGAGCCTTTCAGACATTTGCCAATACATGAAGAACTAAGCTTGGACCCGGCTTTCGTTTAGTATTCAAAAGAGCTTGTAGACTATACCAAAATCATTAGAATGCTCCCCATCTCTAGTGATATCCCTTGTAGACTACACCAAAATCATTAGAATGCTTCCCATCTCTAGTGTTATCCTTTCTACGCATTTGAAATTGGAACACTCTTTCACTACTGGTTCAGAGATAATTTTGCTGCTATTGAATAAAGTATAGCATTCAACATATCCCGGGCACCCGTCATACTCGTGTAAATGTGCTTTGTATCACAGGCCATTTCGCAACTCACACGCCCGTGTCCCTACTGCTTAGTCCTTACCCATAAAACAAGACGATATAGTTGCAGATTTCAATTCCGAAAGACTGCCATTTTATTATTATTATTTTCCCTCGATAAAATAGAAACTAGTATTCTGGCAATATAAAAGGCACAAAGTTGCATCTTGAAGACATAACAAATTGTTCCACTCAGAGGAAGCGTGAACTTTGCATATGGTTGTTATGTTTATGTGTATATCATACCAAAGAATGATATTTAAGCCTTAAACAAAGTTTCTAAATAAAAATAAAACACCTATGATGGTTTTTGAGTTGCCAATACAAAATTGTTGCACGACAGGCTGAAAATGATAGTGGCATTTCAAAAGTAGTGGCGGTAGCATGTTAGGACTAGGACTATGAAGTGACCATTGTGCTCTGTTGAGGCTAAAAAAAAGGAAGTATTATCAATTATTGGTGGTGAGCAAGTAAGATGAGTATTCTCGACACTTGCACTCCCAAGACCTGAGAGACAATCATCATGCCTCTATGCTGAAGAGAATCAGTCAAAACAACTTACACAAAACTTCATGCGCAGTTAGCCGCCTCCTGGGGTCTCGAACAAGCATTCTTCTCACCAAATCTTTTGCACTATCTGAAATACTTGGCCAAGGATCTGACTCAAAGTCAAGATCACCATGGAGAACCTGCTCGAATATTCCTTGCTCGGATTCTATCACGAGGAATATCGGAAAAGAAGAATAAGTTAGAACCAATAGAGACAGATCAGGCATTGCAATAATCATCAAGAGAGAACTTTTGACGTTTATGAATTCCGATGTCATCTCACCAGCCCAGAAAGGAGGTACTCCGCTTAATAGAATATAAACAATAACCCCAGCACTCCACACATCTGCTTCAGGACCATAGCGCTTTCGCAAAACTTCTGGTGCAACGTAATATGGGCTGCCAACTACATCATTAAATTTTTCACCTGAAACCATCATTGCAAAATTAGTAAATGCAACTAAAATTTAGGAAACCAGGAGGAGTACAGATAAACAACTATAACGCAATCAAAAGATGTGCAAAATCATCATCAACAATCATAACGATTTGGACCCAAAAAATTACTACAACTGAGGATATTACTTGATTTCGAAAGTATATGGTAACCCTAAACATAACTGGAAATGTAGGATCAGAGTACCAGAATAACTGAATTGTAGGTTTCTGTCTATATCATAAACTTGAATTTACCTAGAACAGACAAACTATCATCAAGACTAAACTTTACAGCTTGTTTGAAGTATAAGTTCTCTACCAAGGGGAGAAAAGATTTTAAACTTAAACTATCAAATCTAAACTCCATAGAAGAGTAATTGTTTTTTGCAACACCGTTATAAGATCAAAATCAACATGGGAAGACCAGAAGAGAAAGAATGCACGATAAAGAAAATTTTGTGGTTCATCAAAAGCAGCAAATAGTGCAGGCCCCTGTTGCTTGAGGTTATTTGCTAGGTCCTGTCATGAGCTTAAAGAACGATACAAGAAATCTTGTAAGCTAAGTGTGCATGCATATGAAGGTCGAAGTAGATACACAAACAGGGTTGAAACACTCTAAAAATGTGGGGCAACGTGTTTAGTAAGGTTGGGTTCCTCCGAACCAGATTCTAGTCCTGCCATCAACTCTTAAATGCACCTCAACCCCACTCCTTTCGAAATAGACTAGATACAATAATAAACCAGAACTGCAAAAAAGAATTTTTTCCTGAATAAATTCATAAAGTGTCCCAAGTCACAACACAGGAATAAGATTGAAACTAGCAATCCTACAGGATGTGAGTCTGGTGACATTCACGATAAGTTTCTGGAATCAGAAGACATAGACTTGCTGATAATATAATACTGCTTCTCCAAATAAAAACATCACCACAAACAAGCCAAATGTTTTCAACCTAAGACAAAAAGTAATCTTGCAAGAGACACACTTAGACACAAGCCATAAGTGGTTTAATAATTGCAACTTTGATTTGAAGTAACATATTTGGATATAAGAACCTAATTCCGTAAGGTTTATATATTTAAAGCGCATAACCACATCGTCGTGAAAATGCTAATGACTTACTATTATAGGACTCCAAACCAGTTTAAAACATAAGAAACATATGGTTCAAAGCACGTATCATGAGAGCATTCTCAACAATGGCCAATAGTATAATTTACTCAAAACGTACCTGGCTTAAAGAATACTGACAGTCCAAAGTCAATGGTTTTGAGAAGTGAATCTTCCTTCTGATCAACAAACAGAAAATTTTCAGGCTTAAGGTCACGATGCATAACTCCCAAAGAATGACAAGCCTCCACAACCCCAACTATTGTTCTAGTAAGTTCAGCCGCCTTTCTTTCCGTGTAATGTCCGCGCTGAATTATCCTATCAAAAAGCTCACCCCCGGCACACAACTCCATAACGACATGAACCGCGATGGCATCCTCATATGCCCCTTTAATTGCTATAACATTAGGATTCCCTGCCAAGTGGTGCATTATCTGAATTTCCCTTCTCACATCCTCGACATCTTCATCGGTCAACAACTTTCTTTTCGCGATTGATTTGCATGCATACTCCTTTCCCGTCGCTTTCTCCACACAAAGAAACGTAACTCCAAATTGCCCCTGTCCTAATTTCTTTCCTAAACTGAAAAATTCCTTCAAATTGCCAGTTCTTGTTTGTAAAACCGAATCAGTTCGTAGCCCAGCACTCAACACCCTCTTCATTTGTGGGGGCTTCTTGGGTTTCACTGGTTTCTCTTGTTTCGTTTCGGCCTCTGGAATTGTCATCTGCTCCGGTGGCTTGCTTTGGACGTGGGCAGGTGACATGGGTTCTTTAGGGGTAGACGGCGTCTCAGTAGCAGTTCCTCCATTAATGCTCTCGTCCGGCGACCGTGACCGCCACATTGCAGCCGAGACTGATTGAAAAAACCCATTCTTGGTGATGCTTGGTCCAACACAAGTATTCCCCATCTAGTGCCACACTATGATCACTCCTCAACACTAATCAAAAATTCAAATACAAGATCTAATTTTATTAGAGATGCTTATTGCAGAAAGAAGATCTAAGCATAAGAAGGTAAACCCAACACCACAAAAAGTCAAACCCTCTATAACTTCCTCAAAAATTGCCAAAAAAGAAGCAAAACTAAAGCTTATGGACTGGATAAACAACGTGAATTATGGGTAATACAGTGGAGCAATGATTTATGTGGCATTCCAAAAGAGAAACAGAAAATTCAATTAACCGACGGAAAATCAAATGATGCAATTCAGACTTACTAAAAACTAACAAGGAAAGCACAAATGAAGTTTCCCCAAGATGGTATATCTTGAACCAATTTACCGCAAGGGAAGGTCAAAGTATGTGACTTTCGAGCGAGTACAACCAAGAAAAGTTGGAATCTTTGATAAGAACAAAGTGATGATGGGGAAGTGTTTGGCAAGTAAGAAATGGTCTCAACTCCATTTTGCGGGTCTGTACAACGCCGATTACTTACTGTATTTGCGAGAAAAATATACTTGATGGATGCAAGTGTAAGCAAGGAAGGTTTGTCCGCTCGAACCTCAGAGACGGAAAGCGCGTTGTGCTTGGAACGTCAATCCCCCGCGTCTTCAGTCGGCTGTGTTTCTTGATTGGGTCTATGTCAAAGTCCATACTGCTACGCCTGGTTGTTGAACGCTTTGATTACCATTTTCTTCGTTTTTCCTCATACTCCGATTACTACTCTGAAATTTACTGTACTTTTCTTAATTCTTAGGGGTAAATACACTTTGGCCCCATGTACTTTCTCGCGTACGCATTGTGACCCCGTCTTCTTTTAAAATTTGCACTAAACGTACC
>JAVXUP010001400.1:0-140000 GCA_033070095.1 Escallonia herrerae
ATAAAAATTATACTTTTTGGACGGAACCCTAACGGATAGATATAAATGTTACATTTTTAACGTTTTTGGTCACGTATGTTATATTTTGAAACTTAGTGTTTTTGACTGTAATTACTTCATAATCTCAGGGACATGGGTGTAATTAGTCCTTTGGTTTAACTTAAGCCGTTACATTACACGTCTCTGTTTTATTTTGACGCCTAGGAAGGAAAGTAATGGGCTCAGTAGCAGTTTAGCGCACGACGACATAGGTTAGGTTCTGTTTAACTGATGCAGTTACCGAGTTACATTACATGAGTCTCTGTTTTGTATCTTTTGATGCCTAGGATGGAAAGGAAAAGGCTTAACAGAAGTTGATGAAGCAATGAAAGAGAACAATTAATCTTTACCTTGACACCCATCTGGCAGGTATGGGTTTCCATCATAGCCCGGATTGCAAGAACACAAGCTTTGATTTGTGCAGAAAGCTTGAGTCCTGCACAAAGATTCCGAGCTATTAGTAGCAGAGTTAAACGCTCCAAAGGACCTGCACACCCCATATGGCCTCGAGTTCAGCACAACAGGAACATTGTCCATTCGTTGAACAACATATGGATCCGTCAAGTTTGTGAACCAATCTTGGTCGACCATAAACGCATACTTGCACCCTATCTGATCATTGCTCCTATCAATGCTTCCCAGAGACGCATTAATGAACTTGAGGAACGGAGGGATTCTGGTCTGACAACAGTTGATGCCGTAGCAAGTGTTATCCCGCGAGGTAATGTTGCAAAAAGACATGCACCCTCCAATAGTCGTCGCTTGCCGGTTGATCAGCGCGAGGTTGTCACATCCCATGGCCGTGAAACGATTATCAGTGTCGGAGAACGAAAAAGGGCTCGCTGACAAGTCCAAGTCTAGGATACTACTAATCTTATCAGGACAATTAGACGTGAGGACCGGATTGTTGACACGGAGGGAACCATTTGCTAGAGAGATCTCAAGTACCTCCAAGTTGATGCTACTGATGAAAGCTTTTGCTGGACTGAACTTTGTGTCACAGCTAATCGCGTATCCCTCGTCGCCGGAGCAATTTGCTCCGATGCCAAATGGGAACGGTATGGTAATGTCACCGCATTTTTCTTGGCAACCCGGCTTTGCTAGAGAAGCTGCTTGGATTGTTGCTTTGATCAGCCACAAGACTAACATGATTCGAAGCACCCACCGAGTATCCATCTCTGCGTGTATCTCTTTGTGTGTAAGAATGCTTCTTCATAAGAGGTTCATAGCCGAAGGCAACAATTGAAAAGTAGGCAAATAAGTAGCAGTAAGTCTACCAAGGAGCAGGCCAATCATATTCATACACCACAGAACAAGAGTTCAGATAAAGAGGTACCAAGCGACCTAAAATTGGTTCAGAATTTTCCAGAAGACAGCACCTATATATGCAATGAGAAAGTACCGTTCTATGTATATCAGCGACAAATTACTATAAATTTTTAGAAGATTAAAAAAATTTCTAGTAATTTTTTTTGTCACTATAGCTGTTATAGTAAAATATAGTGTACAAAAGAGGATTTTGGTCTCCTAAATGGAATAGAATTATTTGTTATTATAAAAAAAAATGTCATTAGGTACATTTTGTAACACATTTATAGAACAGGGTACAATTATAAAAGTTTAACTTCTTACGTTCTATAAAAAAATAAATAAATAAATAAATAAATAAAGAGCCTAACACCTCAGTTATCGGGGAAACCGTCCAGGTGATTGACATACAATTTTGTGTGTCAGATGTATGCCGGCCAGCTGAGATTGCTAAGTCAACACAGAAGTTTAATAGCATCGGCTTGAACATTCACCAAAGCATATATTTGGAAACTTGATCAGATGCTTTTCCTTGTTATCTTTTTGTCTTTTTTCAATTATTGACATCTGGCAATCAAAGTCTTCTCTTACTGCTTATTTTTAATTTTTTTTCTTGGTGAATGCCGCCTTTTTCGTTCCCCACCGATTTTAAAATTTTAATACAAATAATTGCTGCTCACTGCTGCACATGATGATTTGTTTCTCCGATTGGTGTCATTCTCATCATTTAGGCGCGTTTCCTTAATTAGTAGGTCCTCCTCTTGCTTTAAAGTATTTACATTTCAGTAGGAGTAATATCATGTAAATGGTTTTCTGAACGCTAAACAACTGATAGGACCGTCTTGCTTATCACGGTTGCGTAGTAGTCGGACACACATGCTTACTTGACCATGGAGATATTTGTGCAACCCACTATAGCTGCGTGCATGTGTTTTGATGGTGATTATCCCCAGTAAATACGATAGGGAATACTCTATGATAGTTAATTATATAAGGAAATTATGCTAAGAAACTCTAAACTCCAAATATGAAGAGTTAGATAGTGAAATGTTACAAGTGTGCCGCCTTGTTATGGAATTTCGAATATAAACAAGAAGATTGTCAAATTTCACACATTAGGGTGGCATGCTACTAAGTCTCGATTTGTTTACAGGAATCGACGCTCTTTTAAGGCTAACTAGACGAATGCAATGGCTGGTCAAGAGCGATAGGTTAATCCAATTAATCGAGCCTCAAGCGAGCCTGAGAAATTGGGCCCAAACTCATCTCGCATTATTCATATTAAGATAATGTATTAATCTTTCCACAATCATTATTTATTCAACTGTCGATAATATTCCTGAATCAATTGACCAAAGTTACATGGAATCGCGAACATCGCGTTCGCTTAACTTGACCTGCTAGCCTCCAACGTCATTTGTTGCCATCGAGTTGTTTGATTACATGCCCATACAAGACGTCATCTAACTGTCTTCTTTTCGTAAATGATTAAGGTTATCTCCATGGAGATGGGAAATCTTCTCACTGAGAGGCTCTTTCATTTTTATTTTATTTTTAATTTGGATTTGAATGATCAATGCCTCGCTATGAGTAAATAATTACTCCCTATTGCTTAATTTTCTTTCCGTTTCGTCAAAACTTATTCCTTTAACTTTTTATAAATTTCTAAGATATATTTAATGTGTAGAAACATTTTCTATCGACTGAATTGACTTGCATAATTAACCTACTATTGATGTATGAGCTTAATCTAATGTTTACATGTGCGAAATATAGCTAAAGATTTTGCAAAAAATTAAAGAAACAATATCCAATCAGGTGGAGGGAGTACGAACAATCTGATTACGGGAACATATGCACGTGCGTTAAGTAGTGCCTACATTTACAACTCGAGATATGTTTCATTCTCGTTTGATATGTCGGTGGCAATTTCGACCTCCTCGGAACACAACTGCTTTAGTAATAAGCCGCCGTAGAACTTTTCATTTTCTTGCAACTTTTTTGCTTCAATCCTCTTGTACAACCACCGTACACCAGAAAGCAGGAAAAGTAGCGCCGTGAAACCACCTGCAGTAGTCAGTATGAAAGGGTCAGTTTGTCAACTCGGGCACTCGAGGCTATGAAATGCATAAACATGTATACATATCTAAATTAAAGGGTAGTCTTATCTGAGGAAAAAAAAATTGATTAATATCCGAATCAAAGAAATCTTCCTCATACTATTCATATATCGGTAATTAGTGATCGCTAAATGTTCTTACTGACTTTTGTTTAGTGACGCTAAAAATGCTGTTAAGAATTGTCACCGAAAGCATTAAGAAAAAAGACACTAGAAACATTTAGCGACTAATAATTATCACTATATACGTGATTGGAAGAAGATTCTTACAACCCGAATAACGACCAAAATTTGTTAGGCGTTCCGCATTTACGCAAAGGTATGCTTGTACAAGCAAATTTTCCTCCCAAGAGTAACCGTATCCGAAGTGAAAAATGATAAGAAAAGAGTATTAAGAGTAACATTATAAATGAGGAGAAAATATTTCGTGGTTGTCTAACACCACGTCACCAACTTAGGTAGTATTAGATTACCACTTATATTTTGTCAACTAAGCAAATTATCATGTAAGTTATAATCTAATACCACTTAAGATGATAATGTGATGTTAAACAAAACACCAAATATTTTATCGTAAAGGAGGCTCGAACTCATCACGAATTCAGTTAGCTGGACTAAGCCAGGTGCCGCGTCTTTTGTGCTTATGTCAGCAGTGTGTGCGCGAGCGTGTGAGGAACAGGGCTCGCACCTATGATAGCCGCACGAGCTTTCTTGCTGCTTTTGTTGGGCAGAAAGCAGCCATAACCTCCTGGAGTATTCACACAGACATATGGGTATGTGCATTTAGCGGATCCGTCCGCGCATTCATCGATATCTGCAACAAAAGACCAACACACAAAGCTCACAACTAATGGCTACATATATATAAGCAGTGCTTGATTCTGTTAGCTAGTTGGATGATTCAGGAGGTGTTTTGATGCATATTTTATGTATTGCCCATGAGTCCTTGGCAATTAGTTTTCTGTATCTCCATTGTATAGGGAACTGCTTTTTATTCTTATGAAGCGAATTTTCTGGGAATCATGTATATGCAGAGGGGTGTGATATCAGCTTGAAGACAGATTTTCCCTACCTTGACATCCATTGACCAGATACGGGTTTCCTTCGCGACCCCAACCACATGCGCATACGGTCTTATATTGATCTTTGATGTATCTTTCGGTGAAATTCTTGCATGTTGCGTTTGCCTTCCAGTCCAGCACGACGGGGACATTTTCCATAAAATGCACGTCAAACGGATTTGTCAAGTTTGCGAACCAGTTTTGTTCCACCATAAATGCGCGCTTGCAACTTTCTACGCCATTGTTCGAGTAGATTCTTGTCAAAGAAACGTCAATCACCTTGAGGGAAGAAGGAATCCTCGTCTGGCAACAGTTGATGCCGTAGCAAGTGCTTGGTCTCCACGAACTGTTGCAGAACGAAGTGCACCCTCCGGTTTCTACGTCTTTGCCGTTTATCAGCGCAAGATTGTTGCAACCCATGGCGGTGAATTTGCTTTGGGAATCCGAGAAGGAAAAAGGGGTCTTCGACATGTCCATTTTTAGAGTAGAATCGGGCCTATTGGGACAGTTTGATGTACTTATAGGATTATTGACACGAATGGTTCCTTGCAAAGAAATCTCAAGTACTTCCATGTTGATTGCGTTGAGGAAAGGTTTTGCTGGACTGAAAGAGCTGTTGCAAGCGATGGCGAAGGTCTCATTGTTAGAGCAATCGGCTCCGACACCAAATGGGTATGGTATAACAACGTTCCCGCATCTTTCCTGGCAGCCAGGTTTTGCCAGAGATAATGCGTGAGCCGTTGCTTGAATTAGCAACAGTGCTAGAATGGGATCACTATACTTAGTTGACGAATCATGGCCGTTGAATGGGATCACTATACTTAAATGATCAGCACCCCATTTTAGACTATTTGTTGGTCTCTACCCAGAGTTGGCGAGTTACCGTGTGGGCATCCTCCACATTTCTGGAAGCAGGAGCTTCAGTTTTCCATTGATCAAGTATTGTTGTTGTTGACGTAAATGCTTTTTTTGGTCAACAATGAGTTGAAGCCTGCTAAAGAAGAATATACTGTAGCGTTTGAATAACTTTTTTTTTTTCCGATTTTTTTCTCTATTTCCTGTTTGACAGGCAATTTTGGCTTTTTCTTTTCCTTATTTTGAAAACTCTATTTTGGAGTCTTAAGTTTATCAGTTTTGATTTTTATTTTGAGACCACCGCTACTACCGTCACCGGCAGGGGAGGACCACCCACCTGACTGGTGGGGGCCATGGCACTCCCCTTTTCTTGGGAAATTTTCTTTTTGATATATAGATAGTGCATAAATATATTTAAATAAATTACAAAAATACCGTTATAATAATTAATTAAGATTTTATTTTGCTGTGTTGTTTACTCTTTGTGCCACCGGTCATCATATATTTGTCTTTTTAATTTCCTTGTTCGATCTTCACTTTTCTAAATTTTAAAACTTCATATTACAACAAAAAAAAAAAAGATTAGGTCAAGATTAGTTTTTTTTTTTAAAGTTTAAATTTTTATACATATGTTAACATATATGTTACTATTGTACTCATACAATTGATAATAACATTAATAAATTCTTTCGTGTAAGTTTATTAATTTGTTATTACTAATCTTATCAAATTAAATAAATCACTTTGAATAGTAAAATTATATGATTAGTAGTCAAATTGAGCATGTATTTTGTATATAGTGATACTAATTACATTATATTTCTAATTTGTTATGTTTTATGTAAACTTGAACTTTTTAAAATTCTTTTAAGTGAGCCATTAAATTTTATTCTTTTGACTTTGCCCCCCGCGATTAGACTTTCTGGATCCACCCCTGGTGACCGGCCACCCCCATCCCAACTGTTATTGGCCACCTGCCACCCCCCCCACCCCCCCCCCCCCCACCGGTGCTTTGGGGAGTTTTGAAAAAAAAAGGTAAAGAAAAAACAGAATAATCACTTTAGGTGGCTAATTAATGAGTTTTGTCACGGGTAAATATATTCTTGATACCCTTCCATCCCTTGTGGCAAGACATCAGTTACTTCTTGGAACAACTTCAACTTTTGGATATCCCCCATTTTTTTGTTACTCTCAACTACCTCCTTCAAATCGGTGCAACCACTTGTTATTATTACGACTAAGGATTTCAAGCGTAAAATGGAAAACCGAGTCACACATACGAGAACGTTTGTCTCATGTCCAAAGACCCGTAAGGAAGTAACGAAAAGGATGCCACGTTCAAAAGTTTGAATGAAGTAAGTCGTTTCGAATTTTTGAAGTGTCAATTACACTTGACAAAGACCAAAGTTTGTCTAAATTAAACAATGTAGTTTGAGAATTACATTCCGCACCCTTCTAAATAATTTTCATTTCCCGGTTGCAACATAAATTGCAAATAGACCGTAATATCCTTTAAGTTAATTAATGCTGCAATAGCTTACTGAGGTAGCTAAGTTATTAAACCAAAAGTAAAGCTTTCAGTTTAATATCTCATCAAGGCTCCAAGTGAAAACCTGCTCAACTGCCGATCTGACCGGCGACCAACCCACCGCTGCGATGTCGGCATAGGCTCAACTACATCAAATTGAAAAATCTCATACAGAGGTGAACACCAAATAGCTATAAGCGACCACCAAATTATTGGTTGCAACGGCCAGTGACGGGACCAAAATTTCACTTTAGGTGGTGCAAAAAAATATCGAAATCACTAAATTTTTTTAAGTTGATCTTGTTGGACTTCATGAAGAATTTACCAAATTTTCATGGTTTCTAGGCTGATCTTGTTGGATCTGCCCTAACCAATTGACAGGGTTTTTTTAGGTTGGGCTGTGTGGTTGGGCTGGTGGTGATCGGTTGATGGTGGTGGTAATTGAGTGGTGCGAGTTGTGTTAGCAGGGTGGTGCGATATAGTGTGGTGGTGGGATTGTGCGGTGCTGTCTTGAAGTGGAGTGTGATTTTACTATATTCATTCTAGAAATCAAAGGAGATAATTTCATGAAATTTAAAGGGTGATGACGACATGGTAAGCTAATGTTGCATTGCTAGGTCATTTTTTATCACTGCTCTTTTTATATTAATAGTCTTGCCCTTGCCATTTTCAGACGGCTGTTAGTCTTCATTAGACCGAGAACTCAGATGGGTTAGGAAAATAAACCTAGGTACTGATTTGGTACAATTGATCCATTTGGTACTCGAGCCAGGTTTGGTCTATACATCAGGGTACAACATTTGTGATAGCGCTTTTATTGGTTAGTTCAAGAACAATGAACATATTTTGATACATTGAAGTCACTAGATTTTTGTCTTCCTTAAGCTTTTATTTTACATCATCAAGTAGTATTTGACATGAATATACGAGCTTAGCATTTAGAATAGTAGAATAGTAATGCTAATAAGATTTAGAGTTAATTAACAAATAAAATTATAGTTGTGATTAAAAAAGGTTGATATTATTACATATCCCATTTGAATTGTAAATGGATATATAAAAATTTCAGTCTCTAACTTTAGAGGATTTCAGAGGTACTAAGTAAATCACGAGGTTAAGATAGTGTTTGAGTAGAAATATAAAGGAATAGAGTTGCACTTCAAATTTATTAGGAATTAGAAGTATACACCTTATTACTTTTGAGTAAGTTATTTTCTTTTACCAAATAAATGTGGCAAAACGACGACATAATATCTAACATTTTCATATACAGGTCTTTCTATAATTCTTGTATAATGCAAGTCTGAGGATCTTGTTTTGGATGTTGACTTTGTTTTTCATGTCTTCTATGACAATTTTTGTTCTTAAGCTAAATTTTTTATATCCATTAAATGAATTTAGTAGTAATTTCTCATGTATACTTATTTTATCGTAGCATAATGTGATTCTATATACCAAAATTGGTCAGCTTGTACTATAACTACAATGAGCTTGGAAAGCTTAACAACTATTCTGTTAGACAAACATTACATACGACAACGGGGACTAATCACATGACTGTTATTGACTGCACACAATAATCACTCATGGATATAACTGATTATATTGTAGTCAAAATTAAGTTCTAATCCTTATAATTGGTCTAAAATTTACTAATTACTCTTATATATATCATGTAAGTTTAACTAGGTATAATAATCGAGTCCTTATTTAGTCGTTAGGTCCGAATCTAATATGAACTGTTTGCCTATGTTCATTTGCCATGGGTCTTGTGCAATAGGGGATAATCATATGACTGTTATTAGATTTAACGCTATAATCACCACTCATAGTTATGCTTGATTCAATTTAAAACTGGTCAAAGATCTACTACTTAGTCTTACTTTCATATAAATCTAATTAAGTGTATATATAGAGTCATTTTATTGGTCGTTAGGGCATTATATAAACTGGAATTGACACACACATTCACCTCAAAACACACACATACACACAACTGGAATTGACACACACAGATTCACCTCACAATTGATCGTTCGGCATATTTAGGACAAAAGCACCCACGGATCCCTTCATCAATATTTTTGCTGACTTCACCTCATCGGTCAAGGTGGTAAAGGCCATTTTTGTTCCTTAAAACGATGGAGCCTTTGGATGGCTAATCTAGGTTGGTGGTAGATGGAGTCATCCTGTGCCCGACTCCGCAAATGGGAGTGGTTGTGTTGGGGGGAAGTCTTAAGACTCAGGAGAGAAGGATATAATTAGTGGTTTAGGGAGTGTTTGGCAGTGAGTTCGGCAAAAAAGGAAAAAAAAAAAAAGAACTTCACAGCAAAAAGGGCGACTTTGTCACTTTTTAATTGCCATTAGTTAACATCCATCATGAGTTGGTTCAGCATTTACCGGCACCACTATTGTTACTGTCACCACCACTACTGCCACCATTATCACCTTCGGAGTCATCACTACTGTCACCGTTTCCACCACCACTATCACCACCACTACTACCACCATTATTACTACCGTCGCCACTAATACTGTTACCACCACTACTAACACCGCCGCCACCACTACTGCCACAACTGCTACCGTCGCCATCACTAGTACAGCCATCACGACTGTCATTATTACCACCACCGCCCCCACAACTTCCACCACCAATACGGTCGTCGTCACAACTAGTGCCATCACTGCCACCACCACCGCCACTACTACTGTAACCACCGTCACCACTACTGCCATAAGAATTGCCACCATTATCACCGTCACCGCCACTGCCACCACAGCCACCACTACTACCACTGTCACTATCGCCGTCACCATTACTACCACGGTCACTACCACCACTACAACTATTACCACCGCCCCCGTCACCACTTCCATTGTTGATGCCGTTACGCCTTGTGGTGCTGCCACCACCACCGCCGCCACCATGTGGTGGCATTAGCACACTTGAAATCATTTATTGTAATTTATTTTTTTATCGTAAGTCGAGGATATAGTTGTCTAAAAAATTATTATTTTTCCATTTCGTTTGTCCTCTAAACACAAAATAAGAATTTTGTGATTTGAATTCCCATCCATTCCTAGCAAAAAAAAAAAAATTTGAATTGAATTTTAAATCCAATTTCGAGTTTGAAATCCAAATTCTAAAATAATTGATTCCAAACAAACTGTTAATACACGAGTAGATCATTTTATTGCTACTAATTATCAGACATTTTGAATTGTATTTAAACATTAATTTAAAATTTTATAATTTGTGAAGCAATGTATTCAATAATTAAAAGCCATTTAAAATGACCATAATGGAATAAGTGTTTTTCTATTTATACACACACACACATGTATGTGTGTGCATATATGTATATGCATTTATGCATATACATATGTGTGTGTGTACACACATACTATATATGAAGACAACATGCATTTTGGTGTAACGTAACTACTTATCTAAAATGTCAACACTTGACATTCTTAAAAGATTTTTCAAAAAATGATACAAAATACAAATTTGTAATAAATAGGGCTAATTTTAAAATTTTACCCTCAACTTTATCCTCAGTACAATTTTAGTATTCAACTTTGAATGTGTGCCAAAGAAATACCTAAATTTGAAAGAAATGATCTAAATCGACCAGGTCTTAAGCTATCAAACCACGGATGTCATTAGAAAGTCTAAAGGAAAGGGTAGGACTGTCATTAGAAAAAAGGACATAAGGCCTGCCCACGTGATCATGTGGCCGTCCCTTTTTATGTTCCCAACGCAAATTGATTAATAGAACCAATGTGTGTCTATATATATATATATATATATATATATATATATACACACACACACACACACACACACCAATTAAACCCATATACCCACCTCGTCAGACACACCCAAAGAAAATGGCTGGGAGGATGTCGACCGACTCTTCACCGGAGCTCAAGATCAAGGTCCAGCCCCGTCGTACCGAGCCCCACCAGTTAAGACTACCACCAGGGCACTGCCACCACCCGTTAAGACTACCACCAGGGCACTGCCACCACCCCGCTCTTCTTTATTCTCCTCTGTGGCCACCCCGCTCTTCTTTATTCTCCTCTGTGGCCGTTGTACATGAATGACTACCCACAACTCCAAAAAATGCTTGGTGCCAAGACCTTGGGCCGCTTCGCCTTCCATGACACCCATACCAACCCCTCCTTGGCCCTTCTGCTTCCACAAACCTCTGGCGACACCGTTGGCATGAACCTCCGGCGACCACGCTGGCAACACCCTTTGGTGACCATGCTGGGAAAGCTCAAGATCAAGGTCTGCGTTTCTCGATCTATTTTTTTTTTTACTTTCTCTCTTGAATTCGCAAAATAAATCTAGGTTTTCATTTTTGGTCGACAGCAAGAACTGGGGTTCTAGCGGACGAGCTGGAGATGGGTGCTTGAACTCTGTTCAGATAGGGGGTGGCACAAACCAAAAAACTAATTTATACTAAAGGGAGTAGCCCCTTTGGTGTAATATTACTTATATAGAATGTTGACACTTGATATTCTATAATTTTTTTTTCAAAAATAGCACAAACCAAAAACTTAAATATTAAATAACTACCTAAAGACAAATTTTGGTTTCATGAATTAAAATTTATTTTATCGAATGTGATAATAAACATATATACATGATGCTTGATTTTTTGAACAAAATTTCAACTACTATCTTAACTTTTGCACGCTCAGTGTGTGTGTCAATTCTCGTCTATCTATATTATATAAAGAGAATAGATCTTTTGGTGTAACACTTCTTTTAGTGTAACACTTCTTTTGGTGTTATATAACTAACTGTTTAGAATGCTGACACTTGACATCTTACAATTTTTTTCCTTAAAAATGACACTAAATAAAAAATTAAATAGTAAAGAACTACTTGTAAGGGCATCTTTTGCTTCTAATTATAAAGATTCATTTTACCGAATGTCATAATAAACACTTATACGTGGTATTTGATTTTTTAATAAAATTAATATTTATTTTATTTTTACACTCGCATCGCATGTGCCACGGTAATTCATATATATAAAGAGAATAATCCTTTTGGTGTAATACCTTTTTTTTGTGTTAAATAACTACCTGTCTAAAATAGTGCTACTTGGAACTATGAGAAAATTCTTAGAAAATGATGGTCAAATAAAATTTTTAATAGCAACACTGTAAGGATATTTTTGGTTTATACAATTTATAATCATTCAAAAAAATACAGTTAAAAGAAATTATAAACGCCAAGTTCTTATAAAAACGTAAGGGTGCAATGGCTGGACAACCTATAGGCAACTCGTAAAAATAATGGGCGTGGGCTTAGTATTACAGTAATCGTGTTAGACGGGGGTAAAAAATTTTGAACCTGTAAAAATATGTGGACTAAATATGGACAAAGGTTTTTCGAAGCCCACTCAACTCGTGGGAAACCAGGCCATCAAACTTTTATAGTGTACATGAATTCCATATATAAATTTTATGTAATTTTTTTAAGTCTTTAAAATCCTCTAATCGTATGCGTTTAGAGACTATTGGAAACTTCTTTTTGTCTCCCTTGTTTCTTATTATAGGACTAGACTTCGTAAGATTGTTACGAAACTCTTACCTTTTCTTTTTCTTTTTTGTTTATTTTGTCGTGAAACTTTGTTTTCATACTTATAACTAAATCCATTTTAAGATTTCACTATATCCTTCCTTACTATCATGACTAATTAGTCGATGGAAAATGATATGCTTAAAAAATAAATAAACAAAAACTTATGACTGATTAATAGACTTTGATGATAATTAATATGCCTTAAAATTAAGTAAATAAAAACTAATATGGACAAGCCATGGCCAGCCCATTACTAGTCCGTGGCCACAAAAACTTTCATGAGCTAGGCATGAACATACATTATTTGGCTTGTAAATGGGTTTGGCTGGACATGAATACCAGTTTTTGAGAGTGGTCGTGATCTGACCTTGGACTCGTCCAGTCCATACAAGTTGCAGCCTTATAGAAACGTGAGGGAGGTTATTGGTGCTGACACGGTGTGGAACATGCATGCAGGAGAACGAAGGAGGAAGACGTGAAGAAGGGAAGATGTTTAAATCAAGGGATTAATATGATTTGGTTGCTAACTTTGTTTCACGTTTCTATAGAACTATGCTAGTCACACCTCTTTTTGATATGAATGTCACTTCACACCACGAAGAGACTACATCATTTTGCAAGAACGCGTGGACGAGACACAATACTTCATTTTATAAATGTTCTTTTGACTTGGTAAAACAAGATTATTGTGTCCCTTTGTAAGGAACCCAAATCTAAGAGAATGTTAATCAAAGATAAGCCAAGTGCTTTTTGAACTCGGATATTGAGTTAGATACTGCAACCCCCAGTCATCCTTGCTTTACTCAGATGAGGAGCCGCAAAGCGGGGAACCCATGCAAAAAAGGGCCCTACATCATATACTGTCAATTAATGATCGCGGTATACAGTACTGACATTTCTGTTAACAGTTTTAGCGGCATTTTTAACGGTACTTTTTTTGTATCACTAAATAAAAATAATAAAGACATTTGATGAACATTAGTTGTCGCTATATGAGTTGTTATAACTATCTTCTTATAACTCAAACATTATCTAAAATATTTTCATACAAAACAGGAGCCCAAAGCACTGTTCTTTGGCAGAACCACAAAACCCAATCACATATATAGATGACGGTGAATCTTCTTCTTTTCTTCCCTTGTTTTGATTAGTTCATTTCTATGGTGCTATGACGAAACAATTGATTATTTTTTGTAATCTTTTCACCCATCATGTCTGCACAAAACCCTAGGATTTCTATCTTGCCTATACCTAATGTGCGAAACGAAAAAGAATTAGAAACAAAAGGGTGAGGTATATATATAATATCGTCCACACCGACAACCTTCACAATTTTGCATACGTCTACAAAGTTTGAAATCCCCATGTGAAAAGCTTTATATTGAATAGATAGAGGAAGAAGTTTCAGGAAAGAATTAAATAGCTTAATTCCAAAGACTCCTGTGAAGTTGGTGCAAAATTTTATTCCTATTTTAGAAAGTTCTTTTTTTTTGGTGGGGTAGGGGGTGTGCGTGGGGGGGGGGGGGGGGGGGGGCTTGATAGAAGAAAATTTTAAATTTTAGCTATTTTGAAATAGATTTTTAACTACGGAATGGGATTCCACACTGACTTATACGATGTCCAAGTCACAACGCAATTACATAAATAAAAAAAAACACTTTGAGAAAAGTATAAGTTGTGCGTCTACATTCAAATGTGATATGCACTTTTGGACGTCTCCTATATATAGACTAGGTGTTGGAAAGCCTAGTACAATAAGCTCTAATATTGGAGATATATATGCCATGTTTCTTGCAAGGAAAGTTAATATCTTTGGTTGACTTTGACTAGGGGCTACCCTTATTTTGACCGCGTTGACCAATGAGACACATGTTAGAGCATTAGCGGTGGTCTAACATTCTTACTTTTATTTAAATAAAAGTTTTGACTTGATGTAGAGTTGTCAAATGAGCCGAGCGGCCCGCGGGCTGGCCCGACTCGGCCCCTTTCTGGCCCGGGCTGGCTCGGCCCCTTTGATGAACAATGCTGGCCCGGCCTTTTAGGGCCTAGGGCCTGGGCCAGGCCTACATTCCCTAGAAAAAAGTCCGGGTCAGGCCCGGCCCGGTTTTGGCCCGGCTCGGGTTTGGCCCGGTTTTGGCCCACCTCTTTACTTTTGAAATTCCACTTTTTCCCCATTTCCCCCCAATGGATTTATTCCCCCTTTCTCCTTTAAACAGTACTGAAGATTTAAGTAATGCGAAGAATAATAACACATCTTAAAGTCTTTGATTTTTTTTCTTTATAAATATAGTGGTCATGGGATCGAATAGATTTTCAACATCTTTATGTATTGAAATTGCTGACCCCAATGCATCGTGTACCCCATATTTGCTGTATTTTGTCAATTTATGTTACAATTTGAGTGGGCTGGAACTTGGAATCTGCTCTATTTCAGCACAGATATTGTTCTGTGCCCAATCATGGGCTTCAGATAATCGAACCTAATTCCAGTTCTAGTGTTCGGATTGCCCAAAATTTGGTTTAAAAGAGAGATTGCATAGAGAAGATTCAAAAGGTATTTCCTTTTAAGTGTAAGTTTTACCAAGAAGAGTAGCTTTGTCCTCGACTTTTAAGCTCCATCAACGAATGTGCATTGCATAGCCTCACACAATAAACCTGAAGCCAGTGGTGAAGGGGAGGGGTAGCATTGTCGCGTGCCCACCCCCATCTTTTGGCATAAAGTTTTCTTGACAATTTGGCTTTTATCTTTGTGATGATGATATTTGTTACTTCATGTCCCTTTGAGAATTTATCATTATTAAAAATCTTTTTGAAGTCAAACTTGTTGATTTAGTATATTGAATTAGTCTTACCATATACCGTAAAACATATTCTTACACATCAACTTTTTGTAACTTGTCGCTATATATTTGTAATAAAGCGTTGATTGCTGTTAGAGACGCTTTAATAAAGCGTCCCTAATAGCAAATTACCATAATTAAAAAAAACTCTTACCTTGAATAACAAGAAAATGCCAAAAAAAATTAAAAAAAAAAAAAATTGGGCCCGGGCCCGGCCCAAGCCCGGCCCTAAATGTTGGGCCTAGGGCCTGGGCTTGGACCGGGCCCAGATATCCCCAGAATCAGGCCCAGCCCGGCCCGTTTGGCAGCCCCCTTGGCCCGGCCCCGGCCCGATTTGCTGGAGGCCCGATGGGCTTGGGCTGGGCCGGCCCAAGCCCGGCCCATTTGACACCTTTAACTTGATGACGTAGGTGTCTAGAATAAATAGCTTTAAGTCCCATTGATTTTGAGTTGGTGAACATCATATATTGTTTTCATTTATTATTTTAATAGCTCGAGCAGTTCTTCTTGGGTCAAAGAACTCGAATATATGTGTTATCTGGTCACACCTACTGAGGGAACGCTGCTTGGATACTGAATCTATCGAGTATTCCTGCTCATGAGATAGATTTGACATGAAGTTCGCAAAGTCTAGACTCATGCTTTTGGGCAACAAAGTTCAAATATTGGGACCTTTGTTGCCGAGCACTACTGCTCGAGCAACCCGACTTGGTCCTTCCGATCCGTAGTCCTGCTCGCGAACTAAAGCTTTGATCTTGAAATCTTTCTTGTCGAGTACTCATGTCGTGTTGGGTTGATCTAAGTATATAAGAAAAAATAAAGCAGGTCGAGTTCATGAATATTCCTTGGAGGTTTATCGTCTTCCTAAACTATTTGCGATGTATGCCTAGAAGATTCTTTTGAGTATGCAAAAGGTGTTGCTACTACTTTTGCAAAAAAGAGTAGGAAGAAAGAAAATTAACCCAAACTATTATACTGGTTGTGTCCTAAAATGAATACACTGAAGATCAATAACTATGGAAGCACAATGGAAGGAAACAAAGGTGGATTTGGAGGATTGATTTAAAATCGATCGACTGGGAGGATTTTAAGCACACTTACTAATGGAGACGTGTTGAAAATAAAACTACCTGGGTAATTAAAAGGTTGCAATTGATTAGAGACGGAGGAATAACTGAGAGAGATTGCTGAAACTGACCCAAGGATATCACAAAAGAACTTATGAGAAAGGAGTCTGATCCGTTACATCCCTTGTCCAACCTCATTACGGATTGAAGGTTTCTATTTGGTGCTATCAGATCCTCCATCACGCATGTGAACACATATCAGATCTCACTGTACTAATCTCTTGCTAACCAGGGAGCTTTTATAACATGTGCGTGAACTAGGTCTTCTACTTTCTTCACAAATTTTGAATGCTCTCCTTGATTGGATGGAAAAGCTTTGTAGTGTAAAAGTAGTGACCTACCCCTACGTTTACAGCACTCCCTAATAGATTTCGAGCCCATCACGAGCTCCATGGAGATAGGCCCTGTGACTTTCGTCAATCCTTATCTTACACCACCATTAAGGTGAAACTAATGTGTACTATTATTCAGTGTGAATCAATCCCTAGACATCATAGGAGACTACATGTATGCCTTATTGGAACGAGCAACAACCACCAATCTGCTTTTTACCACAGTTGCGTACCGAGTCATACACAAAAGAAGTTCGGAGAGCTGTCGCAACCCAAAAAGAAGAAAAAGCTTACCTATCTCACTTTAGGACCTTGATGCAACCTGTAATCAGGAGTTCAAAGTCACGAGTCTTCACAGGTGCAATTACTAGCGAGGTGTTCTAACACGGTATCCACAAGCAAATGCAACTAAAATTACTTGGGCCACTTACCCCTTGAGGTTTACCCCCCTTTGCATTTTAAGACCTAGATGATTCAGTTGTGACCCACGACGCCATCAAGTTTGGACATTCGAGAAGCAAGTCTCGCACGTAAGTATATAAGATTTAGTTGAAACATGGGTAGCAAGCCGTAGAGTCGAACTCTCCCCAAAAGCGGATGCCTTTTCAACGTTAATGGTTTGCTTTTTGTACCGCTCTTGCCTTCATATATGACTCATACGGGCACTCAACACACATTCCAAACATCCAATTACAATCTCGGCACTTGGCATTTATTAGCATTTTCAGACGGAGTTAATTAGAATTGGACGCTTAGCATAATGCCCTTTTGGTTTACATCTTGCCTGTAGCAGATGAAGCACACAAGGCGTTCGAGGAAATGCTGGACAGAGACCCCTTTTCACGGTCTTTCACGAGTTCCGAAGGAAACACGAAACTTCAGATAAAAAATGATGGTTAGTGCTTCCTTCCTCTGTGACTGTTTAATGCAAACTCTGGCTCGGTGTACAATGTATTGAAGGTTCAAAGCGTATTTATGACAACGAATTTATGTTCTTGAATGCAAAATTTGTCTCTGCCATGTGACGGAACATAACTAGTTGTTCTTGATTTCAGTAGAGAAGAGTAGCTATATGATTTCAGTTGAGACCTTTGTTGCCGAGAACTACTACTCGCACAACACGACTTGGGTCTTCGAATCCTTGTTGCCAAGCAGTCCTTCTCGGGCAACAAAGGTTTGTGCATTTCCGAGTCGTGGTCGTGAGATTCACTCTGCGAATTGGAGTGGGCGTGTTGAGAGAAGGCTTCGGAGAGAAGAAGATAATTAGAGTTCAGGGAGTGTTTCGCACCGCGTTCGGCCAAAAAAAAAGGAGGTTATAACAGAGGGCAACTCTGTAAATTTTTAGTTGCCTTTATCTAACATCCATTCTGGGTTGGCTCGGGGGTTACCCAAAAAGAGTTAAAGATCAAGAGGTGATGCATACGATTCAAAAGTTGAAGGGGGCTGTTGACATATTTAGCCATATATTATATTATTTGATCATGCCAAATTTTTTTCGCTATGCATCTGTTGTAGTTGTGAGCCAACACACCAACGTGTTGACGCTACATAATTGATACGTGACTTAGCCTCAATTGAGGCTCAGGTTAACTCAAGAATAGTACCTGTTGCTGTTTGAACCGAAAAAATAAAAACCAACAAAACAGTTGGTGCAATACACTTCATTGTGCAACGGTGGCGCATTATGGTAGGGAAAAAATGATTGACTTTTTAGCTTGGAGTACATCCCACATAAAGGAAATAATATATTAAGCAAGTAGTTCATTTTATTGTTACTCAATGGACACTTTGAAGTGTATTTACACATAAAAAATTAGAAGTTGTAATTCGTGATGCAGTGTAATTAAATAATTAAATTATAACCTTTAAAATTCATTGAATACAACAAAAGTATTAGGTGACAAAAGAGTGAAGTTGGTTCGCCACTAGTATGGTACTTTTTTATTGCGCATGCCTAAATGCACGAAACGAAAATGATTAACAAACGAACCAGGCATACTGTTAATTAAGCTACCCCGTCTTTTCTTCTTCTTTTTCCCCTGTTTTGATCCATTTTTTGTCCCTTCATTATATGTTCTCTCCATCTCTAATTAATTGATCATATATATTTTTTGAATTGTCAAAAAATTAATCACTTTCTAAATTAAAAAAAAATTTATAAGTGTTTTTTCATGTTTACTTTTGTTACACTTTTTACTCTCCTTACTCACTTTTTTTCCTCCCTCCCTCTCTCTCTCTCTTTCTCTCTCTTAGGATAGAATTTGAAACTCATAAATATATTAACTCATATCCTGAATAAGCATGTAAGTCAAAGTTGATCAAACAAAAATAGATCGAAGAAATATTATTTAAAATATAATAAGTAAAACGAGAAATACAATAAAACACAAGCATCATTACATATGTATCCAATATGAAATATATTAATATATAAGCACTATATACTAAATATAAAAGTGTCGCTCGAGGTCTCAAATATTATTTTAGATGTAATTCCTTTTTTTTTTCCCTTCAGATTAGTTAATTGCTCAAATATTGAGACCTTTGTTGCCGAGAACTACTACTCGCGCAACACGACTTGGGTCTTCGAATCCTTGTTGCCAAGCAGTCCTTCTCGGGCAACAAAGGTCGAACGATAGGATCTTCGTTGTTTCGCACTCTTACTCGGGAAACAAAGCTTTGATCCTAAAATCCTTGTTGTGGAGTACTGACCTTGGGTCGGGTTGATCTATACATGAAAGAAAGAAAGCAGATTGAGTTCATGGATATTCGTTGGAGGCTTTTCTTCTTCATAACTGATGTGTGATAAAGATATGAACTACAACATTTGTGATGTATGCCTAGAAGACTTGTTTCGAGTATGCAAAAGAAGTTGCTACTGCATACTTTTGCAAAAAAGAGCTGTGTCCTAATATGAATACACTGAAGATCAATAACTATGGAAGCACAATGGAAGGAAACAAAGGTGGATTTGGAGGACTGATTAGAAACAAAAATGGGAATTGAATGGGAGGATTTTAAGCACACTTACTAATTGAGAAGCGTTGAAAATGAAACTACCTGGGGTACTTAAAAGGCTGCAATTACTTAGATATGAAGGGATAACTGAAAGCAATTGTTGAAACTAACCCAAGGATCACAAAAGAGCTGATGACAAAGGAGTCTGATCCGTTACATCACTTGTCCAATCTCATTAGCGATTGCAGGTTTCTATTTGAAATTATCAGATCCTTCATCAGGCATGTCTAAAGATAACAGAGCCCACCCTTCTAATTTCTTGCTAACCGGGGAGCTTTGAAAACATGTGTATAAACAGAGCATGATGATATAAGTCCTAAACTAGCACTCGTTTTGAATGCTTTCCCTGTTGGGATGGAAAAGCTTGCAGTGTGAAAGTGGGAGCCTGCACCTACTTTCATAGCACTCCTAGTAGATTTTCGAGCTCATCAAGTGCTCCTTAAAGTTAGGCCTTGTGACTTTTTTTTTCATCCTTATCTTATCTTACACCACCAACCACTAAGGATGCAGTAACTTTTTATTTCTCCATGAACCAAAAAGGGGAAAAAAAATAAAATTTACCCACCTCATTCTAGGACCTTGGTGCAATCTCTAAATCACTAGTCAGGTGTGATAACACGATATCCACAAGCAAATGCAACTAAAATTACTTGGGCCACTTATTTCTTGAGGTTTTGCCACCCTTGCATTTTAAGACCTTGATGGTTCAATTTTGACACACAACGCCATCAAGTTTGGACATTTGAGAAGCAAGCCTCTACGTAAGGATTTAAGATTTAGTTGAAACATTGGTAGCAAGGCGTAGAGTCACTATCTCCAAAGAGATTTATTTTTTGGCAAAAACAAATGCTTTTTCAATGTTAATGGTTTGCTTTTCATACCGCTCTTGGCTTCACATGACTTGCACGGGCACTCAACACACGTTCTAAACATCCAATTACATTCTAAGAACTAAATCTTGATTTATTACTTGAGGAATAGCAAAAAATCGTTAGTTACCAAAGTTGCATTTTTCTCGACATGTCCTCTAAAATGTTGGTAATACGAATCACTTAAAGCTTAGTATTCGTTAGCATTTTCAGACGGAGTTTATCAGAACTAGACGCTTAGCATAATGCCCTTTTGGTTTACATGTTGCCTGTAGCAGATGAAGCACACAAGGTGTTCGAGGAAATGCCGGAAAGAGACCTCCTTTCACGGTCTTTCACGAGTTACGAAGGAAACACCAAACTTCAGATGGGAAATGATGGTTAGTGCTTCCTTCCTCTGTGACTGTTCACGGTCTTTCACGGTGTACAATGTATTGAAGCTTCAAAGCGTATTCATGACAATAAATATATGTTCTTGAATGCAAATTTTGTGTGTGGCATGTGACAGAACATAACTAGTTGTTCTTGATTTCAATAGAGAAGAGTAGCTATATGATTTAGGAATAGTCTTGGTCTAAACTTGATTGGTCATCCCCATCAATTCTCACTAAAGGGCTAGAATATCGGTTGCTAAGACACTTTGTAGTTACAAATGCGGTGTGGATAAAGCATAAGATTGTGTGGATTTAGAGTTCCTCTTCATAGGTTATTTATAGGATGCATTTTTAAACATTACTTCTTCCTGCAGACTGAAGCAGCATCATACTCTGATTATATGCTGTACAATGTCAACATAGAAAAAGAAAAAGAAAAAAAAGGAAGGGGGGAGAGAGGGGGAGAGAGGGGGAGAGAGAGAGAGAGAGAGAGAGAGAGAGAGAGAGATATGGTACACGAATACATAATGTATTTGATTTGCAAGTACTCAATTTGCTCGCAGCCAATCAATGGCTTAAATATGAAACAAATTGTCTAGTTCTACTTGACATTAGAGGTTGGACATATAATGGTGAAACTACATTATTAATAACATAAGAACTTGTTGAGGTTAAAGCAGTGTCCCAAGTGGCCACTAATTCAGCTTCATCGTATTCAAGCTCTTTGTACTGTTGTTGAACTGCAGCGGCTCCGTTTGACATTCTAATTCCTTCTAACTCCATTGCAACTTGTTTCATTGTTGGCCTTTTTCTACCGTTCAAGTTCAGGCATCTTTTCGCAAGGTTAGGAACCCTCATGATCTCATCTTTACCACCCTCTTTGACAACTCGGGCATCAAAAATATCGAAACAATTGTATTGTTTCATTGCCAACTTGAAGTGTGTTGCTAAACTGCGCCCATCGTCAGATCTAGCTTCCAGTATTGGTTTTTGTCCTGTTAAGAGCTCAACCAGAACTACTCCAAAGCTGTAAACATCGCTTTTATCTGTAAATTGGATTGATTGGAAAATATTCTGGGTCAAAGCAGATACTCGTGTGGTCAAGTGAGTTTGATCAACGCCAACCGATTTTGAAGTCCCAAAGTCTGCCAACTTTGACCTGTATTTATCATCCAAGAGAATGTTTGTGGATTTGATATCCTGGTGATATGTAGGTAAGGAAGCTGCCAATTGAAGGTACTGAAGAGCTCCCACAATTTCTGTTGCAATTCCTAAATGCATATCCAAAAAACGTGGGAACTCGTCATTTAGATGATGGAGATAATGATAGAGGGTTCTGTTGGGGATGAATTCGTAAACAAGGAGAGGAACTTTTGTCTCCAAGCAACGCCCATATAGCTCGACCACATTTCTATGGATATTTTCTGACAAAATGACCTCCTTGTTAATAAACTGTTGGAGTTTGCCTTCATCCTGTCTGCTGTTTAGATTTTGGACTTCTTAACTGCCTCAATTCTTCCATCCGTCAACATTCCTTTATAAACTGTTTAGATTTGACTCTCATTGTAGTTATCACTGCCTTTTCGAGCTCCTTCGTGGTGAAAACTCTGGTTTTCTCAACAGTTCCTTCTTCACCAGAAGACAATTGTTGCTTTAACAGCACATCCCCATTCCTCTTGGAGAACTTTCCCTCAGCTTCCTTTTTTATTCTTTTGATTATTTTGTACAACCAACATAAAGCAATAATCAAAAGTAATCCTCCAAAACCACTTGTAGTACATATAACTTCCAAACAGGAGTAGCATCACTTTGGCAATACGTAAGGGGTGGCTCCCATGCAAAAGCTTCCCACCATTGGGGGTTTGGGAAGCGTATGCAGCCTTACTCCCCACTATCGGGAGGGACTATTTTTTGTGTTCGAACCCGTACATCCAACAACCTTTACCGATATGCCAAGGCTTACCCTTTTCATCACTTTGACAATTAAAACAATTTATGCTTTAACGCGCGAAGTGTATATTTTGCATTATAATTCAATCTCCATAAGTCACACGCGCACGCGCGTACACACTCTTCCCCTATTGATGCAGTTAAGAAAATATATATCTGTAATTTCAGATTGGGGCGTCTAGTTTGAGCTTACAGTCTTGCAGTGCTCTTTAACGGACATCATTTTCTAATATTTAAGTCCAATCATTGTCTGGGATCTTAAATTACTGCAACGATCTATTCATTCTAGGGGACATGGATGATGTGGTAAACTAAGCTGAGTCATTCGTACATTCATTTTGATAAGAACCAAGTAAGTTCCATGTCAGTGATCTTGCAATTGGCTGGAACTTTTTGATTCCATGCCCATGTGCAACTACACAGCGACACGTCAGAACAATGACGCATGAACTCAACACTAATTTAACCATCTGCTAGTTTTGCTTTTGTTTTATTATCTGCTCTTGCTGCCCAATTTTATGTACCTGTGTGCCAAAGAAAAGAAAGGAGCATACCTATTATAGCCATTCGGGCTTTGTTGCTACCTTTCTCTGGGCTGAGGCAACCATAACCCGATGGAGAATTCACACAGATGTTTGGATGCACGCATTCACTAGTAGATGGGCTTACACATTCGTCCACATCTGACATGGAAAACCAAACAAAACAAAATTTTTCAAGAACCAATTTGGCCATAAAGAGCCCTCCTTTACCCTTTTTATGCCTATGACCATCTCTCCTGTGATTTCCTCTTCCTAACCCTTCAAAAAAGGGGCTTTCCCCGCGAGACCATAAATCTGATCATGAATTGTGTCACGACGGTGCAGTTTGCTGTTCTGTGGCATGGCAAACCGTTGGATTTCTTTACCCCATCTTATGGTCTCTGACAAGGCAACCCGTTGTTGCCTTACCTCTTTATTCTTTGTCTAAATGAATTGTCTATCCTCCTAATTCAGGCTGAGGATGCAAATCTCATCAGGCCGATTAAGGTGGCTCGTTCAGGGCTCAGTATCTCTCACCTCATGTTCGCGGATGATATCCTTTTGTTTGGCAGAGCCACTAAGGACAAAGGTCGTAGTTTCATGAACACGCTTAACTCCTTCAGCTCTTGTGCGGGTCTCCACATAAATGTGGCTAAAAAATTCTGTTTTCCAAAAACACTAATAGAGACATTAGGCACTACTTCAAGCACAGTACCAAGCTCACATCCACGGACAAATTTGACACGTGTAGGAGTCCTGCTGACCCAAGGCTGCCTTGTTAAGGACCAATTTTCTCACATCTTGGAAAAAACCCGTACCAAACCAGTAGCTTGGAAAACAAAAGGCCTCTATTTTGCGGGCAGGGCTACCCTTGTCAAAGTTGTGCTAAACTCCATCCCCATTTATTCTATGCAAGCCTATATATCCCCAGCACAGTTGCAAGCCACCTTGATAAGTTAAGCAAAAATTTCCTCTGGGGGCACTCTGAAAATGATCACAAATGGCACGACATTTGTTGTGACACCATCTCTTGGCCTAAAGACCTGGGACGCCTTTGCATCCGTAAAACAAATACCATGAATCCGCTATGTTCATGAATCTGGTTTGGGGACCACACCTGATACTCTTTGGGCAAGAATCATCAAAGATTAGTATTTCTCGCATGACTCTATATGGACGTCGAACGAAAAACAGTCGGGTTCCAGTTTTTGGAAACAACTCATTCGCGCTAGAGATAAAATGAACAACACCCTCTACAGCGAGTAGGTAATGGAGCAGATATCTCTTTTTGGCACCATAAATGGCATCCTATGGGAAGCATTCGGTCGCAGATGATAGAACCTCTTCCTCAACACCCTGAGAATTTAAAAGTTAGCACTGTCATTCAGGGGCGCGGACTTGGGATAGCCAAGCTCTGAGTTTGCTCATGCTCCAGTTTATTTCAGATCTTCGACATCTCGATCCCTCTTCACCATGAACTTCCTAATAACCCCGAATTATACCTGGCAATGGATCTGGCATCTCCATCTCCCACCACGGATTCAACACCTTCTATGGAAATGCAGTCACTTTGGCTTTTGTGTTTGAGCTCGGCTCCTGTGCATCCCCAATAAACTCTGTCCTCGTAATTGTGGAAAAATTGAGACTATTGACCATGCCTTGCATCGATGCAAAATCATTTCTGACATCTGGCAGGGGATCGATCCAAAAAAAGCTCACCACCGATATAGAAACTTTCCCTTCTGCCTTTGGTGTAAATCCCTCGCAAATCTACACCTCGCAGCTGGACCCTACTACATTCCTTGGCCCACCTTCTTTGGTTTTCAACTATCCGTTATCTGGCACCAAGGGGTGCAACTTGGGCGAGCTGGACAGGCCTAAGGGTTAGATCATGACCAGTCAGCTCTCCAAAAGTCGTGTCCATGTCCAGCCCAACCCATCTATGGGCCAAATAATATGTGTCAACACCAAAACCCGTCAAAATTTTGGTGCACACAGGCTGGACGCGGGCTGTCCATGGGTTGTCCATGGTTACGAATTATTTTGTTTTGTAAAACGATTTTGAAACATATCATTGATAATTCAACTCTACAATTTAGTCATGATAATGAAAAAAAGTACATTAAAGTCTCAAAATGAACTTTAATATAAGCATAAAAACAAATATTTGGGACAAAATGAGAGAGAAAAAGATAAGAGTCTCTAATCCTATAATAAGAAATAAAGTAAGAAAAGTAAAGTTTTTAAAGATCTCTAAACTTGAACAAAAAGTGGGATCCGTCGCTCAACCTGATTCAGAAAAATAAGACAAGAATATGAGTATACTTCTAGCTTTGAGGCTTTGACTTTATCGAAGTGGAGGCTGAGAGTTCAGAAAATACAAAAAATAAATAATATTATATTAGGTTAAGAGTTTGACGATTAAGATTGCATGAACTTATATGATCTACGGTTTTTAACGACTAAAGGAATTGTAACATGTAAATATATATAAAAGTTAGACGGGCTGGTTTTTTCACGAGCTGGACGGGCTTACAGAAACCTTTGTCCATGTCTAACCCATATTTTTACGAGCTCAAAATTTTGAGCTCACGTCCACCATAGTCACTATAAAAGTAAGTCCATGTCTATATTTTTGCAGGCTGGCACGGGTTGTCTACGGGTTTCCCGGCCCAAGTTGCACCCCTACAGTGGCACCATCGAAACAAATTAGCTATCCTTCAGACGCCTTTCCCAACCCATACATATATTATTCGGGAAATTATGGCTCTAGCACAAGAGTATCTGTTTTTCATAAACCGCATCCACAACACTCCCCCTTACTCTTCTATTAGACATGTCAAATGGAGTCCTCCCCTAGAAGGTTGGGTCAAAATTAACACGGATGGGAGCGTAAACATGTACAAGCATGAAGGTCGAGCTGGTGCAACCGCTATTATTCAGGATTCGAGCAGCCAATGGACCATAGGATGTTCTAAAAGACTCCAAAATAGCCACAACGCGGGATGGTGGCAATCCGTGATGGTCTGTGCCTTGCTTGGCAAAACAACCACCGAAAAATAATCTTAAAGGTCGATGATATAAGTGTGGTCCACTATCGCTTACATGATTACACCCCCCGCCCCGCTATTGGAAATTTTCATTATTGATTGTAGGGCTCTACTTAAACGAACTTGGCAGTTTCATATATCCCATGTCTATTAGGAAGCAAATTTTTGTGCAGATCAAATGGCTAAGCAAGCAGGTGATCAGCAGCGTGCATACCATCTTTGGCAGCATGAGCCGCTCTTATTGTTAAACCTGCTGCAAAATGATGTTACTAGGAGAGTCACCCCAAGATGGGTGACTCAACCTTTTGTTAATTAAATAAGGAAATCTCCTGTTTTCAAAGAAAAACTATCTAATCAAACATGCATTTATCCAATTGCATCTTAGTATTCAATTGCGGGGTGACTCAACCTTTTGTTAATTAAATAAGGAAATCTCCTGTTTTCAAAGAAAAACTACCTAATCAAACATGCATTTATCCAATTGCTGCAGTTAGCTTAGTAATATACTTGAAGGGAGTAACTTAAGAGGGAAGATTTACCCTGACATCCTCCATGCAAATGGATTTCCTTCTTCGCCCCCACCACAAGAACACATGGTCTTGTATTGATCCATGTCATCATATATTCTTATGAAATGTTTACATGTCTTGTTTGCTGTCCAATCCAACAAAACAGGAACATTTTCCATGGATTGCACGTCAAACGGATTTGTCAAGTTAGTAAACCAATCTTATTCCACCATAAATGCGCGCTTGCAACTTTCCCCGCCATTATTTGGAGAGATGCTTCTCAACGACACGTTAATGTACTTGAGGGAGGAAGAGGAAGGAATTCTCGCCTGGCAACAGTTGATGCCATAGCAAGTGCTTGGTCTCCAAGAGCTGTTGCAATACGATGTGCACCGTCTGGTTTCTATATCTTCGCTATTAATCAGCGCAAGGTTGTTGCAACCTATGGCAGTGAATCGGTTTTTGGTGTCCAAGAACGAGAAGGGGGTTCTTGAAGAGTCCATCTCTAGGGTACTATGACGCCTATCAGAACAGTTTGATGTGATTATTGGACTATAAACCCGGATGGTTCCTTGCAGAGAGAAATTTTGAGCACCTGCAAATTGATGCTCCGGATGTTAGGTACTGTTGGACCAAAAGACTTGTTGCAAGTTACAATGAACGACTCGTTGCCAGAGCAACTGGCTCCAATACCAAATGGATATGGTATAACAACGTTGCCGCAGGTTTCTTCACAACCAGGGTTGGCTAGAGATAATGTTTGTGCTGTTGCTTTGATCAGCAACAATACTAGTACGCCTTCGAGCGCCAGCTTCATAACCATCTCTCTCTCTCTCTTTGAAGTGTTCAAGAGTTGTGAGGGACAGTGGGAGTTAAATAATAAGTGTTTGAAAGATGAAGACTTTCCTTGATCAGATTTTTCTTCGAAACTTTCTGTTCTCTTTTCCTGGTAGTTGTTGTCAGCTCACTTTTTTCATTGATGTGCACTCCATAGAAATATTGGATTTTGCATTTGACTATTAGCAGTCTATATGTCATTCCATAAGAGGGTTGTGAAGGGTGCTGGACAGTGCATTGTTGAGTTCGTTGACTCATTATTTTGGTCAAAATTGATTAAATTGGTCGACAGCATTTAATATGCGAGTGGCGGAGATGCAGAGACTAAAGTGACAAAGATGTTCTAGTCTGGACGAGGGGAGTTTAAGATGCTTGGTCATTGGATTATGGTGTTTGGCCAACTGTTGAAAATTGAGTTTCTCAATGTTTAAATTCAGCCCTTCTTGGTTGTTTAAGATGCTCTTGTGTTGTTTAAATTCAGCCTTTCTTGGTTGCTTTTGGGTTACTTTTTCTTGTTTTTTTATCTCTTAAACATCAACGTTGTTTACATTTTCATCCTCCAAATATTTTATATTCTCATATGATGCCACTAATATTTCTATCATTAGGATAAAGAAATAAATTGTAAATTTGCAATACATCATGTTTTTTTTCCCCTAAACTTCTTCTTAGTGAAATATGGGTGCAAATTAATTAAGTACATGCCAAAAAAAGGGTTTGAATGACTATTACACGTAGAAATATGATTTTCATTATTTTTATTCGCATTACACGCATTCGTTGACTCGAACATTTGAACTTAAAGTATGTTTACACTTTGATGAGTTCTTCAATAGTAAAACAAAAGCACTTATTTGCAATTACTACTACCATTACAAGCATAATTATAACAATAGAAACGGGCCCTTGTTATTCTGACTGCCCCAAAGAATAACACACACTTTGATCTAACTTGTCATTTCAATCACAAAAATTGAAGGCTGCAAAATCAGTCAAACAGTAGAGGTTGGGTGTCTGAAGATGATGATAAACTATTATTGGGAAAACCTTTTGTTGAAGTTGAAGCAGTGTCCCCTATGTTCATTTGTTCAATTTCAAAGGCACATTCAAGCTCTTCACCCTCTTCTTCTTTGTGGTGTCGACTGTCTGGTGCTCCATGCCACTTTTTGATGTCTTCTAACTCCGTTGCAACTTCTTTCATTGTAGGCCTTTTTCTCCCGTTCAAGTTCAAGCATCTTTTTGCTAGATTAGCAACTCTCATAACCTCTTCCTTACTACCTTCTTTTGCAACTCGAGCATCAAGAATATCATACAAACAAGTCTCTTTCATTGCCAAAATAAACTGTGTTGCTAAACTTCGCGCCTCCTCGGATCTAGTCGATGAGATGGGTTTTCGTCCCGTCAAGAGCTCTATAAGCACTACTCCAAAGCTATAGACATCGCTTTTGTCAGTAAATTGACTTGATTGGAAATACTCAGGGTCCAAGTATCCCCAAGTCCCCAGTACTCTTGTTGTTAAGTGTGTTTGATCAACGGAAATGGACCTTGATGTTCCAAAGTCTGCCACCTTTGATCTGTATTTTTCGTCCAAGAGTATGTTTGCGGACTTAATGTCTCGATGATAGATTGGGATGGCAGCTGCTGAATGTAGGTAAGAAAGAGCTCCTGCAACTTCTGTAGCAATGCGCAAGCGCATGTCCCAGCAGGAAAGTGGTAGCTCCTCATTCTGGCCATGGATAAATTCAAAAAGCGTTCCATTAGGGATGAATTCGTAAACCAGCAGAGGTACTTCCGTCTCCAAACAACAGCCGTGTAGCTTAACCACGTTCTGGTGGCTAATTCGTGACAGAATGACGACCTCATTAATGAAGTGCTCAACTTTTCCTTCGTCGTCGTCTATTTTAGACTTTTTGATTGCCACAATTCTTCCATCCGGTAACATTCCTTTATAAACCGTACCTTGGCCTCCCTGGCCAAGAACTCGATTCTGATTAAAGTTGTCCGTGGCCTTCTCCAATGCCTTCGAGGTAAAAAGTTTTGTTTTCTCTACATTACCTTCTTCGCCAGAAGATAGCTGTTGCTGCAATATCAACCCACCATTTCGCTTGAAGAATTTTTTCTTTAACTGTTTTTTCCTTCTTCTTCTCATTATTTTGTACAACCACCACGAGCAAAGAAGGATAAACAGAGCCCCAAGTCCGCTGCATGTACCTGTTGTTGTAAGTGAAGATCCATATCTGTTATCCAATCTAAGTAGTTGTTCTAGCGCCTAGATCCAGGCAACGCAGTTTGAAAAGGTATCTTTGCAGGGGTACTACATACCTATAATAGCCATCCGAGCTTTCTTATTCTTGATATTGTAGCAACTAAATTGCGATCTGTGGCCACCGTGCCCAGAGGAACAAGAGCAGTAGAAGTACCCTTCTGTATTAACACACTTTCCTCCATAATAGCTAGAACAGAACTCAGTACCATTCCGTGCTCCAGAACTAGAATAAAGTGGTTCTACTGCTCGTGAGCATTCGTCAACATCTGATATGTAATGTTTTGTTGCCAAAAAGGAGGGAGTAAGAAAGAGCATTCCTTAAAAATTGTAACTAAAGCATCATTGCTATATAAATGACAACAATTAACAGCAAACAAAAGAAAATCATGGAAAAATCTCCCATAAGAAGGTTGGAAAAGTTATGCTCGATTAAAGTCAAAGATTATCGTTAAATACCTGTTGTTTCTTCTTTTTTTCTTTTTGAAGCACAAACTAGTGAACTTTAAAGCTCGTTGAACTGCAATTCCGTAAATGGTTTTGACTTTTAAGCAAAACTTGTTTGTTTAAGTTGAGCATTCTAAGAAGTGGGCAGAACATTGGGGCATGGTAAAATTGTTTCATCGGTGCGAGGTCATTAAACACATCTAACACTCGAAGCCGACAACCCTTCATGTGCAACGAGTTAATTTTTGTAAAAAAAATTAGCACAATTGAAGAAAGGAAGTTTGAGGACAAATGTCATATTAATAGAGTGGAATGGTATTGCAGATGATCCATGCTCATTACGTCTTGTACAAAAGGAAGATGAAGACCACCTGTTTGGGAGCTGCACATACACTAAATATTACGCAAAAGCGTTGCTCAAACTAAGTACAGATCTACCCCTACAATATTTCTTGACCAACATAAATTGCTTGAGAGAAATTTGTCTCCTTCCATTTCTCATTTTCCAATAACATAGCTTCGTTACAGGATTAATTTTAGGATCTGAGGTTTGACCTTTCCTTATGTATAGATTTGACATTTTCTTATGTATAGGTTTGACCTTTCCTTATAAACACATTAATCATAGGGTTAACCTTTCCTTACATTATTTAGTTTCCCTATGTATAGATAAAGCATAGGCTTAATTTTAGGTTGGTTCTTTTATATATATGTTGTAATTTGCATTCTCAAAGTTCAATACAATTCAATACTATTTTTATTGACCCTGGTCGCCCTACCTGCACATGCAAAGTACCCGGTTACCTTCACATGTCTATTGCCCGTTTCAATTCATCTTAGACTTCCAAACAAGGTATATGTCATCCTCTTGCTCTTTCCTTAAGTTGTCAACGTTTTTCTTCGCCGTACAAAGCTTTCCTTACTGCTCTAAATGTTACTCATGAGTCTACCAGTTTTCACGAAGCCATGAAATTTCAAGAATGGGGAGATGCAGTGCAATCCGAAATTGTAGCCTTAACTACAAACAATACTTGGTCTCCTTTTTCTTTACCTGCTGATAACAAAGGCATTGGCTCTAAATGAGTTTTCAAAATCAAATGACATACTGATGGATTTATTGAATGCTACAAGGCCCACCATGTTGCCAAGGGCTAAACCCAGATTGAGGGCATCGATTACCATGACACTTTAACTCATGTTGCCAAACTTGTCACTCTTCGGTTTCTCCTTACTATTGTTGCTGCAATAACTGGCCCATTCATCAATTGGATGCCCATAATGCTTTTTTAATTGGTGATCTTTTTGAAGATGTATACATGCTTCCACCCCCAAGTTACCTTCTCAAGGGGGAGAACCTTGTTTGCAAACTGCAAAAACCGCTACATGGACTCAAGCAAGCTTCTCGCAATTGGTTTTCTAATTGTTTAGTGCTCTCTTATGCATTGGCTTCACTTAGTCTCAAGTTGATTATTCTTTATTTACTCTTCACCAACGGGTGCTGCACTATTTGTTCTAGTTTATGTCGATAACATTCTCATTACAGGTTCCGATACAACCTTCCTTTAGCATATCAAAACTCTCTGTGTGACCAATTTCACACAAAAGACTTAGGTTCTTTGAAATACTTTCTGGACATCGAAATTTCACGCTCCTCTCGCGATCTCTATCAATATACTCTTGACATTCTTGATGATTGTGGCCTCACTGGTGCCCGTCCCTCGAGTTTCCCATGGAGCAACACTTAAAGCTTTCAAGCTCTACAGGTCTGGTACTTTCAGATCAATCTCCGCATAGACGCTTGGTTGGTCGCCTCATATATCTAACTGTCACTCACCCTGATATTGTTTACACTATGAATATATTAAGTTAGTTCATGCATCAGCTCTGGTAGCCTCATCTTGATGTTGCTCATCGTTTATGGCGCTACTTCAAAGATTCTCCAGGCCAAGGCATTTTTTTCCTTTCCAAGTCTAAGTTCAAATTAATAGCTTTCTGTGATTCTAATTGGGCGAGTTTGCCTAATGACTAGACGTTACACACCAGAATATGGTATTTTTCTTGGTTCTAGTCCTATCTCTTGGAAGACAAATAAGCAAACCACCGTTTCCCGCTTCTCTGCTTAAGCCGAATATCGTGCCATGGCCATTGCAACTTGTGAACTTATTTGGCTTTCCTACCTTTTAGGTGATCTTGGCATACCTTTGACGACTCTCGTTCCTCTTCATTGTGATAATCAACCTGCCAATCACACTGTCACCAACCCAGTCTTTCATGAATGTACTACACACACTGAGCTTGACTGCCATGTCGTTCGTGAAAAATTAAACTCTGGTTTGATCTGTACTGTCAAAACTTCTTCTCATGATCAACTTACTGATTTATTCACCAAATCTCTCAGTCGTCATCACCTTCAGCATTTAAAGACCAAGTTGGGCATTTGTTATCTCCATGCCCCAAGAGGGGGAGTCTTGACCAACATAAATTGCTGGATAGAATTTTGTCTACTTCCATTTCTCATTTTCCATTTACATGGCTTCATTGCAGGATTAATTTTAGGATCTGAGATTTGATATTTCCTTATGTATAGATTTGACCTTTCCTTATGAACACATTAATCATAGGGTTGACCTTTCCTTACATTTCTTAGTTTCCTTATGTATAGATAAATCATAGGCTTAATTTTAGGTTGGTCCGTGTATATATAGCTAGGTTGTAATCTGCATTTTCAAAGATCAATACAATTCGATACCATTTTAATAATATTGGAAGCAGCTACTAAGGTATGCTACTCAGAAGTTTCAAAGCAAAACTTTTAAAGCTCGAATCTGGCTAGTTGTGGTTGTGCTGTTTATATGGAATGGAATGAGAGAAATGCCAAAATTTTTGAACAAGAGCAACGACAGGTGGAGGATTGCATGCAGATGACGAAGTAGATGATCCAGCCGCGTGTTCGAAGCTGAAAAAAAGTTCCAGCTCATAGAATTAACCAACCGATTTGCAATGAATGGGGGGGGGGGGTCTCTGATGAATTACTTTCTGTCTCGCACATTTTTGTATAGAAACTCTATTTAGTTTTGTATAGAGGAGGTGTGTTGTATAGTACACTTTGTTGAGATTACTTGTGACTAGAAGTTTCAAGGAATAAAATGAACCTTTTACCCAAAACAAATCCAAGGAATGGATGAATAAAGTTCGATGTCCCATCCCAATGTTCAGTGTTTGCCTAGGAATTCCTAACGAATAATTTAATAACATCGAACTTAAGTGATTTTAAGTGATTTTTTTCATGTAACATCCACTGTCAATTGATTTTAAGTGACTTTTTTCATGTAACATAAGATTCTTTTCACTTCTAACAGTAAATGCATCTAAAATCTATGCAACACTTTTGCATATTCGAAGAGACTTTCAAAGTTGTTGATAGAGAATTGGCACCGAAAGTCATCAGAGGAGGGACTGAAGTATAAGTATCAAAACTCACGAATAGCAACTAAATCAGTGTAAACTACAATTTGTGTCCATATAAATCTTTGATAAAACATATCCTAGAATTTGAACAACTAAAATTAGCCGCAGGACACATGTAATAATCAAATATAAGGAAAGAAAAAAGAGGGAGAAAAAAAAAACTTTAACGAGTCAAAGAAGGCAAAAAATGACGAGAAGAAAGTATACCTCGACATCCATCTTGAAGAAATGGGTTACCTTCGTAACCATAAGCACAATAACAGTAGGTTTGATTCCCACGGCGAGTCTTCTTTGCCCCGCAATAAATGTCCCCATCAAGACTGTCGATTGCGGGGCCACTGCAGTACCCATTTTCGTAAGTCCAATCTAGAACGGACGCGCGAGTATAGGTGTCAGGGAAAAATAAATTGCCATTCGGCGAAAAGTTGAGCGAATTGTTGACACTAACAGTATGCTTATCCAGTGATATTTCCACTACTTCCACACTGGTGTTCCCAATCAAAGGCTTTGCAGGATTGGAGTAGTTGTTGCATAGTATCACGAAGGACTCGTTGGCAGCGCAACCAGCTCCGATACCGAATGGGAATGGTATGCTAACATTGCCGCACGTGTCTTGACAACCAGGCCGCGCTACAGGTACCGGAGGTTGAACGGCTTGCGCTGTTGCTTTGGTGAACAGAAAGACAAGCATGATTACAGCCACCCCACGTACACCCATTCTTTCTCTGTATGTATGTTGTGTGTGCGCCAAACTGAGCTTATGGCAAGTACATATATGTAATCCCAGCGCAGTACTTAATTGAGTTGAAAAGGCATGAAAAGAGGAGTGGAATGGTAAACAGGAGACTTCTATAAGCACGAAAGACGAAGACTTCGATCCTTGAGTCAATGGATGATCTTTCTGAGCATCAGGGGTGGACCAACGGAAGGGGCCGTGGTGGGTCACGTCCAGAATTTTCAAATATTTCTTCTAGTTTTTAAGATAATAGGTACTCTTATTCGGTACATTTACAAAAATGTAATGAGATTTCTTTTTGTTGGCTTTTGACGGTTTATGCCGCCAGCCATCACAGCTTTGTGTTTAATTTTCTCTTACTCTATTTTCATTCTTCTAAATTCCAAAACAGATTATAAAAGCACAAGAATCTATCAAGATTAGTTTTTTTTTTTGAGTTTAAATTCTTGTAATATATATTAACATGTGCATGCACTATTCTCATCATATAACGTAATAATGGCATTACTAATACAAATACGAACGTACTAGTTAAGCTTCCTTCATGCAAGATTGATCAGTGATTTATTTTGACTAACCTTACCAAGTTAGATACTCCAAATAATTGTGGAGGCGTACAATATAGACTTGATCGTTGATGATTTTCATGACTAGAAAGAATGTCAAGTTCTGCTTTGACAATTGATCAATTCATATCAGAAAACTTATATTTTTAATTCTTCCCTTTCTTGTGAAGCCTTGATGAATAGCTTCTATATTTAACATTTTTTATTTTTCATGTTTAATGTGAAACCTTTCTTATTCTTTTATATTAATTGTTAATTTTATATCTCTTTTTGGTCCCTCCAACCCCCATCTCCAATTACATTTCCTTAATCCGTCCCTACTCAAGATAAAGTCTTTCACTTCTATTAAATTGTCCAGCCTACCATTCACGACCATCTTTAGCCTCTTCTTGCCTATTGTCTTGTCGGGATCCACAGAGAACAAAGCAAAGACCGACTTTCATGTACGTGACACCTTAAAATTCGCAGTTGATCGATGCAACACTACAAGAAAATAGGTCTTTAGCGACCGCATTTAGCGACTGCATTTAATTGCGGTCGTTAAACTACAAGTTAGCGACCGTATTAGCGACTGCCAAGTTACGCGGTCGTTAAATATATAATTAAATGGTAGGGTCAAAGAAATTTTTTTGGCGCGAATTTTTAGCGATCGTTTTTTAGGACTGCCTGTCAGTCGCTAAATGTAGCGGTCCCAAAATTAGTTGCTTCTATAGTCGCTAAATTTAGCGACCGCTACAGCGGTCGCTAATTGTCATATATAAAAACTTTATTTTGTGCCCTAATCTGTCTCTTGGCCTCCCAAAATCAACCTCCCACCGCCGAACGCCTGAACCCTCCTCCTCCGCCTGAACGCCTGACTCGTTGCCGTCGCTCTGCATCCTCGCTGTTGTTGCTCTGCCATCCCATCGCCAGTGCCTCCTCCGTCATCCTCTTCGTCGCTAGTGGCATGATCTGAACAAATGGATGTCGTCGTGATCGGCGCAGCCCCGACGGTATGTAGTGTGTGCTTGATTAGGGTTTTGATGAGTCATGGTTTTAGCAGATTTTTGTCAGTTCAAGTCCATTAAGTAATCTGCATGGTTTCTTAATTTCACGGGTTAAGTCTTTATCTGGTGCTTGATTGGGTTTATAATACATGTACAATCAAGGCTATAATCAGTTCGATGTGTTGTTCCCTAATTTGTGCTATATATGTTAACTTTATGCAACTGCAATTCAGATTTTGATTTATTAAGGTTGTCTTTCCGATTCACTTTGCTTAATTGGGTGATTAGGGTTTTAGTGAAGTGTGATTAACCTTGGTAGTTTTTTAGTATGTCGATCCTAGTTGGGTTAATAGTTTGTGGATATACGTAAAGGTTGAATTAGGTTTTTGACGAGTTGGTCAATTTGAAATCCATTAGGCAATTTGCTTTCTTGATTTAATGGGTTAGTTCTTGATCTGATGCTTGATTGTTAGAATACAATTAGGCTTGATTTTTGGTAGGGGTTTTTCATGGGAACATAGGTCAAGATAAGGTATGTGTATGTTTTTATGTGAATATGAAGTTCGTGGCCTAGTGTATAAATTTATTTACCATATGTTAGCGGCGTTGTGGGTATTTGTGTTGGTCTCCACATTTCTGGTTATGGGGGTTTAATTATAGATGGATCGTGTTTTTTCTACTTAGGAGAGCAAAAGAGGGAGAACAACAAGTCACTCATAGAAGCATGCATTATTAATATGTACAGAAAAGGAAGACTTCCAGATATGTACATGAATATGCAGCATTTGGAGTGCTTCATCCTTTAACCTCTATGACAGTCATCTCAGTCGACTTTGTTCATAGGACTTTTATTAATAATACACCTTTTTTGTTCATAGGACTTTTATTAATAATACACCTTTTTTGTTCATAGGACTTTTATTAGAAAGAAATGAATAAGCTCGGTGAGACAAACCTTGATCCCAGATATAGACTTCATAATCTCCATTGAAGGCATTTGTAGTAGGTTAACCCGATTACCTCCGCAGGATATCTAAAGACACCAAGTAAAACTGACCAGGCAACCCTAGGTGTCGCTTGGTACATTTAATGCTTTTACTTCTCAAGCAGCCTTATTTCTCTCGCCATTTACAATCTAATTTTAGTTGCATTCTTCGTCCCCCAAGCATGCATTTATGGCATTTCATTTATCTCAAGTGTAATTACTTCTTCTTACTGGATTCTTCAAGAAAGCATTCCTTGTGAGATAATTTGTTGTGATTCATCATTATTTGAGAAAGTGCATGCAATTGTAATCAATACATTCACTGAATGACTAAACCTTTAAGTTGTTAATTGTGCATTTTAGAATTGTAATTACTAATTGATGATTTTAGGTTGTTAATTGTGTATTGAGTATTTGAGAATCGAGATTGTTGATAGAGGATGGGACCCAATTTGATTGAGACGATCGGATATGTGATTTAGTTGAATGGTGGGTTGAAATTAGGTTAACGCCCTTATGAAACATGACATGGTGGGTTGAAATTAGGTTCATCTTCCATAGGTTAATTAGGTTAATAAGAATCAGCTTCCTTGGAGTGAAATTCTGGTTCCGCCACCGATTAGCCCTAATCAACACTCGTTAATTATGATTAGTGCTAATCAACACTAATTAACACTGATCAGCACTGATTAGGCTAATCAGCCCTTATTATCACTAACTAACCCTGATTAACAATGAGTAACACTCCGGACACGTGTCCAACACCTCTCTGCAGTGTCCCAGTCGGTGTCGGTATTAGACGCAGTGTCCGTGCTACCTTGATTAGCATTAATCAACACTGATGGGGCTAAGTAGCACTGATTAGCCTTAATTATCCCTAATTAACACTGATTAGTGCTAAATAGCCATAATTAACCATGATTACCAATAATTAGCATTTATTAGCACTATTCGGCCCTAATTAGCCATAATTAATACTAAATAGCCCTAATCAGCGTTAATCAACCCTGATTAGCCCTAAGTAACACTGACGGACACTAAATAGCCCTAATCAACACTAATCACCGCTGATTAGCCCTAATTATGCGTAATTAGCACTAATCAGCCCTAATTTACACTAAGCAGCACTGATTATCCCTAATTAATAATGATTGACACTGATTAGCACCTACGCAACACCGACACTTTATATGAGTCTTGGTATGGTGTCCGACAACTACTGACACCCCGACACCTCACCAGCACCTTCGAACACGTGTCCTACACCTCTCTGCAATGTCCCGGTCAATGTCGGTGTCGGACACAGTGTCCATGTTTGTGCTACCTAGATTAGCACTAATCAACACTGATTATGCTAATCTGTCCTAATTATCCCTGATTAGGACTAATTGACAATAATTACACTAATTAGCCCTACTTAACACTGATTACTCCTAATTAGCACTAGTCAACACTAATTAAGCTAATCAGCCCTAATTATCTCCAATTAACCCTGATTAAAAATAATTAGCAATTATTAGCAATAATCAATCCTAATTAGCCCTAACTAACACTGATGAACACTAAATAGCCCTAATAAGCAGTAATCATCTCTAATACTAGGAGCCCTAATTAAGACTAATCAACACTAATTAGCCCTAAATAACACTAATGGACACTAAATAATCCTAATTAGCACTAATCAGTCCTATTTAACACTAAATAGCCCTAATTATTCCTAATTAATCCTGATTACCCCTGATTAGCACCGACACTTTAAATGAGTTGAGGTATGGTGGTCGCACCTACCGACACCTCACCGTAACCTTCGGACACGTGTTCAGCACCTCTCTGTGGTGTCCCGGTAGGTGTCGGTATCAAACGCAGTGTCTGTGCTACCTAGATTAGCACTAATCAACACTACTTAGCTCTAATATGCCCTAATTAGCCCTAATTATCACTAATTAGCCCTAATTAACACTAAATAGCCCTAATTAGCTCTAATTAGCCGTAATTATCCATAATTAATCCCGATTACCTCTGATTAGGGCTAATTAACACTGATTAGCACCGACAATATATGTGAGTTGAGGTTGGTGTTCGATACCCTGAAACCTCACAGGCACCTCCGGACACGTGTCTGACACCTCACTTGGTTAGCCCTAATTAGCACTAATCATCCCTAATTATCCCTACTTAACCCTGATTAACACTCATTTGTAAGTGACTACTCAATATATTTTTTTCAAATCGAAGGTTAATTTTGAACTCGACGTGTATAGGTTTAACAGGCAGTGAGAGATATATATATATATCATGTCAGTGGATAGAAATTGGATGCGAAGGAGGATTGCTCCAAGTGGGATTGGGGTATCGGAAGAGTTTAGACAGGGAGTGAACGGGTTTATTCTATTTGCTTTGAATCAACGGGAGTTTATGGATGACGGCATGATTAAATGTCCGTGCAATGATTGTCAGCTGTTAAGTTGGAAAACCCCCGACGATGTAACTTTTGATCTGTTTCGTAGAGGTTTTATGAGTAACTTTACGAATTGGACTTAGCACGGGTAACCAATTATGAGGGTGCCCACTGAGGTCATCGCTGAGTTCAGATAGTACAGTCCTAGACATCTGGGATTTTTCCAGTATCAACATATGGTAATGGAAGCTGGGCCAGTGGGATTAATTGGGATAACTATTTTAACGATGGTAACCCTAATGTGGAAGAAGAGCCAAACCCGAGCGCAAAAAAAATTTATAAATTGTTAAAAGACTCTGAGGAGCCAATATGGAATGGAAGTACATAGCACACCAAGTTATTTGCTGTGACAAGGATGCTACACTTAAACTCTGAGCATGGTCTAAGTGATAAGGATTTTGATGCTTTTTTGAAGCTCAATAAAGAAATGTTGCCAGAGGATGAGAAGTTGCCTGACACATACTATAGTGCTAAGAAAATGATGATGAAACTTAGTTTGGAGTACCAGAAGATAGATGCGTGTAATAATGATTGTGTCTTATTTTGAAAGGAGAACAATGACTTGAGCGAGTGTCCGGTTTGTGGCCATGCAAGGTATAAACCGACCAGTGGGAATAAAAGAAAGATAGCATGGAAGATATTGCAGTACTTCCCGCTGACACCAAGGCTTCAAAAGTTGTACTACTCTTCTAAAATGGCAGAGCACATGAGATGGCATAGCCACGTACACAGCAAAGTTCCCGATTTATTAAGACACCCTGCCGATGAAGAGGCATCTTTTGCTGTAGAAGTTTGAAATATGCGACTTGGGCTCGCTACCGATGGGTTTAATCCTTTTGGGCACTCTAGCACACCCTACTCTATGTGGCCTGTGATCATTGTCCCTTCTAACCTTCCTTCGGACATGTGTATGAAGAAGCAATTCATGTTTTTATCATTACACATTCCTGGACCTACGAGTCCGGGTAGAAATATAGATGTGTACTTGCGGCCGTTGATCGATGAGTTAAAAAATCTCTGGGAAGTTGGAGCCCCAGCATTTGATGCATCTCTTAAACAGAACTTCAACTTGAAGGCAGAAGTCATGTGAACTATCAATGACTTCCCTGCATACGGTATGTTGTGTGAGTGGAGTATACCCGGTAGGTTGGCATGTCCTTATTGTATGGAAGTGAGCAAGGCTTTAACCTTAAAGCACAGGGGGGAAGGCTTCCTTTTGGGGGTGTCACAGACAATTCTTACGGCCTAATCATCCATTTCGAAGGCAAAAATATAAGTTTGATAAAACTGTGGTGTGTCGCCTTAAAACACGTGACATATTGTTTAGCGAGGAAGTGTATATGTGCGTAAAGGACCTTGACATGGATGCGGTACCATTTGAAAAGTGTGGTGCTAGTCTAAAACTTCCTGGCTTTGGAAAAAAACACAACTGGAAGAAAATGTGCATATTTTGGGTGCTGCCTTTTTGGCCGACCTTCCTTCTGCGCAACAATCTCGATGTTATGCACATTGAGAAAAGTGTTTTTGAAAATGTATTTAATACAATTATGAATGTCAAGGGAAAATCAAAGGATCACTTAAAAGCATGCAGAGATTTGCAAATGATGGGTGTACGACGTGAATTGCATCCATGAATGGTTAATGGTAAGCTGGTTTTACCTAAAGCAGTATATACATTGGATAAAAAGCAGATACAACAGGTGTGCGAGTGGGTTAAACTATTGAAGCTGCCAGACGGCTATGTATCTAATATATCATGCTGTTATGGTCTAAAGAGTCATGATTGTCATGTATTCATGGAAAGATTTATACCAATTGTCTTTCGTGACCTCTTGCCGAAACCAGTAAATGAAGCATTGACTGAACTTAGTCATTTCTTCTGGGATTTGTGCTCAAAGGTGCTCCGAGAGAGTGATGTTAAGATTCTTGAGAAAAATATTGTTGAGACAGTGTGAAAGTTAGAGAAAATCTTTCCCCCGTCCTTCTTTGACAAGATGGAGCATTTGACCATTCACTTAGCATATGAGGCTAGAGTGGACGGACTTGTGCAGTATCAATGGATGTATCCATTTGAGAGGTGATATCGTCCATCCATCTTCAAATTGTATTTCATACTTGCACACATGCATTTATTACTGAAATCAATGCTTATTTCTTACATAGGTATATGTTTAACCTTAAGAAAAAGGTGTGAAACAAAGTCCGGGTTGAAGGTTCAATTGCAGAGGCTTACATCCTTGAAGAGTTTACCAACTTCTGCTCCCTTTACTTTGAGACTGATGTTGATACACAGATAAATCAACTTGGTCGCAATGACAATAGTATCGACACAGAATTCAATGAGCGTTCAATGAGCGTCTTTCTATATTCAAGCATATTGGTCGTGCACTTGGAGCAAGGAGCGGTCGATATCTATCTGAGGAGGAGTACATTGCCGCAACATTGTACACTCTCATGAATTACAATGAAGTTGCAGCATCCATAGTGTAAGTAGTTGCGTACATATCTTCCTTCTCATTGTATTTACTAACATAATATAATGACGATGCCATATAACATGTAGTGAATACAATGAGGAAGTGTTATTAGCAAACTCTGGGATATCAGATGGACAACTTGAAAAAATACGATACAACGCATTCCCTGAATGGTTCCGACAACGCGTAGGTTCTAAAACCTACTTTTCATTTCTAATATAGACCTCATGTAATAAGCTAATACTCTGTGCAAATTGTTTGCTGTTGTAGACCATCTATGATGGAGTTGATGTCCGTCTCAAGTTGCTTGCTGCTGGCCCGAGTAGACTATTATCATGTCATAAAGGGTACATTGTCAACGGGTTTAGGTTTCACACGATGTAAGTTGACCTTACTAAACAAACCCAAAACAGTGAAGTTTTGATCAAAGGTGACAGTTTTAATGATCCTACGAACCATTTGTATCTGCAGCTCAGGCAACGCATGTCTTATATGCAAAGGGTGTGACAAGGAAGGATCCAAATTGGCATACTGTTATCAAGACCAAAAGAAGCTTTGTTGATGATGATATGTTCGTTGAGATGTACCAAGAGGATGATGCTCCCATAGTGATACCGCTTCTGGAGAATAACGATGTTGTTAATGAGCCTCTTTGCGATTTAGGGAATAGGTCGATGCTGAAGCCCTCCGTGATGAAGATGGTGATGACGATGATGATGACTATAAGAAATGGATGCTGAATGCGAGGAGGTGGGTGCTAGCTCGGGTGGGTACGACATATATATCTATGACCAAGGACCACAACCCCGAGTACTTCTCCAGAACCATGTGGGGGTAGCTGTTGTGGCATTGGAGTACTCTAGACTGGGCGAAGCTAAGTGAGCGAGGCACGGAGATGACTCACAGTGCGAAGAAGATGAAGCACAGTGCTGGTTCCCGTCCATTTGCCATGCACGAGCTGAGATTGATAGAAGAGGACCCTGACAGGAGGCCCCCTACGAGGCTCCGCCATTTTGAGCGCACACACCAGAATAGTAATGGGAAGTGGGTGTCTGAGAGCACCGAGCAGTTTGCTGTGAGCACGTAAGTCATGTATTACTTTTGTATTCCTATTACATTTTTGCGATTGCGGCCAATAGAATTTCTCTAACATTTTTGTTGTTTTCTTATACAAAGTTTATTTAGAGAGAGAGTTCAGGCCAACTCCCAGCCAGACGGTAGCCAGACAGTGGACGAGTTCTCATTGTGGTCAGACGCTATGGGGGGTCCTAGGAAGGACCATATACTCGGCCACCCTCGTCAGTCCGCACGAGCGTTGCTAGCCGACTGACCTCAATCGTCAGAAGAGACCAGTTGTACTGGTCCTCAGACAGATGCGACGGCTACGACGGAGGAAGAACGCTTTAACACAATGTTTGATGCGCGCATGCAGATGAAGCTCGATGACGGTTATGAAATTATAAAGGGGCCTAAACTACATGTACTATAAATTTTCTCAAATACTTATGTATTTTGTGCTCTATATGTGATCTTGATTTGATATATGACGTTGAATCATTTGTATGGCTTCGTGCAGGGTGATACCGATGATCCTAGTGCCAGTGACCCCCGGGGCGATGAAGATGTTGTTGGATCGAACATGCCTTCTTCATCGAGGAATGAAGAAGATGATGACGGGGCTGGTTGTTCTGCTGATGGGTGATTTAGATAAGGGTTTGGTTTTATTTATGTAATGAATGTTATTTTATTATTTTGAATTGATCATCGATTCTTAACTGTATGAATTCTATTATTTTGATACATATGTTAACGTTTATCTATACTTTGATGAATGCGACAAGCTGTTTGAATGAATGCGACGAGCTTTCAACGCATTCATTCAAAATTGCTTCAACCGAGGTTAAATCGATTTTTGGATCGATTGGATTAGATGTGAATTACTTATGAATTGATATTAGTTCTGCTAAAGGTTTTGGACAGGTTATTTGACCTGCATTTTTTTTGCAAAGTCAGGTTTTGCGACCGCGATATGCGGTCGCTAAATGAAACAAAGCGGTTGCTAATTTTAATATTTAAAAAATTAAAATAATATTTAAAAATATTTAGTAACAGCACATAGCGGTCGCTAAATTAAATAAGTGCGGTCGCTAAATATTTTTAACATATTTCTAAAAACATTTTAAAAAAATAAAATAATATTTTAAAATATTTAGCGACCGCAACTATCGGTCGCTAATCAGGTCACTAATATATGATATAATTTAATAAAAAATTTTAAAAAGAAAAAATTTTAAATTAAAAAATATTTAGCAACCGCCATATTTGGTCGCTAAATTTAGTGACCGAATTTTAAAAGCGGTCAGTAAAACTTAGCGACATGGCCTATAGCGACCGTTTTAGCGACCGCGCGACGGCGTTGACACCTTTATCGACCACCAGACGCGGTCGCTAAAGGCACTATTTCTTATAGTGCAACTACAAAAATTCGCTTGAAAAGTGTCACTAGAGATGATTAGCTGTGATTCAGTAAATGCTTTTGAGCAAAACTTTGTTTAAGTTAAACAGTCTAAGAAGAAGGTAAAACACTCATAAAATTATTCCTGTCAGTACGAGGTAATATTACGATTATTATATATTAGCACATCTCATACTCAATTGGGACAACCCTCGTGTGCCACGATTTAATTTTTTCAAAAATTCAGCACAATAGAAGTAACATACGCTAATAAACTTCAGTATCCCATTCCAATGTTGTGAGTTTACTTAATTTCCACCGAGTTGGGCATGCGTGAAAAGAGGAGTGGAATGGTAAACAGGAAACTTCTAATAGAACGAAAGACGAAGAGTTTGATCCTTGAGTCAATGGATGATCTTTCTGAGCATCAGGGGTGGACCAACGGAAGGGGCCATGGTCGGTCACGTTCAGAAATTTCAAATATTTCTTCTAGTCTTTAAGATAATAGGTACTCTTATTTAGTACATTTACAAAAATGTTACTGTATTATACTATAATGTATTGAGGTTTCTTTTTGTTTGATTTTGACAGTTTATGCCCCCAGCGGTCACAGCTTTTGTCTTTAGTTTTCTCTTATTCTATTTTTATTCTTCTAAATTCCAAAGCAGATTACAAAGCACAAGAATATTTAAATATTATTTTTTTCTTTTTTAAATTTAAATTCTTATAATATATTAACTTGTGCATGCACTATTCTCATCACATAACGTAATAATGGCATTACTAATACAAATATGAACGTACTAGTTAAGCTTCATTCATGTAAGATCGATCAATGATTTATTTTGACTATCCTTACCAAGTTAAGTACTCCAAATAATTGTGGAGGCATACCATACAAACTTGATCATTGATGATTTTCATGATTAGAAAGAATATCAAGTTCTGCTTTGACAATTCATTAATTCATATCAGAAAACTTATATTTTTTATTCTTCCCTTTTTGTGAAGCCTTGATGAATAGCTTCTATATTTAATATTTTTTATTTTTCATGTTGAATGTGAAACCTTTCTTATTCTTTTATATTAATTGTTAAATTTATATCTCTTTTTGGCCCCCCAACCCCCACCTCCAATTACATTTCCTTACTCCGTCCCTACTCAACATAAAGTCTTGAGTAGGGACGGATTAATTTTATATCTCTTTTCTTTATTTTCATGTTTAATGTGAAGCATTTCTTATTCTTTTATATTAATTGTTAATTTGATATCTCTTTTTGGTCCCCCCCCCCCCCCCCCAACCCCCACCTCCAAAAAGTCTTGAGTAGGGACGGATTAACTTTATATCTCTTTTTTATTTTTCATGTTTAATGTGAAACATTTCTTATTCTTTTATATTAATTGTTAATTTGATATCTCTTTTTGGTCCCCCCCCCCCCCCAGCCCCCACCTCCAAAAAGTCTTGAGTAGGGACGGATTAATTTTATATCTCTTTTTCTTTATTTTTCATGTTTAATGTGAAACCTTTCTTAGTCTTTTATAATAATTGTTAATTTATATCTCTTTTTGGTCCCCCCCCCCCCCCCCCAACCCCCACCTCCAATTACATTTCCTTAATTCATCCTACTCAAGATAAAGTCTTGAGTAGGGACGGATTAATTTTATATATCTCTCTCTCTCTTTTTTTCATGTTTAATGTGAAACCTTTCTTATTCTTTTATATTAATTGTTAATTTTATATCTCCTAATGGTCCCCCCCAACCCCCACCTCCAATTACATTCCCTTAATCTGTCCCTACTCAAGATAAAGTCTTGAATAGGGATGGATTAATTTTATATCTCTTTTTTTTATTATTTTTCATATTTAATGTGAAACCTTAAATATTTTTCATATTTTTCGTATGTAATCCCAGTGCAGTTCTTGATTTCCACAGAGTTGAAAAGGCATGAAAAGAGGAGTGGAATGGTAAACAGGAAACTTCTAAAAGAACGAAAGACGAAAACTTCGATCCTTGAGCCAATGGATGATCTTTCTGAGCATCAGGGGTGGACCAACGGAAGGGGCCAGGGGACCACGGTCACCTCCAAAATTTTCACTTATTTCTTCTAGTCTTTGAGATAATAGGTACTCATGTGTTAGTACATTTACAAAAATTTTATTATACTATAATGTATCATTTTTTTTTGTTGGGGTTTTGACATTTTATGCCGCCGGCCGTCACGGTCTCTCTCTTTACTTTTCTCTTGCTCTATCTTTATTCTTCTAAATTCCAAAGCAAATTACAAAGCAAAAGAATATATTAAGATTATTTTTTTTCTTTTTTGAATTTAAATTCTTATAGTATATTAACTTGTGTATGTACTATTCTCATCATATAATGTAATAATGACATTACTAATACAATTACGAATGCACTAGTTAAGCTTCTTTCATGCAAGATTGATAAGTGATTTATTGTTGACTATCTTACCAAGTTAAATAAATAATTGTGGAGGTGTACTATATATGCTCGACCATTGATGATTTTCATGATTAGAAAGTCGAGTTCTGCTTTGACAATTGATTAATTCATATTGAAAAAAGTTATATTTGTAATTCTTCCCCTTCTTGTGAAGCCTTGTTGAAGAGCTTCTATATTTAATATTTTTTTATTTTTCATGTTTGTTGTGAAACCTTTCTTATTCTTTTATATTAATTGTTAATTTTGTTATCTTTTTGCCCCCCACCCCCCCCCCCAACCCCCCAAACCTCCAATTACATTTCCTCGATCCATCCCTACTCAAAATAAAGCCTTGACTTCTCTTAAATTGTCTAGCCTACCTTTTCATGACCATTTTTAGCCTCTTCTTGCCTGTTGTCGTGTCAGGATCCACAGACAACAAAGCAAAGACCGACTTTCATGTTTATGACGTCATATTTACTGGCTCATCAAGCACGAAACAACTACATTAATAATAGCTACTTGAAAGTACGGCATTGCATTATAAGATATTAAGATGTATTCATTGCTTAAATATTACCTCTACTAGCATTAGTTCGTGTAGTGCTACGGGACGCACGCAAAAATCTACAATTAATGAAAATACTAAATGGCGTTATACGCAAAAATCTACAATTACTGAAAATACCAAAGGGCGTTATAAATGTCTTTCTCTCTACACAGCCTTTTAGGGATTTTTTTTTAAAAAAGAATATGTAGCCATAAGATTGTGAATGTAATTAATAACTTCTTTCAAGTGCACAAAATTGTGTTGGTATCTAAAATCTAAATGCGTAATTAGAGGTTCAGATCTTGTATGGTCCCGCAGCCCATCTTAACATGCAAAGTGAAAAGCCCTATCCGGATTATCCTCTATGTTGGGTATGTCTCCTAGCATTACTAATGACGATATAAAGGCCTATTTTCAACTGAGAAATGCTGTTAGGCATCACAAATTAAAGGAGCCTAATCCATGTAACTCATGCACCATCACACGACCCTAGCCTTTTTGCCTAATCCATGTGCTGTCATTTCCCGGTGCACATGACCCTGCAAAATTCAATCGGCTACGCTAATGTTGATATGGCTTCCCCTTAGTCACTTTGAACATGCGCGTAGGTAGAGATGTTAATGGGTCGGGCTTGAGCCAGCCCAGCCCGTACCCTACAGGCTTTTCAAACATAATGGGTCAGGTCAGCCCGGTCTAGGGCAAATGGGCCGAGATTCCTCATGACTATGAGGGCCCCTTGGCCCCCAAGTTCAATGCTGGCTTGGGTCAGGCCCAGGCTAGCCCCAAAAAATTAAGTTTTTTGAGAAAAATCTTTTTAATTTTCTAATAAACTTAAATTTATCATAAATTTGTTATAGGCCCTCCTCTTTAATCCGGACTTGGGACCAGTAAATAAACGGGTGAAATTACCTACTTTTATATGTAAAAAAAATGAATTGTCCAAAAAATTGTGAAGCGTGTTGAAATGTATTTTTGACTTTAAGTATATTTAATTTGTTTGAAAAATATCTAATGCGACAGTGTAAACTATATCTTGAGAAAAATATGTTCTAAAATGTTAAGAGAAGATAAAGAAAAAGAAATTCTTAATCATCTGAAAAAACTCCAACGCTCGAATTGGTATTCTTCCTATCACTTACTAATTGGTTTCTCTTGCTCCTGGTATTTTGCATCAACATAATCCTTCCAACAAATATATGACTCCAATAATCTGGAACAAAGATGACTCTTATTGTCATCCAACATCCTCTTGCTCCATGAAAAACAGACTCTGAAGCAATCGTGGAGGCTTGCACAGGTAGTACATCACGGGCAAGCCGGTAGTACTTACTACCATTAAGTGTTCCTCCACTCTATTGTATTGCCACTACAACGTAAATACCCTTAAAATATGAATCATAATATATTTTGACCGCTCGATGATATAGCACGCACGCGAACTCAATGGAATTTGTTAAAAATTAAAAAGTTGTTCAACGATAAACTTATGGAAGTTGTTTAAATGCATGTCTCATCCAATGCTCATTAAGATGTGAACTACCACTATCACAATCATAACTAAAATATTTAAAAAAAAAACACTTACATTGAACTTTGGGTGCGACATCAAGCATAACATTTGTAAAATGCTTCCAACATTTAACTTTGAATTTTTTATTTGAATTTTGGATTTCTGGCAGATTTAAGGCAAGACTGCTCCTTCCTCTCCACCACCACTCATCGAGTGAAGATTGTATGTTCGTAGGAGTATTAATGTAGCCAATCGAGCTGCATTTTGACTAAATTGTTTTTGATCTTGTAAAGGTGGATATTGAAAATTGAAAATGAAGAATATTTTGGTTAAAAGCCAAAAAAAAATTGGGTGTTTGTCGTGTTTGAAACATAAGAAAATAAAATTGGTAAGACTAAGTAAATAGCAAAAGAATAGAAGTATTCATAATGCTATTTAGCCAAAATCTATCGATTAATAATTAAAGAATGCTTGTAATTGAAAATTTGAGCAGGTAATACCTAGTAACAAATAAGAATGCACAAGAAAGCTTCTAGAATAAAGATAAGAGAGAGTTATGAATTGGTGTGAAAAATGTGAACATGATGAATCAACTTATAGATTTTTCAAGCCTCACAATTAACCAAAATACCCTTAAAAACTAGCTACTTATAGTTGTTGGGAGGGAAAATTTGTAAAAGTAAGAGTTGTTGGAATAATATTGGATAAAAATGCCCCTCAAACTAGCCGTTAAATAGTTATTGGATAAAAGTGTAATTATTAAAAAAATGGCCGTTGGGGGGGAAGGGAGCATCTGAAATTTTTGAATTTATTAGGGTCAAGTCAAGCTTGGACTCCGGCCGGGCTTAGACTAAAACAGGCTCAATACAGGCTAGGACCGCTACCGAACCAGGCACGGAATAGGTCGGGCTTGGACTTAAAACGAGCCTGATCGGGCTGGGCTATGTTTGGGGGAAAATGGAGCCTTGCCCCGGTCCAAGCCCTAGGCCTTTTGGACACGGGCCTCCATTGTTCACTTAATGGGTCGGACGACCTAGTCTTTTTCTGGGCTAGATTGGGCTGGCCCGTGAGCCCCCGCCTAGTTTGACACCTCTATGTGTATGTTTGTGTCCACTTTCCAACACCACTTGGAATGACGCAATGACTTGAAAGATTTATGGATCCCCAACGCTCCAACTTTCTTTCATTTTTTTTTTGGGTTCTTATAAAGTTGCATGAAAAAGACCTTCAGATCACTGAATGATTACTTCACCCCATATCTTCAGCAAAAATGGCTAGCTTGATCAGTATGTTTCCCAAGTTTAAAAGGATGCAGACCGTAAGCTATACCAGTAATCCAGTACCATTTAATAAGCTTCTCGTTACCAACTTTATTAGCACCATAACACTTTAGCGACGAAAGGCTATATGAAAAACACAAATAAAACTTTAACAGATGTAAATGTGGCTATAGAATTGATTGTTAAAGTATCGCATAGACTATATATGTGTTTAAGATCGGTTTTTATATTTGGTGGACTTTACCTTCTCTTGAGCATGCCTTTGGGTTAGACACCAGGCTTTAATATTGTATCAAATTTAAGACCCGACCCTTCCTATGATGCCCCATGGTCTATAGATCGCTTTCTCGTCTTTTCTGTTGACTCAATGAAATCATCAACTATGTGTGAGGGCGGGTATTAAAGTCCCCAATCGACTATATATGGGATTTGGGATCGATTTTTATACCTGGTGGGTTTTACCTCCTCTTGAACATGCTTTTGAGTTAGACATCAGGTTCATACATTATGTCAGAGTTAGGCCCAACCCTACCCATGTCGCTTGATGGTCTTTAGCTCATCAGTTTCTCATCACTTCTATCAGTTTAGCGGGATTGTCTCATATTCAACGCTATTCGTGAGGGCGGGTGTGAAATATTTTCATCGACTACGTATGAAATTTGGGATTAGTTCTTATACCTAGTGAACTTCATCTCCTCTTAAACATGCTTTTGGGTTGGACAACTAAGCTTCAGAACTAACAATCTAAGGTAGTGTTTAAAATCACTTCCAGTTTTGATTTTCTGTTTCCAAAAAAATAAAAACCAAAACCAATTTTGTTTTTATTTTTTATGAAAATAAATGGATGTTTGATAATCCCTATTTTTATCTTGAGTTTTTTCTTTTGAGTGTTTGATTGTCCTTTCTTATTTTGAATTTTTTCTTTGGTGGTGGTTTGCGGTGACCTTACCCCAGTCAACATTAGCATGCCCAACATCCATAATCATTGTATGCCTCCAAGCACCGGCTTCATAACCATCTCTCTCTCTCTGAAGCGTTCAAGAGTTGTGAGGGACAGTCGGAGTTAAATGATAAGTGTTTGAAAGATGAAGACTTTCCTTGATCAGATTTTTCTTCGATCCTTCCCTAGGCTATACAGTAACTACAGCTTTGAAATGGAAGAAAAAAAGAAGGAAGACCTCTCCCCCGCAACTCTTTGTTCTCTTTTCTTAGAGTTGTTGTTGTCAGCTCAATTTTTTCAATGATGTGCACTCCATAGAAATATTGGTCTTTGCATTTGAATATTGGCTGTCTATATGTCATTCCATAAGATGGATGTGGAGGGTGGTGGACAATGCATTGTTGAACTCGTTGACTCATTATTTTGGTAAAAATTGATTAAATTGGTCGATAGTGTTTAATATATGAGTGATAGAGATGCAGAGCCTACAGTGACAAAGATGTTCTAGTCTGGACAAGGGGAGTTTAAGATGCTTGGTCATTGGATTACGGTGTTTGGCCAACCGTTTAAAATTGAGTTTCTCAATTTTTTTTTTAATGAGATTCTATTACAACTTTCTAGATGCCCATTTCGAAAAAAGCATTTAAAAACAATAACAAGAACCGGCCGAATTTCATGCCATCTCCCACATTGGATGAGAAAGACTTACGTTGTCGACTAACATAAAAAGCAGGGATGACAATACGCTCCCAAGTTGAGCCAGTCCATTCCAGACCGACACTGTTAATGTGAGACATGATGGCATGATTTAGTTTTATATTGGAGCAGGATTTATAGGTCTATTATGTATGATATTTTTGTTCTCTATTGTGTATGCGGTTGATATTGTTATAGAAGAATGGTTCGAGAAAAGTGAAAGAACTTTATCGGAGCAGCTACTTCTGTAACTCCTCATCCTAGATGTTGTAGACACTTGCATACCCAAGAATAGAGTGATGCATGCTCTATTCTCTTGAGCTTGGATAAAGTTTGAGTTCCATAATTGGACATTTGCGACATCTTAAAAGTGAATTGCCATTGGCTTACATCTATGAAGGATCGCATGGGGTGGGGTCATTTCCAGGCCATCTTGGACTATCCATTTTAGGACATGGCGGTGTGCACGGGCTGCCCCTTGCACCCGCCTAGCACAGCTCCCCCGGGCCATCCAGCTCAGCGCCCCCGTGCCCTTCCAACATTCGCCCATGCGCCCTCGCAAGTTCTTCAAGTCTCGCGCCCATGCGCCCGTCAAGCATAGCGCCCGCGCGCCCAAATTGCAGTGCCCGCACACGCCAAAAGCCAACCGTGAAGATCTGAAGATCCAGGCGTGCGTTTTTGCTCAATTTTGGTGGAGACCACCCTTGTATATATTTAAGTTTCCCTGTAAAATTTCAAGTCATTTTGAGTTGTATTTCTATAAAAAGGGGCACTATGACTCCTCGCACATAGTTACGTCTACTACTGTCACTTTGGTTTTTCCTCCTAATGGTACTATATGAGAGTCATGCACACCCATACCCGAGAGTCCCTTGCTTTGTTTTAGCTTGCCTGTCTAGCTAGATTGCACACTGTGGATGCAAACAAAGCCTTCTATAAGTTGTAATGATGTTGTTGAAGTAATGAGAATGTTTGAGACCGTTTTGCCCTTGTGTTGAAATCTACTTCTTTGTGCACTGTTTTATGCAATGTTGATGCACTGCTTGCTGTAGATTGTTAGGATTTGTTGGCGGACCCTTCCTGGAAGCGACAAGTCGAGTGCCACACACGGTTTCCTCTGTGCCATCAAGAGCCACCGTGTGTCAGGTGGTATCAGAGCCGCGGTTGCCCAAGGGACCGTGGCTTCAGCTAAGAAAATATTGTGGGATAGTTTGTTGAGAAAAACTATGGCCAACACGAAAGAGAGAATCAATGCTTTGGAAGCACAGATACGAGACATGATTAAGAGTGACCCGGATGCTTCAGACATCTTGAAACAATTCTCCCTTCGCCTTGACGCATTGGAAGTGAATCTTGAAGCCACTAATAATGCCCGATATGCTGAGAACATGGAGTGGGAGGGCAGGTTTCAGGAGCTTCAGGATCGAGTGGAACACCATGCACGACATGTTGAAGGTATAGACTGTGAGTCTAAATTTCAAGAGCTCTAGGATAGAGTGGAGCTTCTTAGTCGCGCAGTGGTTAACACACCCACAGGGGGTACGTAGCACTCATCGAGGCCCCGAGTACCAGAGCCTAAGAGTTACGGGGGAGCCCGTGATGCCAAGGAAGTAAAAAACTTCCTTTTCGATATAGAACAATACTTTTGAGCCATCAGAGTAGACTCGGAAGCGACGAAGGTGTCGATGGCTACCATGTACTTGGTTGGAGATGCCAAGTTATGGTGGCGGAAGAAGTACGCAGAGATAGAAGATGGGTCTTGCGTCATAAACACATGGGATATACTCAAACGAGAGCTAAAGAGCCAGTTTTTTCCAGAGAACACCGCATTCAACGCGAGGAAAGCATTGTTGGAATGCAAGCACACCGGTTCGGTCCGGGAGTATTGCCAAGCATTTTCTGCCTTGATGTTGGACATCAGTGACATGTCCGCAGTCGACAGACTCTTCTTCTTCATGGAAGGGTTAAAACCATGGGCTCGCACCGAGCTTAATAGATGTCGGGTGAACAACCTTAACAAAGCCATCATCGCTGCTGAGAGCCTTTCAGATTACAACTCTGAGCCACAGAGACCCCCTCATAGAGGAAATCCAAGCAGAAGTATTGGTGGCAAGAAGCCAGGGGGTCAAGCACCAAACCAAAGTTGGGGCAGTAAAAGCAGTTGGGTGTCAAACTCTTCTACCCAACAGAAGAGTGGAGTTGGGTTCAAAGCCAAGCCTGACGCTAGCACCAGCGGAGAAGTGAAGAAACCTCATTTCACGGGTTGCTTCTTATGCCAAGGACCGCACGTGATCGCTAACTGTCCGCAGCGACAGATGATGAATGCCTTCTTTGACAACATTGGGCAGGTGCAACGTGGGGCACAATCTGGCTCTCAATCAAGGCATCCACCAGCAGATGAGCAAACAGACGTACAAGATTATGAAGAGGAAGATGCCGTCGGGGCCGTTCCTCAGTGGTGTAATGCTGTGACAACGCATGTTGGGAACCCTGAAGAGAGCTTGACTGAGAAAAAGCCTAAAGACATGCCGCCAAAGAAAAAGAGCGATGTACCAGGGAAAGGCTTGATGTATGTGGACATCAAGGTTAATGGGAAGGCCATCAGGGCCATGAATGCTATTGTTAGAGCAGATAGCCGAGTTGCCATCAACATCGGAAAGAAGATCAAGAAGGCCCTTACCAGGGATCCGGTTGCCCAATAATTGTTGAAACTGATCGAGAGCGGTAAAACTCGACAGTTTTGGCAAGAAGATGGTTTGCTGATGACCAAAGGAAGACGGGTATACGTTCCCCGAGTCGATGATCTGAGACGAACATTGATTCGAGAATGTCATGACACCCTTAGGGCAGGCCATGTCGGAGGAGAAAGAACATTAGCTCTCCTTCGACAAGGTTACTACTGGCCCCAAATGGGGGATGAAGTGCAAGAATATGTGAAGACATGCCTTACTTGTTAGCAGGACAAGGTGGAGCGTAAGAAAAAAGCAGGGTTACTACAACCGCTACCGGTCCCCAAGAGACCGTGGGAGAGTGTGTCATTGGATTTCATCACTGGTCTGCCGAAGGTTGAAGACTTAGGCACAATTCTTGTTATTGTTGATCGGTTTAGTAAGTATGCGAGCTTTATCGCAACACCCAAGTATTGCTCAGCCGAAGACACAGTGCAACTTTTCTTTAAGTATGTGGTGAAGTATTGGGGCATGCCTCAAGACATTGTCAGTGATCGGGACTCCCGCTTCACTGAAAACTTTTGGACTGAACTCTTTAAGTTATTCGGATCCCAACTTTTGATGAGTTCAAGTTATCATCCAGAATCAGACGGTCAGACGGAGCGGTTCAATTCCATGTTAGAAGAGTACCTCCGCCATTTTGTCAGTGCAACACAAAAAAAGTGGGTCAAGCTACTGGATGTTGCCCAGCTATGTTTCAACTCTCGCAAAAGCTCTTCGACAGGGAAGAGTGCTTTTGAGATTGTAAATGGACAACAACCGTTACTACCCCACACGGTAAACGTCCCCAATGCCAGAAAATCCCCAAAGGCCATAAGCTTCAGCGAAGAATGGAGGCAGAATATAGATCTAGTTCACTCCTACCTTGAGAAAGCAGCCAGAAGAATGAAGAAATACGCTGACAAGAACATGAGATCTCAAGAGTTTAACGTGGGCGACAAAGTTATGGTTAAGCTACTGCCACAAGATCGCAAATTTCTAAGGGGAAGAGACTCCCGTCTTTTGTAGAAATATGAGGGACCCCTGACTATAATGAAGAAGATAGGCAAGATGGCTTACAAAGTTGATCTGCCTCATTGGTGGAGCCGCCAACTCCATCCCGTCTTTCACGTCAGCATGTTGAAGCCATTCTATGAAGACACAGCCGACCCCTCCAGGGGCCAAATCAAGAGACAAGGACTCAAACCCAAAGTGGCAAGAAATCGAGTTGCCGAAGCTATTTTGAATGATAGAGTGATTACAGCTTCCCGCAAGCGCCATCTGGAGTACCTAGTCAAGTGGCAGGGACATATGGATGAAGAAAACACTTGGGAACGAGTAGCAGACTTATCAGCCTACACCGACAAGATCGAAGCCTACCACATGCAAAAGGTGACGAGGGCGTCAACAGCTCTAGTGGGGGAGAATGTCATGGGCTGCCCCTTGCACCCGCCTAGCACAGCACCCCTGCACCCATCTAGCTCAGCGCCCCCGTGCCCTTCCAACATGCGCCCATGCGCCCTCGTAAGTTCTTCAAGTCTCGCGCCCATGCGCCCGTCAAGCACAGCGCCTACGCGCCCAAATTGAGTGCCCGCGCACGCCAAAAGCCAACCGTGAAGATCTGAAGATCTAGGCGTGCGTTTTTTGCTCAATTTTGGTGGAGACCACCCTTGTATATATTTAAGTTTCCCTGTAAAATTTCAAGTCATTTCGAGTTGTATTTCTCTAAAAAGGGACACTATGACTCCTCGCACATAGTTACGTCTACTACTGTCACTTTGGTTTTTCCTCCTAATGGTACTATATGGGAGTCATGCACACCCATACCCGAGAGTCCCTTGCTTTGTTTTAGCTTGCCTGTCTAGTTAGATTGCACACTGTGGATGCAAACAAAGCCTTCTGTAATTTGTAATGATGTTGTTGAAGTAATGAGAATGTTTGAAACCGTTTTGCCCTTGTGTTGAAATCTACTTCTTTGTGCACTGTTTTATGCAATGTTGATGCACTGCTTGCTGTAAATTGTTGGGATTTGTTGGCGGACTCTTCTTGCAAGCGGCAAGTCGAGTGCCACACACGGTTTCTTTTGTGCCATGAAGGGCCACCGTGTGTCACGGTGCCATATGCATTTTTAAACTCTTAGCTAGTCCACTAGATACTTCTGCGCATCTTTTTTTTACCAACATACCTACCCACTTTATGGTATAGGCCTTGCCAATTATCTAAATCTCTATGTTTCCCTATGATTCAAATTCTTCTTTCGCCACTGCTCCATGGCCAAGACGAATCCCCAACCACCACCTTTGAGATTGACTATAACATGAAACCCCAACCACCACAGCATTCGAAATTCGCCGCCACCACCACCAAGATTAGGATATGCAACTCCAAATGAACCCCCCCCCCAACCCCAACCTTCCCGGTTGTACCCATCATCGATTTTGACAACTTTAGCGGTTATACCAATCATTGGTTAGGATAACCAATTCCTTGAATTATCAACTAGCTTTGAAACCTAGCACCCTGAATTGAAACAATTGTCCAAAGATATCTAGATGGAGCAGAAAAGAGTTTTACAAAGATCAAGAAATTTAACTCATTCCCAACTTAATTTCTCCATAGAACAGAAGCACAAAGCAAAAGAGTTATGTGTTGAATTTTTAACACGCACACTCCAAAAAAAAGCACAAACGCTCTGGCCTTCCTCTCCACCACCACTCATCGAGTGAAGATTGTATGTGCGTAGGAGTATTAGTGTCGCCGATCGAACTGGTCCTTGACTAAAATGCTTTTTGATTCTGTGAAGGTGATATTGAAAATTAAAAATTGGGAATGTCTTGGTTAATAGATAAAATTTTTTGAGTGTTTATACCCACTAGTGATTCCTCTTGAAATTGTGGTGCTCGTGTGGTAGACATTACTAACTACGTGATTTTGATCCTCTTGAAGCACTATAAGGAAAGGGACCTTTAGCGACTGACTCATATTCGTTACTAAAAGTGATTATTACTTACGGAAACACCCGCCTGTGAAGATCTGTTGGTAAAAGTTTTTATCGACGGGAGGCTCCATCCATAAAAACTTTTAGCGACGGATTTATGAGATTTGTACGACGGATTTTACGTTGCTAAAAAGTGTTAAATATTTTCTATTTTCGTCCAAAATTTTTAAATATTTTAAGAAGACTCTTAGCGACAGAATATGTATGTCACTAAATAACCGTCGCAAAACCTCTATAGCGATGGACTTTTCCGTTGCTAAAAAGTCCGCTGCTTAAAGTCAAAGAAAATATGACTTTTGACTACGGAACTTTAGTGACAGTACGATTCGTCGCTAAAAGTCCCAAAATTTTAAAATAAAATACTTTTAGCAACAGACTTTTAGCGATGGCAAAGTCCGTCGCTAAAAGTATTTAAGTTGAAAACCCTAATCCTTCTCCTCTTTCCCCGGCGTTCTTCTTTTTTCTCTCTTCTCTCTATTTCCTCTTTCCACTCCATTGCCGCCACCACGTTGTCAATCGCCCTCCGCCACATTTCCTTTGTAGCCCTCCCATTCCGCCCTTCTCCTTTGTCCCCATCCCCCACCGAATCACCTCCATCTCCCTCCCCCTCACCTCGATGCCCTACCACCCATCCACCGCAGGGTCAGCCGACGCCCACCGCCCACCGCAACTCCAGTATATCTTTTTTACCTATATAATTATATTGTTTTTCTTATAATTTATTTATAATTGTTAAAATTATATAATGTATACTTGTATAATGTATAATGTAATTGTATTTGTTATAAGTGAATTCATAGTATTTGTAATTATATTTTTGTAATTGTATTTGTTATATAAAATAATATCTCAAACTTTGGGAGCCAGTTAAACTGCCATATGGGCTCCAAAAAATTAATTAGGGTTAATTTTAGGCAATACTCGAGTATTAGTAGAGTATCGAAGCTTAAAAGAATTTTGAGGGAATAAATGTAAATTGATGTTTTTAGTGATGGAAAATAATAAAATGGGTTATAGCATATGTTTTAGTGACATTTAGCTAAATTAATAAATATTAGGCTAATTTTGGGGCTTAATTGTAATTACATAAGATTTGGGGTCTATTTTGCAATTATGAAAATTTTGGGGGTTGATTTGTAATTTTTGAAATTTTGTACTTAGGTGTCAAATTCTTGGAGAAAACCTTCTTGATTAATGCCACCTCCTATCCTTTTATGTGGTGATTAATGAACAGTAGACCAAATAGAAAACAAAAGAAAAACAAAGAGAAATTCAAGAAAGAAACGGAAAAGGAGAAGAGAAGAGAAGGATAGAAGAAAAAGAAAACAAAGAAACAGAGCAAGAAGGGAAGAGAAGAAAAATAGGTGGGCAAACCGAAAATCAACAAAAAATTTGAGAGAGATTTGGGAAAGGTTTTCAAGGGTAATTCTTCTACTCCTTATTAGTATGTATTTTTAGTGAGTATTTTCGGTGTGCCTAGAGAGTGTGTGTGCGTGTGTTTTTTTCAGTGAGTTAGTGCGTGTTTGCTATGTGCGTGTGTGTTTTGGGTGAGTGTGTGTTCATATGTGTGAAATTGTGAGAATATAAGGTGCATAGATGTGTGTTTTGTTGTGTATTAGTATGAATTTTGGATATATATATATATATATATATATGTGTGTGTGTGTGTGTGTGTGTGTGTGTGTGTGTGTGTGTGTAAAGGGAAATGAAGGAGGGTGTTACCGTGAGTGGCTTTGTGGGTGTGTTACTTGGGAAGTGGGCTGCCGAGAGGGAGGAACAGGGATGGTGAACAGTACAGTGAAGCAGGGTTAATTAAAGTTAACTGCAAAGTGTTGCAAAAGATTATTTATTCCAGCAGTTTCTTTAAAAAATTTTAGAACATGTTTGAAAATTTATTTGGACAAAGTCCAAAACAGTAAACCCCATTATTTTTATGAGACCTACTCTCTGGAATGTTTCAGGAATTTTCGATGTCCGTGAAGGTTGCTAATTTGGGGTACCGATTAAAGACATTTATCGAATTATTTAGCATAACAAACCAAGCTACTTTGATATGAAAATTTTTAGAAAAATATTATTTTATTGATAAAGTATCATATTCTAAAATTTTATGTCATTCTGAGGTTGATAGATATTTTTCACGAAACAAGCCTTTTAGCTCTCGGTCGAGACACCGGTTCGAGATTTTCTGACAAAAAATTTCTAAAATACTTTTTAGTTCAGAAATAAAATCAAGATGCTTGAAATATCATTTTAAAATATTTTGGGATTCTTCCACTGTCAGAAACCCCCAGGGGTGTTTTGGTAATTTACCCCCAAAGGGGTATTTTGGTAATTTTACCTACAAGAGGTATTTTGAGGTAAATTTATATACAGTAAGATTATTTTAGTGACTTTTCTTATGGAAAAGTCATTTTGATGATTAAAGTGTAACTAGGGGGTATTTTGGTAATTTACCACCAGAAGGGGTATTTTGGTAATTTGACCCATAAAAGGTATTTTTGAGTAAAGTTGCGTACGGTAAGGTTATTATAGTGATTCTGCTTACGAGAAGACCATTTTGATGATTTAAGTCCGAGTGGGGCATTTTGGTAATTTTACACCTCAAGGGCGTTTCAGTAATTTTATATACCCGGTGAGGGGGTTCATTTTGAAAGTATGTGTTAGTCCGTATTAAATTATAATATTATACTTTAGACTGTATTCTAATGATTCAGTTATTCCGTTTAGGTTAAAACTAAAGACTTCTGGTTAGAATAAATTAGCTACGATCCAGGTAAGGGATTCTATCTGAACCCTAGGTAAAAACTTTTATCCGAGCCCTTATTTTGATAACTTGTACTCATAAGTACTTCTTTGATATATTTATGGCTAATGCCAATTTATGAATTATGTATTGATATCAGTATGTTATTACCCAGAAAACCTCAATGTTGAACCTGAATCGATTATTTAGAAATCTTTGTGATGCTTGCATGTACTGCATGTCGAGCAAATCTGATAATTATTGTATCCGTTCTTTCAAATTGTTGTGTCTAAATTCGATAACTATTCACAATCGTTTTGCTATTTATTTATGACTTTCTTCTGAAATTTTGAATGATGACTTATCCAGTATATTATGGTTATTTAAATTCAATCTGATTTTGGTAAATTGAGTTTATGTTAATGTTCATTGATATTGTTGATTTTTCTGTGTTGCCCGGGTTTCCATTCTGTGGGAGGGCGTAATAAGGCTAGTCTAAATCATGCATGAAATGCGGCTAGTGCCCATTGCCGTGATAAAATGTGTCGCTAAACTTCGCCCTTCCTCAGATCCAGTTGATAGGATTGGCTTTTGTCCAGTTAAGAGTTCGATAAGAACTACTCCGAAGCTGTAAACATCACTTTTCTCTGTGTACTGGCTAGATTGGAAGTACTCGGGGTCCAAATATCCGAATGTCCCTTGTACTCGAGTAGTCAGGTGAGTTTGGTCGACCGAAACTGATCTTGACGTCCCAAAGTCGGCCACTTTTGCTCTGTATTTTTCGTCCAGGAGGATGTTTGTGGACTTGATGTCTCGATGATAAATTGGTATGGAAGCTGCTGAGTGTAAGTAGGATAGAGCAGCTGCGACTTCTGTGGCAATACGCAAGCGCATAAACCAAGAAAGGGGGAACTCTTCACTTTTGTGATGAATATACTGGTAAAGGGTTCCATTCGGGATGAACTCGTAAACGAGCAGAGGGACTTCTGTTTCCAAACAGCACCCATGTAGCTTGACCACATTTCTGTGGTTAATTTATGATAAAATGACAACCTCGTTAACGAAGTGTTTGAGCTGTCTTTCATCCTCTAATTTGGACTTTTTAACTGCAACGATTCTTCCATCTGTCAACATTCCCTTGTAAACTGTGCCTTGACCTCCTTGACCAAGTATTCGATTCTCATTATAATAGTCAGTGGCCTTTCCCAGCTCCTTTGCAGTGTAGAGCTCTGTGTTCTCAGCATTGGCATCGCCTGAAGACATTTGTTGTCGTAATAGCAAACCTCCATTTCGCTTGAAGAACTTTTCCTTGAGCTTTGCTTTCTTCCTTTTCTTCATTATTTTGTACGACCACCATATTCCGACAAGTAGCAGAAGAAGTCCAAGACCAGCGCTAGTACCTGCATATACTGTCACTTGGTCAGTGTCCGTGTAAGCAGTTGTCACTTGGTTCGTATTTGATTGCCACGCTTTATTTTCTTTTCAAATCTGATAAAAGTGTATGATATAGGACTTGGCAAAGAGTTTCATACCTATAATAGCCATTTTTCTTGAATTATCGCACCATTTTAGGCAAAAATTCATGGCATCTATCTGCCAAACAAACATCAATCACACAGATAGGAATGAACAAGAACTAGACTTTTCATCTCGACATAGGTTAGGTTCTGTTCAACTTATGCATTTAAATTACATAAATCTCTGTTTTCTGTCTTTTGATGCCTAGGATGGAGAGGGAAAGGCTTAACAGAAGTTGATGAAGCAATGAAAGAGAACAATTAATCTTTACCTTGACACCCATCTGGCAGGAATGGGTTTCCATCATAGCCCGGATTGCAAGAACACAAGCTCTGATTTGTGCAGAAAGCTTGAGCCCTGCACAAAGATCCCGAGCTATTAGTAGCCGAGTTAAACGCTCCAAAGGACCTGCACCCCCCATATGGCCTCCAGTTCAGCACAACAGGAACATTGTCCATACGTTGAACAACATATGGATCTGTCAAGTTTGTGAACCAATCTTGGTCGAACATAAATGCATACTTGCACCCTATCCGATCACTGTTCCTATCAATACTTCCCAGAGACGCATTAATGAACTTGAGGAACGGCGGGATTCTAGTCTGCAGCAGTTGATGCCGTAGCAAGTGTTGTCCCTCGAGGTAATGTTGCAAAAAGACATGCACCCTCCAATAGTCTTCGCTTGCCGGTTGATCAGGGCGAGATTGTCACATCCCATGGCCGTGAAACGATTATCAGTGTCCGAGAATGAAAAAGGGCTCGCTGACAGGTCCACGTCTAGGATACTATCAGGACAATTAGACGTGAGGACCGGATTGTTGACACGGAGGGAACCATTTGCTAGAGAGGTCTCAAGTACCTCAAAGTTGACGCTACTGATGAAAGCTTTTGCTGGACTGAAAGTGGTGTCACAGCTCATCGCGTATCCCTCGTCGCCAGAGCAATTTGCTCCAATGCCAAATGGGAACGGTACGGTAAGGTCACCGCATTTTTCTTGGCAACCCGGCTTTGCTAGAGATGCTGCTTGTGTTGTTGCTTTGATCAGCCACAACACTAACATGATTCGAAGTGCCCACCGAGTATCCATCTCTGAGTGTATCTCTTTGTGCGTAAGAATGCTTCTTCATAAGAAGTTTATAGCCGAAGGCAACAATTGAAAAGTAGAATGTCTAATCTTTCAGGAGGCAAGTAAGAAGCAGTAAGTCACCAAGGAGCAGGCCAATCATATTCATACACCACAGAACAAGAGTTCAGATTGAAGAGGTACCAAGCCTCCTAAAATTGGATCAGAATTTTGCAGAAGACAGCACCTATGTTACCGCTATATGTATTTCAGCGATAAATTATTATAAATTTTCACGAGAATAAAAAAATATTGCAGTAAAAATAGTATACAACGGAGGATTTTGGTCTCCTAAATGGAATAGAATTATCTGTTGCTATAAAAAGATGTCTTTAAGTACATTTTGTAACACATTTAAAGAGCATGATACCATTATAAAGGTTAACTTCTTACACTATAAAAAAGAGAATATCTATATATATATATAAAGCTGAAGCCTTCACTTATAATCGCGACACGTAGGATTTTTGAAACTCTCTAATTACGCCACGTGAGTTTTTTGGAACTCATTGATGCTTGCCACATAGGATTCAACTTTCATTCCTAGAGTCTCCTTGCTTAGTTAAACTCTTATCACAAAAAATCATTAATTAACATAAGAATACACATGATAATCAATTGTAGAGTCCAATTCAACAGAAACAATTGCAAGATAATCAATTCTACATCATATACGTTGAACTCATCTCCCATTTTACCTCATCTGAGGACGTAAACCCATTGCCTGTGGGTGTTCACGCTGATCAAGGTACGTTACAGTAGGGTTATTGCATTCTAATCTGACATATGTTCTTTGTTTTTTATAATCTGGGTATTACTGTCATATATGGTGCCTCTAGGTACTTATTGTTGATGCCAATCTTTGGTATTATATATTTGGAGAAGCACCTAGACTAGATATCTAAATAAATAAGAAAATTTAGAAACTTTATGCAGCCAAACTGAGAAAGAAGGGAACAATCACGTAAAATCAGTCAATGTATCCATCGCAATTTCTTATGACAATAAGAAGTTTCAATCTATCACAATTTTTTTTATCCTAGGTCTAGCTCCTGCATCCAAGTTAGATAGTGTAATTAGGTCTTGCATGAACTGTTCAGTGGTGGATGTACAGGAAACTAAGGGGAAGAAGGTTAAAATGCAACAAATTCTTTCATCCTGAGAGTCTCCCTGCTGGATTGGACTCTTCACTTAACCAGTAGGCATATATTGTGAAACTAATTTCTATCATTTAGTGTCCTATTCAATTACAATAACAAACACATCTTCTATACTTGGTCGCCAACTCTTCAGTCTCGGACGCAAGCGCATAGGTTTCTTCTCTTCTTGGTCTCCAATTCTTTTTTTATGCCAATTCAGACGCATAGAAATTAAAATTAGTTACAAGAACGTGAGAAGTGGTCTGCCGATTGTGGTATGCCGATTATGGGTATCAGTACCCTTTTTCTTTCTTTACCTATGTAATCCGTTGGCTTAATTTTGTTAACTTAATCATCTGTTTCTTTCTTTGACAGACGATGCTTTGGCTTTTCAAAATTGCAAGTATGTTATGAGGTTTTACCTTTTCACTAGAGTACAATTGTTTGAGAAAAATCATTGTGACACCTAATTGTACGCTTTTCATTATTTCTCTATTTATTTTTGCCTTTTATGTGGGGTAAATATTGATTGTGAATCTAAGTCCACTATTCAATGGTTCTCTTTTTTCATGGCTTAAGTTTCTTTTATGTAGGATAAATATTGAGTATGCTACATATATTACATGGAGAATGGACACGGAGCATAATCAAGAATGGAACATGCACACAACTTGATTAAGGTATGAATTGCAGTAGGGTTATTGTAATTCTAATAGGCTATATGTCCTTTTTTTTCTATGATCTGTGTTGTAATACCATATATGGTGCCTTTAGGTACTCATGGTTGGTGCCAATATTTGGTGTTATATGGAGATGCTACCTAGACTAGATTAAAAAGCAGAACGAAGGGAACATTCAGGTAAATCAGTTGATGTTATTCATGGTTCCACCAAAAGTTGATGGAAGTTGCATACACTAACATCTACCAGTTTGTAGCAACCATCGACTAAACTACAAAGGGTTCCATACTGTCACATGCATATAGGGAGCATAATCAAGAATGGAACATGCGTACATCTTGATTAAGGTATATATTGCAGTAGGGTTATTGTAATTCTAATAGGCTATGTCCTTTGTTTTCTACAATCTGAGTTAAAATACCATATATGATGAACAACATAGGCTGCAAGATCAGATTTGCATAATTATCGATTGCCAATGGTATGTTTTCTTTTTCCTTTTGAATGGTTTCCAGGTTTCCTTACTGTGTCTGTTGCTGTGGGGATGTTGTTTCCCTTGAATTTTTGGTTATACCGGACTCAGGTTTCCTTACTGTGTCTGTTGCTGTGGGGATGTTGTTTCCCTTGAATTTTTGGTTATACCGGACTCTAAGCATAAACAAAATGCTTACAAGGCTTTAGAAGAAGGACAAAGGTGATAAATAATTAGATACCGGGTAAAAGGGGAGACAAAATCTACATATATATTTCCTGCAAATAGCATATAGCAGAGTTCAAATAATCTATAATTCTCAATTATGATGTCTTTACACTTTTTTTTGTCAATTATATACTATCCTTCAGCGACAAATGTGCACATTTTATCATTAATTATTTGTGAAAATGTATACTTTTATTATTCACACCTTTGTTGACAAAGTTTAGAGAAATGCTATGGATCTATCAATATACATGTAAATTTATATGTTTTTCTGACATGAAGTTGAATTCATTCATCCATTTATTAGTATATGGAATGTAATACACCAAGAAACATGAAACTTTTTTAATTTATAAGAGATGGGATTGAGCTACTACACATAAGAAAAATATTTTTTTTCCAATTTATGTATATGAGGTTCAGTAAAATTCACAATCTTCTTAAATATATTGGTTTACAGAAGATTTAGCTGCTATTTATTTGTATTAATCTTTGTCACTAACGATCAAACTCTATCACAATACATATCTTTAAACTGTTGGTGGCTAGGCCGTAGGTTTGACGTTGTGGTTTGACGCCTCACGGAGAGTAAGACAAATGTAATGGTTTTTTCATTTGCTCTACTTTCTAATTATAATCACCGCATTGAAGATTTTCATTGGTCCTGAATTTGCTCACAATTATATCACCCAAGATTAAATATTTTGCTTATAATATATTAGCATATAAAAGAGTTCTAAGGTGCTACAATATTTGGCTGGATTAGAAAATATGAAAAGTAATTTTTTATGAGGAAAGTATTACTCCATTTCTATAGAAATAGCTTAACTCCAATCGCGATAGGAATAGACATGGAGCTTTACTATGAATGATATAAAGGACTAGAATATCAACAAAAGTTGATATATGATTGACATGAAAATCAAATTGCACCTCAACTGGACTAAATTACATCTCAACCCGTGCATTTGTACGGGTCCATTAGCTAGTATATATATAAAGGGCCAAACACCTCAGTTGTCGGGGAAACCGGCCAGGTGATTGGCATACTATTTTGTGAGTAAGATATATGCCGCCAGCTGAGATTGCTAAGTCAACACAGAAGTTTGATTATTATAATATTATTATTATTATTATTATTGCGCACCTCTAATATAATAATAATATTTTTGACTAATCATACGTATATAATAGCATCGGCTTGAACGTTGACCCAAGCATATATTTGGAAACTTGCTTCGAAGTGTTTACATTTTTAGTGGCAGTAATACCACGTGAACGATGTTTCATAATTTTTCATAGCTTAAACAACTGATAGTGCCATCTTGTACACTTTTTCTTTTAATTTGAGAGACATATTACGGTTACGCAGTAGTCGGACACATATGTTCACTTGACCATGGAGACATTTGTGCAATCCACTAAAGCTGCGTGCATGTGTTTTGATGGCGAGAACTACATCATTATCTACTCTATGATAGTTAATTATATAAGGAAATTACGCTAAGAAACTCTGAACTCCAAATATGAAGAATTAGATGGTGAAATATTACAAATATGTGGTCTTGTTATGGAATTTCGATTATAAGCAAGAAGATTGTCGAATTTCACACATTAGTTTGGCATGCTACTAAGTCTCGATTTGTTTACAGGAATCGACGCTATTTCGAGGCTAACGAGACCAATGCAATAGCTGCTCAAGAGCGATAGGTTAATGCAATTAATCGAGCCTCAATCAAGCCTGGGAAATTGGGCCCAAATCCGTTTCGCATTACTCGTATTAAGATAGTGTATTAATCTTTCCATAACCATTATTTATCCATTTTTCAATAATATTCCTGAGTCGATTGACCAGATCAAATTATATATATATATATATATATATATATATATATATATATATATATATATATATATATATATATATATGAAAGCCAAAACTGATAGAATGTTGTCTATTCATTACTTACTTGGACACTCTTTTAATTCGCTATATGGACTTTTCTGTTTTGAATTTTTAAAATATTTTAAAGTTACTTACCTAGGTAATAATGATTTGGATTCTCTCTCTCTCTCACACACACACAAATTTGATTTGAATTCCTTCTTTCCATTTGAAATTCAACCAATTATGTATATTTTACATTTCTCTCTCTTCTATGTCAGCATGTCCCACTCAAAAATTTAATTTATATCTTTAAATTTTTATTAATTCCTAGATTATGACAAAAGTAATTCTCTATATATTCCTTTTTAATCTTAATATTTTTTATTATTCAGGAAAACACAATATTCTCTATCAGTTTTTCTATTAAACTACTATAATCTTCTTCCTTTTATTTTATTACAAGTTTTATATATTGTATATGCCCCCATTTTTTTAATGATTTATTATATACTGTTATTTTTTTCTTGGTGATTTTGAGTAATACAATCTCAACACACAGGTTATTTTTGTTATTATTATCACTGCAATTGCTATTAGTTAGGAGAGACTATTTTTATTATTTCATACACTATTTTTCATCTTTATTTGTCACTAAAAACTAACAATTATTGCTCAAGTTCATTTCTAACTATAAAAATTGGTAAGAGAACTCCTTTAATAAGGTAAAAAAATAAAATTTTAATTATCTAATTGTCACTACAAATTTTATAATTGTTATTAAGCATACAAATACGAGATCTCTCAACAAATATTTTCATAGTTGTTGTTCCGGTGTGCAACGCACGAGATCAAAACTAGTTTACATAGAATTGAGAAGATCGTGCGTTCTGTAAGGTACCGGCAATCGCAAGCAACAAGCAACCTCCGACGTCATTTGTTGCCATCGAGTTGTTTGATTACATGCCCGTACAAGACGTCATTCAACTGTCTTTTTTTCCATGGAGATGGGAAATCTTCTCACAAAGAGTCTCTTTCATTTTTTTTTCCTTTTAAATTTGAATTTGAATGACCAATGCTTCACTGCGAGTAAATAATTAGACCCTCTTGCTTAATTTCCTTACCTTTTCGTCAAATCTTCTTCTTTTGACTTTTTACAAAATTTTAAGATAAATTTAGTATATAGAAACATTTTCTTTAGACCGGTTTGACTTGCATAATTAACTTATCATTGATGTACGAGCTTAATCTAATGTTCACATGTGCGAAATATAACTAAAGATTTTGTAAAAAATTAAAGGGAAAAAAAATCCAGTCAAGCGAATGGAGTACGGACAATCTGTTTACAACTCGAGATGCGTTTCATTCTCGTTTGATTGGACCTCCTCGGAAGACAACTGCTGTAGTAATAAGCCGCCGTAGAACTTTCCATTTTCTTTCAATTTTTTTGCTTGGATCCTCTTATACAACCACCATACACCAGCAAGCAGGAGAAGTAGCACTGTGAAACCACCTGCAGTAGTGAGAGTGGAAGGGTCAGTGCGTCAACTCAGGCACTCGAGGCTTTGAAATGCTGAAACATGTATACATATCTAAATTAAGGGGTAGCCTTATCCGAGGAAAAAAAAATTGGTTACTCTCTGAATCGAAGGAATCTACCTCCTACTTTTCATACATCGATAATTAGCGGTCACTAAATGTTTTTACTGACTTTTGTTTAGTGACGCTAAATAAAATACTGTTAAGAATTATCACCGAAAGTGTTTGGAGAAAAGACACTATAAACGTTTGACGACTATTAATTGTCATTATATATGTGATTGGAAGAAAATTCTTACAATCCGAATAGTGACCAAAATTTGTTAGGCTTTCCGCTTTTACGCAAAGGTATGCTTGTACAAGCAAGTTTTCCGCCAAAGAATAACCGTATCGGAAGTGAAAAATGACAAGAAAAGGTACTAAGAGTAACACTTTGGATGAGAAGAAAATATTTAATGGTTGTCTAACGCCACGTTTTCAGTTTTAGGTGGCATTAGACTGTTCCTTATATTTTGTCAACTAAGTAAATTGTCAGGTAAGACGTTGACGCGGTGGTAAACAAAACACCAAATATTTTTTTCGTAAAGGAGGGTCCAACTGCATCTTTTGTGCTTATGTCAGCAGTGTGTGCGCGTGTGTGAGGAACAGGGCTCGCACCTATGATAGCCGCACGAGCTTTCTTTCTGCTTTTGTTGGGCTGAAAGCAGCCATAACCTCCTGGAGCATTCACACAGACATATGGGTATGTGCATTTAGCGGATCCGTCCGCGCATTCATCGATATCTGCCACAAAAGACCAACATACAAAGCTCACAACTAATGGCTGCATATATATATATATAAGCATTGCTTGATTCTGTTAGCTAGTTAGATGATTGAAAACGTGTATTGATGCATATATTATGTATTGCCCATGAGTCAGTGACAATTAGTTTTCGGTATCTCCATTGTATAGGGAACTGTTTTTATTCTTATGAAGCGAATTTTCTGGGAATCATGTATACGCAGAGGGGTGTGGTATCAACTTGAAGACAGATTTTGCCTACCTTGACATCCATTGACCAGATAAGGGTTTCCTTCGCTTCCCAAACCACATGCGCATACGGTCTCATACTGATCTTTGATGTATCTTTTGGTGAAATTCTTGCATGTTGCGTTTGCCGTCCAATCGAGCACAACGGGGACATTTTCCATAAAATGCACGTCAAACGGATTTGTCAAGTTAGCGAACCAGTCTTGTTCAACCATAAACGCGCGCTTGCAACTTTTTACGCCATTGTTGGAGTAGATGCTTGTCAAAGAAACGTCAATCACCTTGAGGGAAGGAGGAATCCCCGTCTGGCAACAGTTAATGCCGTAGCAAGTGCTTGGTCTCCACGAACTGTTGCAGAACGAAGTGCACCCTCCGGTTTCTACGTCTTTGCCGTTTATCAGCGCAAGATTGTCGCAACCCATGGCGGTGAATTTGCTTTGGGAATCCGAGAACGAAAAAGGGGTCTTCGACATGTCCATTTTTAGAGTTGAATCGGGCCTATTGGGACAGTTTGATGTACTTAAAGGATTATTGACACGAATGGTTCCTTGCAAAGAAATCTCAAGTACTTCCATGTTGATTGCGTTGAGGAAAGGTTTTGCTGGGCTGAAAGAGCTGTTGCAAGCGATGGCGAAGGTCTCATTGCTAGAGCAATCGGCTCCGACACCAAATGGGTATGGTATGACAACGTTCCCGCATCTTTCCTGGCAGCCAGGTTTGGCCAGAGATAATGCGTGAGCTGTTGCTTGAATTAGCAACAGTGCTAACGCGACTCGATGTACCAACTGCATAATCATTTTACCCTCTGTGTGTGTTTGTGTGCGAGTGTTGTGGTGGGGATAATGGTACTCCTGGATATTATACAGAAGAGATCATGACTTTTCTTGATCAAGGAACTTTCTTAATTAACCCATCCATTCTACTGTGTTAAGTTGACAAATAATTAGAAGAGTACAATTCTCATGTATTAGCGATGGTCGACGAATCATGGCTGTTGAATGGGATCAGTATATACTTAAATGATCAGCACCCCATTTTAGACTATTTGTTGGTCTCTACCCCGAGTTGGTGAGTTACCGTGTGTGAATCCTCCACATTTCTGGAAGCAGGAGCCCAGTCTTCCATTGATCAAGTATTCTTGTTGTTGATATAAATGCCTTTTTAGTTAATTACGCGGTTGACCATTGAACTATTAGACAAATTTCACTTTGATCACTGAACTTTGATTTGTATCAAAGTGACCATTGAATTCTTCAATTGATCTCAATTAAGTCACTCTGTTAGCTTCCGTCCATCCCAAGTCCGTTAAGTTGCCAAATTTAAGGGTAATTTCGTCGCTCTCTTTTTTCTTCTCTTTTTCAACCCCCTTCTTTCTTCTTTCTTCCTCTTTCTCCCATCACCACCACGGCCAAGCCGCAGCCTTAGTTTCTTAGCCTGGATCTTAATTTAATGACGATGGATGAGGGTGAGGAAGGCTGCCAAATGGACGAATCAGGCACCTCCAACTCATCGGTCGTGAATGCCGACGGCGGCTCGAGTAATACGGGCGACGAGGACTCTCGCTCGACGCGGGCCGGCGACGCGTTTGCCTTCGATTTTGGTATCGTAAGGGTGGGGAGTGGTCGAAAGGAAGGAGAGAACCGGGCGGAATTTGTGACGCGACAGCTATTTTTGGTGGACGGCAGAGGTGGAGGTGGTGGTGAGTTGACCCAGGAGCAGAGCTCGAGGCCGAATTGGGTTGATCTGACTTTTGGTCAAGTTGGGTCCGGTGGTGGTGGGTTGCAGGATTTGAGCCGGCGGGGGCCGCGGTTACGAAGCTCGCAGTTACGAGGAGTGACGTTTTACAGGAGAACTGATAGATGTGAATCTCATATCTGGTGAGTAGAAGGCCGAGGTTAACAAGGTGTTCAGGTATGAGCTTGATGATGAGAAGTGGAGCCCAAACTACATGTTGCCAGAACATGTTGAGGATCTGAAAACAATTCGGGAGTTCTGCAATGTGTTTGATGCAGAAGTCCAGAAACTTGAAGCATATGGATTCCAGCTGGGGACGGAGATTGCTACCACTGGTGATAATTCTTGGCCTATGCCTGTGAATCTCAATAGGCTTATCTGGAATGCAAAGAAGACATTTAAGGTTGACTTGAGAAGATCTTTTGATATGCATCTGATGGAGATTGTGGAAGCTGTTGATAAGCTTCAGGAGAGGCTGAAGGTTGTCACTGGTGATGATGCGATGAGCATGGAAGCTCAGAAGAATGCCACCCTCTTTTTCAACATTCTTCTTCGCAGCACGTTTGCAAGTAAGAGGGTGTTGAATGAGTACATGCTTACTCGTGAGGCATTTGACTGGGTTATTGTGAGATAGAATCACGTTTCCTACAGTCGCTTGTAGCTCCTGGAGAGATGATTGGATGTGTAGCTGCTCAGTCCATTGATGAACCTGAAATGGCGGCGTCGTATGGTGATGCTGGGCTTGAAGAGAAACCATATAATAAGTAAAGAAGAAGAATCTAAAATGACATATTTACCCTAGATAAAGTCACTTAACGGACTTAGGGCTAACGGAGCCTAACAGAGTGACTTGATTGAACTAATTAACAAATTCAGTGGTCACTTTGACACAAATCAAAGTTCAGTTGTGGGGGCATTGGACAAAATTCAGCTCCAGCGGCTATTTTCAAGGACAAGACTCCAACGGTTATTTTTTAGGGAACCCAGTCGATTGTATTGGGAATACAGCTATTTTTTAGGGAACCCAGTCAACTATATTGGGAATACAGTAGACTACAATGCTAGTTTTGCTCATATAATACCTATAACGGCTATATGTCATATCTTCTCTATATAAATGATTTGGGGCTTCATCATACACCATGAAAACCACATTCTAAGCCTCCATTCACTAGAGAAACATTAAGGCTTATAGATTAAACTTTATCTCTTCATCTTCATGATTTTACATCATTAAAGAGAGCATTTTTGTGAGCAAGTCTTTGATTGAGAGTGAGCATCTTCAAGTCATCAATTCTCTCATCTCTCTATTGTACTAGAGCTTCATTTGTACTCATTTCCTTTCAAGAAGGTTTCTTTGTACACAATTGATCTTTGTAAAAGGATTGTGATCAAGACTTGGGTTTGTCAAGTCTTGGATGAGCTTTATGGATTCAAGGCTTGTGCTTGGTGTGGAGATATCACCAAGTTTTGTAAGGATTTTGATCTTGACCCGGAAGAACATTTTTCCTGGTGGATTCTAGTGCTTTTGCAAGGGACTTTCTTAAAGAGGTGGATGTGGGCTTGAGGTTAGTTCAAGCCGAACCATTTAAATCTCCTTGTCAAGTATCTCTAACTCAATCTCTTTACTTATTGCTCTATAATTGCTTGAGATTGATTAGTTAGCATTTTGATTGAAGTATTACTTGGTTTGAATGAGATTTATGCTTGTGCTTAGTTTAAATTCCCCATCAATTTTCAAAAATCATATTCGCTCCCCTTTAGGATTGTTTTATTGGTTTCAAGTATGGCTTCGTTCAGGGTGATACTGATCCTAATGCCGGTGACCCCTAGGGCGACGAGGATGTTGTTGGATCAAACGTGCCTTCTTCATCGAGGGATGAAGAAGATGATGACGGGGCTGGTCGTTCTGCCGACGAGTGATTAAGATAGGGGTTTGGTTTATGTATTGACTATTTTTGTTGTTTTGATTTGATCATCGGTACTTAACTGTATGAATTTTATTGATTTTAATGCATATGTTAATGTTTATCTATACTTTGATGAATGCGACAAGTTGTTTGAATGAATGCGGGACATGGGGTTGAAACGAGTTTCAATCGAGGTTAAATCGATTTTTGGACCGATTTAACTTTGGATTGGTATTGGATTGGATGTGAATTGCTTATGAATTGATATTAGTTTTGTAACAGGTTTTGGACAGGTTATTTGACCTGAAATATTTTTTTTTTTTTTGCAAAATCAGGTATAGCAGTCGCTAAATGAAATAAAGGCGGTCACTAACTTTAATTTTTCAAAAAAATAAAATAAAAATATTTTAAAAATATTTAGCAACCACTACGAGTGGTCGCTAATTCGGTCACAAACATATAATAATATTTAATTAAAAATATTAAAAAATCATTTAGCGATTGTGAGGTGCGGTCGCTAAATATAGTCAATGCAGTCGCTAAATTTAGCGACCGATTCCTAAAAGCGGTCGCTAAAATTTAGCGACCTGGCCTATAGCGACCATTTTAGCGACCGCCGGAGCGTGGTCCGTAAAATCCTTTAGTGACCGCGTTGATACCTTTAGCGACCGCTATGTGTGTATGTGTAAGATAGTCATTGTAAAAAGCAAATTTATGTCTATATAAGTTATCATAAGCGAAGTTAAATTCAATAGTAGCTTCGTTACGAGACACACCAGCACTGATGTTAGTTTTTTTTCATGACATATCATCATATTATGTTTTTCTATGTAAAGCAGAATTTATGAAGATTATACATAAACAATATCACTAAAGGTTTCTAATATTATTTGAATGGAGTCCTTATTTTTTTATTAATCAATTTATGTATTAGTAAACCTTAAATTCAAAACTAATTCTAAAACTCTACCTAACCAGTATAGCGACCAATTAAGAATCAATTTTGACTATTATATCTCTGAAAATCATTCTCTTGTATTAAAATCAAAACTCATAGTCATAATCATAAATGACATGTGAGATTTAGAATAAAAGAATGTATCGTGTAACAGTTTACTGTATAGTGTGTGTGTGTGTGTGTGTATATATATATATATATATATATATATATATATATATATATATATATATATATATATATATATATGGGAGCTGATCCATTGATAGCGCTAGCAAATAGAGTTAAGTTGCAAGCGCGATCTGACCGTCCATCCTGAAAGATGGACGGCCCAGATCGCGCCTTTTTTGAAAACTGTCAGTCGTCCGCGACATAGTGTCGCGGATGAACTTTTTTACATAAACAAAGTAAGAAAGAGAGGGTTAAACGGGCTCTAATGAATTGGAATCACAATTTTTTTCTCTCATGTTCTGCTTTGTCTTTGTGAATTCTCCCTCACACACACACACACACACAGTGGGGTTCATGGGTAAGCAGCCATGGCTGCCGTGAGGAGGTGAGGGCGAGGGGATTAGTGCACCTGTGTGTGAAAAAAGGAGAGGGGAGTAGCATCAGGTTGCTGCCTCGCGTGAGAGTGCATGTGTGTGTGTGTGAGGGAGAAATGAACAAAGGGACACTGCCGTGAGGCAGTAGCACTGTTACTTGAATGCCTTTTCTTCGAGCCTGAATGCTCCGGCGCTACTCTTCGACGTCTCTTCTTCGCGGCTGAACAAGATCCATGCTATGAAAATTTGTGCTACATCCAGAACCCATAAAAGAAATCATGGTGAGAGAAAATAGAGAGAAAGGAGAGAGAAAGTGTCATAAATTGATGAGAGATAGAGAGAGAGGAAAGAGAGTGTGTCAGAAATTGACGAGAGAAATGAGAGAGAGAACCATGTCAGAATTTTAATGAGAGAAAGGGCAGAAAAAAAATAGTGTCTGCCTACTCGTCTGCTACATAATGTAGCGGATGGAACATGAGGGTATTTTTGTCAAAAAAACGTCCGCTACATTATGTAGCGGACGGGTGGAGGGGCAAAAAGGTAAAAAAGTTCGTCCGCGACACTATGTCGCGGACGACTGACAGTTTTTGAAAAAGGCGCGATCTGGGCCGTCCATCTTTTAGGATGGACGGTCAGATCGCGCTTGCAACTTAACTCCATTTGCTAGCGCTATCAATGGATCAGCTCCCTATATATATATATATATATATATATATATATATATATATATATATATATATATATATATATATATATATATATATATATATCATAAACAATGCAAATAGTAATCTATAGATTTTACAATCCCTTTGATTAAAGAAAAATTAATAGGCTCTTGCGACAAAATAAATGACTACATAATTTCAATTGATAAAATATGTAATAATAGTAAAGCATATTAACAAATACAGTACTTATAAAGAACTAAAAACAATGTACTGAACATATTTATATATCTTTAATGGTCTGCAAATATTATTTTAGATGGACTCTTACTTTATATGAACTTAATTTTGCAGAAGTAATGAGGACTATAATAATAAGCCTTGTTTTGAACAATAACACAATCACGACGCAGGGTTTGTGAGCTTTTTTTTTCCTTCTCTGCATTTCATTCCCGTTACGAGTGACGCTTAATTTGCCTTCTTTAACCTATTTTCTTATTGTACCTCAGTTACGAAATTTAGTCGTGAGAGTGACTTTTAGGAGCTATAGGTTTGCCTAAGAATTTTTCTCAATCCGAATCTTCTCCTCAATTTTCTTGCATCTTTACAGAGTGATCACTTTATGTGGCTGATTAATGAGTTGAGTTGCCAGTAAATATATTCTTGATACCCTTACATTCTCTGCAGTAAGACATCAGTTACTTCTTGGAACAACTTCCAACTTTTGGATATCCCTTCCTTTTTTTGTAACTTTCAACTCCCTCCTTCAAATTGGTGCAACCACTTGTTATCATTACGACAAAGGATTTCAAGAGTAAAATGGAAAACCAAGTCACATACACGAGAAAGTTTGTTTCATGTCTAAAGACGTAAGGAAGTAACGAAACGGATGCCACGTTGAAAAGCTTGAATGAAGTACGTCACTTCGAAATTTTGCAAGTGTTAATCACACTTGACAAAACTAAAGTTTGTCTCAATTAAACAATGTAGTTTGAGAATTACATTCTGCACCCTTCTAAATATTTTTCAGTTCCCGGTTGTAAGTTGTAACATAAATTGCAAATAGACCGTAATCTATATATATATAAAAAACTGAAACCTTCACTTAGAATCCCGACACGTAGAGTCTCCTTCTCACGTAAAACTCCTTCACAGATTTTTGCAACTTTTATTCTTTGAGTCTCCTTCTCCGAGAAAACTCCTTCACGCTGCCAAAAACAAAGTACTCTGTATACATTCTATGAAACCCAGAAACACAGAACTCTTGCGCCCCCTGCTTGGAGTTCTGCTCTTCCTGAAATTGCCTTCCCGGGATGCCCAGATTCTCCCAGACTTTGGTTTGAAGCAATTTCGATCAAAGAGAGGACGGTCATGTTTAACAAAGAAGACTTCCAGATTGTGGTTTGAATCACGTTTTAATCAAAGAGAGAAGGAAGGCTTCCAGATTGTGGTTTGAATCACGATTTAATCAAAGAGAGAAGGCTCTTAACAGGTAACCCCTCTCCTTTAATCAATCGCATGTGTTTTTCTTTGTTTCCGTGTTTTCCTGTGTTTTGTGAAACCCATCAACAGAGCTCTTGAGAAGGCTCTCAATCAAAATCTGGGAGGCTCTACCAGAATACCCATCTCCTTTAATAAAAAAATACACTTCCATGCATGCATTGATATCCAACAGTTTCTTGCTCAATCCATCAATCTGCTTTTCCTCAAATACATTATCTTTCTCGTCCGCCCAGCGCTTTATGTCATGCTTGCAAATATCTATGCCAGTGATGGCAGATGGGAAGAGGTTGCAACTGTTAGGAAACTTATGCGAGACAATGGACTAAAAAAGAAACCAGGTTGTAGTTGGGTGGAGGTGACCAAGAGGGTGCACGTATTTGTGGCCGAAGATAGTTCACACCGAATGATGAAAGAGATCTTCATGTTCTGGCGTCCACTCTTCATCGGATGGATCTTCATTAGGCATCTTATTTCTTGCAATGGTAGGCCTATTTGGGAAATAACCTGCATAAGCGTATTGACCAAAGTTTACAGCTGAGTGGTGACCGGATGCAACCCATATTATTGTCGTCAGAATCCCAATTAGGTCTTCAGGTTCCAGATTTAGGATGGGCTTTAGTTAAGGACATGGAACAGGGGAAAGAGAAAAGGAGATAAGGTTAAGACATTAGAGTGAGAAGCTGGCAGTTGCTTTCGGACTGCTATGAACTAAAGATGGAGATCCTATTCTTGTGGTGAAGAATCTGAGAATATGTGGGGATTGTCACATATTCTTTCGGACTGGGAGGGAGATTACTGTAAGTGTCTTAGTAAGTGTCTCAAATTGTAACTCTACTACAGTGTCACCATCTGCTATGTCACCATCTTAGCTATAATATTAGTTGATTCATAGTAGCAGTTGAAGTTGAAGTCCATTTTTGCTTGCTCTCTCATGATCTTTTCAAGCATGTGATTATATTGTTCAAGTTGATTTGCACATCACCCAACAGATAGCCAGCATGTGATTATATTGCATTGGGCATGTGATTAGTTGATTCGTATTGATTATTTTGCACTGCTATGTCACCATCATAGTGATTGATACATTAGTTGATTCATAGTGATTATCTTAGCCATCATGTGATTATATTGCAAATTATTAATGTGTAAACTAACCTTCAAAATCTAGATGAGGTTTTTATCATAAAATGTACCTGATTTTAGTTTGAACCAACTTTGTCAATTGTGTTATTTTATTCCATTGTGTTAATTTAATGATTTTAAGTAGTAGTGGTAAATGGTTTTTGTCGCAACTTTTAATATTATTTTTTGGGATATTAGTTGTGACCAGAGCAATTGTGCGCGTGACACTTGTAATGTAATGGTAGTTGTTTAAGTGGTACTTGGTCGCCGGTAGTAAGTTTTGTAACAATTTTCATTCTTGGACAAACATTGTTATTAGTGTTGGCGTGTAGTGCTATAGTTGTGGTGGTAGTACCTGCACCAAAAACACAGTGGAGTTATGGTATATGTGATCGTTCTCACAATCATACCCACATCAAATTGCACAGCACTATACTGAAAAGAATTACAATCACAACGAACTACCCCAAGTGTTTCCTTTTGTACAACTTTAGCTCCGTCACTACCTAAAGTCCTTGATTTGGTGTTGTGCAATTTCTCTCATATATTCTTAACTATGAACAAGTCCTGCATATCTCCTATATCAGTTTCGCGCTCCTCTGTCAAGAGAAGTCGGCCCTTTTTGGTATAGCTTTGGCTAAGTATAACATGAACAACACAGACTGGGACGTCAGGTTTATGTAACTATGAGTACCAATGGTATGCCTTTTTTTTTTCTTTTATTTGTTCCCTGCTTTCTTGCTTCCTTTGTAATATTGTTGTCATGTAAATGTTATTTCCCTTGAGTTTTTATTATGCTGGACTATACGTAAAATGCTTACAAGACTTGGAAGAAGGACAAAGAGAATAGACTATATATAATATATTACCAATACAATATTACTTAGCATATTCAATTGATGTCTACTTTTGCAAAAAATGTAGACAATTAGTGGTGTATATCGAGGGTTAAACATTTGTTCCTTTAAACCCATGGGAGGTAACTAAAAAAGAAAGAACTATTTACAAAGACATTATCTTCGGAAGATATTTATCAGATGTGCTTGGTAAATCATTATGTAAGTAACTTAACTATTTAGCCTCAATTTGGAACCATTTCTTTTCAAAATTAAATAGCAAGAGGCTAATCGTAATGACTGGGGAGTAGGTGGCCACAAATTTCAAATGAGTTTGAAGAATAAAGGAAAATGAAAGGTAAATAAGGTTTAGGACTGATTTAACTTTATGATAATAATGGCTAGGGTTGTACTTGAGGTGGTTGTGGTTGACACTACGGCTGTAGTATAGGCAAATGCTTGTGGAGATAAGCCGAAAGTGATGATGGTTGCGGTAGTGGCACAGTAGTGGCGACTGCAGATATGGTGACACTGGTAATGGTCAGTGACAGTAACGACACTTATGGTAAAGAAAATGGTAGCACTAAAGTGTTGGGGTATTAGTATAGTAGTGGTGGATAACTATTGTTAAGAACTTGAATTGGACAAAAGGTGAACCTGGTTAACTAAAAGTGGTGATTCTGGGATTAGTACCTTGAGAAAACTTAGACATTTTAGAAATTATATCCTTGGATTAGGAAATTTTTTACGAAGTTGTATTTGGGACCAACATGATCCTAACAATACCATGATCCTAACAAGTCTGAACAATTTCTCGGTGGTGTTTTTAATAGGCCATGTTGTCTACCTTTAATCGCTTAAACCTAGATAAAGTCACGTATTAAGGAATGGTAAAAAAAGCACATGCAATAAAGTAAGTCTCATGAAGAAAGATATAAGGTAACTATCGGACATTCATGAATTTTCTATGTTATGTTAATAAAAAGATTGTGTGACACTAATTCAAATCCTTCTTTGCCCAACTAACACTTTTACTACTAAAATATACAATGTATCAAGCCTATCTCATTATCAATATGTAAACATTTTGTATTGATAGATACAAAGATCGAAGACGATAGAAAAGACTAGAGAAAAAACATTTTGTTGATGAATTCTATCGTAACATTTTTTTTCTTCTGAATAGCAATTATAGGTGATAGAATAGTAGAACCGAAAATAGGATCTCTATGTCTTAATAGGATCTCTATGTCTTAAACAAATATCATCAATATGATTGTCTTATCCAAGAGAGTGGGCTGATTTGTTTGAGAAACTCATATACTTGATTGCAGTATATGTTACAATAAAACCGAATTGCATCGCGTCCCGTGCATTTGCACGGGTCCATTAGCTAGTATCCTTTAAATTTACTAATGCTGTAATAGCTCACCGATGTAGTTGAAGTTATTAAACCAATAGTAAAAGCTTTCAGTTTAATGTATCTCATCCAGGCTCCAAGTGATAACCTGCTCAACTGTCGATCTGACCGGCGACCAACCCACCGCTGCGATGTCGGAATAGACTCAACTACAGTTATCAAACTGAAAAAGTCATACAGAGGCGAACACCAAATAGCTATCAGCGGCCACCAAATTACCGGTTGCGACGGCGTTAGAGAAAGACTACCTCCATCTATGCACAAGTATTAATTAGCCCACATTCGCAGTCAACAAATTCGCAATCTAAGCCCACCACTGCACACAAATTCGCAATTTAGATCCACGATGACCACACATCACCATCATGCAACACGATGAGCACCACATCACCATCATGCAAGATGAGTAACACCACTACCCACCTTAGTCGGCACCGCCAAAACAGTGGGGTTCTTTGGTTGTAGAATTATGTATATTCAAGTTGTGGTGAGAGATGTCGATCAATTTATTAGCTGCTAAGGTAACAACAACATGATCCCCGAGAAGACGAGGGAAACAAGGGCATCATATTGCAATCGGAATCGAGACGCGTGCCTGAAGGAAGATACTGATCGATTTGGCAAGGGAAGGGTTCACGACATTGGGAGTGGGGGGTGATGAAGAGAGGCTTGACGGGGTGGTAAAGAGGGTGATAGTGGCACCACGGTAGTATAAGAGGCGCGCGGGATTTGCAAAAAACCCCGTCATGGTCTGGCCTTTGTATTTCCTCCCTTATTTGCAGGTCATCGTGAAGCGGCAAGGATGTTCTTGCTTATACCTGCATTTTGGCCGCTGATAGTGCTTCTGAAGTAGTTCTAACAGTGGTAAAAATTAGGCTCTAAGCAATGGTGGCGATCGCGTATTGCGCTGGTGTTTCCTCGTCTTCTGAGGAACCCGCCCAATTTTGAAGCCTTGTATCGTCCATTACTTCATAAAAATTAATTGAATCGTCAAAAATTTGGAAAATTGATAGAAAAGTGACATATGGTCATCATGTGCTACTAAAATGCATTTTAAAGATAAAAATATCTTCCTCGTGTCTTTTTACATATGATCAGCGCACCCCCCCCCCCCCCCGCCCCCACCCCCCTTCCCTCACTCTCCTTCCTCTTTTAGTTCTTCAATTTAAGCCTAGAGGTACATATCTAGTACACAACTTCATCCAATAAAGACTACATCGAAAAGCAGACGAGGAAGCATTAGAGAATGATGTGGTGGAAACTCTGTGTCGAGCTATAGTTATGCAAGAAACTTTATAATCCTCTCCGCCTCTCTGCCTTAACCCATTCATTTGATGTTCTGACAAGCCTCATATTTGGTGTCAACCGATTGCAACTGAGAAAATGCTTGACAATATGATATGACAATATGACATAACCAAGTGTAAGATATATAGGTTTTCGCCGTGTCGAAACATCTTAACATCATTTCTTACAGCTTCTTTAACAATGCCAACGGCAAAATAATATTTTCTCTTTTCACTACCTCTAACATATTTTCATCAGTAACCTTCTAGCCATCTTGTACAAACTACATAATCATTTTACTCTGGTCTGTGTGTTCTGGGGATAATGGTACTTAAGGATATTATACTATCATGACTTTTATTGATCAAGGACTTTCCTTAACCCATCCATCCTACTTTGTTAAGTTGCCAAAAATTTTAAGAACAAAATTCTCATGCATTAGTCATACTTGAGGAATTCTAGCTGAAGATTATATTACTTAAATGATCAGCTCAACATATTAGACTATTTGTTGGACCGTACCTAGAATTAGTGGGTTACCTAGAGCTACCAACCCCACCTCCCCCCCTCACCCCATTGCCCATATCCCCCGATACAGCCCCCCATGTAACCCTTCCACCACCACCAATCCCTCAACCCTATTTCCTGCCCCCACCTCCATCCCTCACACCAACGGCCATATGCCCCAAAATAGCCACCTTACAACCCTTCCACCACCACCGCCCTCTCAACCCTGTCCGCAACCACCCTCACTTTTGTCCCCCACTCCATAGCCCACATCCCTGAAAACAGCTCCCATGTAACCCGTCCATCACCACCGCTCCCACAACCTGTCTCCTATATACCACCCTAACTTTCTTTCCCTTACCTCACTGTCCACACTTTTAATGATTGCCTATCGCTTCCACCACTACCAACAATTAAAGAAACACACAAACCCATATATATACATGCACACAACTCCCACCTCAATGATTAGATCTTTGACAAATCCAAAAAATGAAGAAGCACACACCACAACACGCACAAGCGCGCGACGTGGTTGGATTTGTGCATTATGTGGTTATCGAGATATTGATGGGGTTCGGATGGCAATGGTAGTGGGGTTGGGATGGATATTATGAGATTCTAATGGGAGCAGAGGTGTTGATGGGGTTTGCGTGGCGGTGGTGAGGTTGGGCTGAGTAGTTGTGTCATTGGTTTCAATGGCAATGGATGGTAGTGACGACGAGGTTGGGATGTGTGGTTGGGTTAGTGGTGGTTGGTTGATGGTGGTGGTGATTAAGTGGTGCGAGTTGTGTAAGCAGGGTGGTGCAGTATAGTGTGGTGGTGCCGTGGGATGGTAAGCTAATGGTAAAAACTTTAGCTTAAGAACAAAAGTTGTGTTAGCAGGGTGGTGCAGTATAGTGTGGTGGTGGCAGTGGCGGAACCACATAATATCGAACATTTAAAGGGTGATGATGACATGGTAAGCTAATGTTGGACTGCCACGTCATTTTTTATTGCTGCTCTTTTTATATTTATAGTCTTGCCCTTGGCATTTTCAGACGGCTGTTAGTCTTCATTAGACCCAGGACTAAGTTGGGTTAGGAAAATAAACACCTAGATATCGATTTGGTACAATTGAAACATTTGGTACTCAAGTAAGGTTTGGTCTATACATTAGGGTACAACATTTGTGTTAGCGCTTTTTATTGGCTAGTTCAATAACAATGAACATATTGTGATACAGTAGAGTTGCTAGATTTTTGTCTTCCTTAAGCTTTTATTTTATATCGTCAAGTAGTATTGACATGAATATACGAGCTTAGCATTTAGAATAGTAGAATAATAATGCTAATAACATGTAGAGTTAAATAACAAATAAAGTAATAGTTGTGATTAAAAAGGGCTGATGCTATTACATATCCCATTATTTGTAAATGGATATATATACATTTCAGTCTCTAACTTTGAGGATTTTCCGAGGTACTAAGTAAATCACGAGGTTAAAATAGTGTTTTAGTAGAAATATAAAGGAATAGAGTTGCATTTTAAATTTATTAGGAATTACAAGTATATATCTTATTACTTTTGAGTAAGTTATTTTCTTTTGCCAAATAAATGCAGCTAAACGACCACATTAATATCGAACATTTTCATATATAGTTCTTTCTTTAATTCTTGTATTATACGAGTCTGAGGGGTCATTGTTTTGGATGTTGACTTTGTTTTTCACGCCTTTCATGACAATTTTTGTTCTTAAGCTAAAGTTTTTATATCCATTAAATGAATTTAGGGGTGCTTTCTCATGTATACTTATTTTATCATAGCATAATGTGATTATATATACCAAAATTGGTCAGCTTGTACTATAATTACAATGAGCTTGGAAAGCTTAACAAATATCGAGTTAGACAAACATTACATACAAGGGAGACTAATCACATGACTGTTATTGACTGCACACAATAATCACTACTCATGGATATAACCAATTATATTGTAGTCAAAATTAAGTTCTAATCCTTATAATTGCTCTAAAATTTACTAATTACTCTTATTTATCATGTAAGCTTAACTACGTATAATAATAGAGTCCTTATTTAGTCGTTAGGTCCCAATCTAAAATGAACTGTTGGTCTATGTTCATTTGCTATGTGTCTTATCAGTATGGGCTAATCACATGACTGCTATTAGATTAACGCTATAATCACCACTCATATTTATGCTCGATTCAATTCAAAATTAAGTTTTAATGCTTAAAACTGGTCAAAGATCCGCTACCTAGTCTTACTTTCATATAAATCTAATTAAGTGTATATAAAGAGTCATTTTATTGGTCGTTAAGACCCTATAGAAATAAACTGGAATTGACACACACAGATTCACCTCACAACACACACACACACAACAACAACAACAACTGGAATGGACACTCATAGATTCACCTCACAACACACACACACACACACACGAGCGCGCGGGCACACATTCACATTGCGGCCGGCGTGTTGAGCAGAAGAAGTAGCAGAGGACGACTTGGACGAAACTGTTGTCGTGGACACCATGTCAATGTTCCTTCGCCACCCCCATTGTCCCTACCGAAATTTTAAGAAATCCTTGGTTCTCCGACCAACCCTACCTGTCAAAACCCATCTCAGTATTCCCTAATGAGGAGTTTGCTGTTCAAATGGAGGGTGGGCTTTTGATGTTGGGCGTACAGGTAGGTGGTGGGATTCAGATGAGTGATTTGTTGTTGAAGTGCCCATTCACGAAACTGCATCGTAACAGCTGTCATGTCACGACCATGGGGCTATTAGTCGTGAAATTACCAAGATTCCCCTAGGTCAAAAGGAGAATAAGTTTTGAAATCTCATTTAATGGTCAAAAGGACCTTTTAAACCGTGAAAGTGATTCGAAAGGATAAACGAGAAATATTTTGTAGTTGAAAGACCATTTAGAACATGAGCTCATACTTAAAGGACCACATTGTAATTTACCCTTTCGTTAATATCGGTGCTATGACTTTTATAAATACAATGTTCATTTTGAGATTGTAATTTACTACTTTAACTTGCTATTTAAGGTTTCTGCCTTACTTTTACTCAAATACTACATAAAATATGCAAATAGTAACCTCATGGTTTATCGGGTAACAACCGAAAAACACACACAAAGTTAAGTGCTGCAATCCTCTAATGTACTCATTGTATGAGTCTGGTTCATGTACCCGCTTAGTAGGCATTTGTCGATACAACATTTTCTTTAGTTTTAGTTGAAAATTCAGTAACACCCTTCCGATTATTGACTCATGGCGACTCAGTATCTACATTATTTTACCTAACAGGCCCACCCCTCTAGTCACCAAACGCAGTCAAATACCTTCACCCCCCACTCTCGCCACCCCCCACCCCTCGCGTTCACGTTCACGTTCACCTTAGAAAATTGATAGAAAAGTGACATATGGTCATCATGTGCTACTAAAACGCATTTTAAAGATAAAAATATCTTCCTTGTGTCTTTTTACGTATGATCGTTACTATTTTTCCACATATGGTCACTTGTATTTTGGATACATCCACCACATTAGAAGCACTGACCTTCTAAATCGTTAAAAAAACACTATTTTACCATTATGTCTCTAAAAATTGCAAATTTCTTCAATTATTGGATCAATTAATTTATAGATTTTTAACACAATTTTTACTAACTGTTTTCCCCAAATTTTCACAATACGAAACATAGTTCCCAAACTTCAGCAATTAGCTCTCAAAGTTCTGCAATTTTTTGTTATACTTCTAAAACTTATCAAGCACTTTGAAAATCTTTAATTCTTCCCCAAACTTCACCAATTTTTCGTCGTACATAAAATCAGTGATAACTACCAACAATTGATCGTTTTGTCATATTTAGGACAAAAGCACCAACGGATCCCTTCATCAATATTTTTGCTCACTTCACCTCATTGGTCAAGGTAAACGCCATTTTTGTTCCTTCGATGGAGCCTTGGTATATTCAGTGAAAACGATGGAGCCTTTGGACGGCTAATCTAGGTTGGTGCAAGACGGAGTCATCCTGCGCTTGACTCCGCGAATGGGAGTGGTTATGTTGGGGGAAGTCTCAAGACATAAAGAGGGAAGAAGATAATTGTTTAGGGAGTGTTTGGCAGTGAGTTCGGCAAAAAAAAAAAGGTAAAAAGGAACTCAGCATAGGACTTCTTTGTCACTTTTTACTTAAATTGTCATTAGATAACATCCATCATGAGTTGGCCCAGCATTTACTTAAAATGAGTTAAAGATTAAGCGGTGAAGGGCATAAGTCAAAGTTGAGGGGTATTGACGTATTTAGCCAGAAATTAAATTAGTAGATAATGCCAAAATTTTGGGGCTATGCCTCTGTACTAGTTAAGAACGAACACATTAATGTGTCGACTCTATTAAATTGGTATGATGCTTAGTCTCGATTAATGTTCATATTAGTATGAGAATACCCATTACAGTCAAACCGAAAAAAATAAAAACCAACGAAACGTTAGTGCAGTACACTTCGTTGTGCTACTAGTGATTTATTATGGTGGGGCAACAGAAATTTTTTTTTTTTGATTGACCTTTCTAACTTGGAAACTAAAAACAACTACCCATGACCACTACCGAAGTTGCTCCCACGCTGATGTCTACCCTACGTCTGTCGGAACTGAAGTAATTTAACAAGTAGATCATTTTACTGGTACTACTTATCAGACACTTTGAATTGTATTTAAACATTAACAATAAAAGTTATAATTTGTGATACAGTGTATTTCAATAATTAAAAGCCATTTAAAATGACCACAATGGAAGAAGTGTTTTCATATTTACACACACACACAGTGTGTGTCTCTATATATATGAATATGTATTTGTACATATACATATGTATATAGATATCCATTTATATATCTATTTATACTATGTATGAAGACAACATGCATTTTTGTGTGACGTGACTGCTTACCTTGAATGTCGGTACTTGACATTCTTCAAAGATTTTTTAAATATGACACAAAATAAATTTTTGAAATAGTAAATAGGACTTATCCTAAAATTGTACCCTCAACTTTACTCCCAGTACCCAACTTTAAAGGTATGTCAAAAAAGTACCTAAATTTGAAAAAATGACTCAAATCAGTTATTCCACTAACAAACCACATATGCCGTTAAAAAATTCAAAGAATAGAACTATTATTATGAAAAAAGGACATAAAGTGTGACCATTTGGGTTGTCCTTTGTACATTCCCAATGCAAATTATTAATTGAACCAATGTACTCTCTCTCTCTCTCTCTCCATAAAGACACACACACGCGTATATGTGTGTGTGCCTATTGTATACACACATCAGTTACACCCGTACACCTACCACATCAGTTATAGCCATACACCCACCCCATTAGACGGATCAGGATCTCTAGCTGTAACCCATGGTTACAGCATGGAGCTTTCCCCATTGTTGTGAGAGGGGGAAGAGAGAGAGACGGGGTAACCATGGTTTGCATCCCCCTCTCTCTCTTCCCACTCTCACAACAATGGGACAGCACCCCTGCTGTAACCCATGGTTACAGCAGGGATCCTGATCTCCATTAGACACACCAAAAGAAAATGGTTGGGAGGATGCCGACCGACTCTTTATCGGAGCTCAAGATCAAGGTCCAGCCTCTCCGCACCGACCCCCACCGGTTAAGACAGCCACTGGGGCACCGCCACCACCTCGCTCCTACTCATCCTCCTCCCTAACCCCCGTACATCAATGACTACCCTCACAACTCTCAGAAATGCTTTGGTGCCAGGACCTTGGGCCGCCCTTTCCTTGGCCCTTGTACCTCCATAAACCTTCAGGCGACACTGCTAGCAAGAACCTCTGAAGACCACGACGGCAACACCCACTGGTGACCTCGCTGGCAGAGCTCGAGATCAAGGTCCAGGTTTTCTTGATCTATGTTTTTTTCTTTCTACTTTCCCCTTTGAATCAGCAAAATAAAGCTAGGTTTTCATTTTCGGTAGACGGTAAGAACCGGGTTTCTAGCGGACGAGCCGGAGATGGGTGCTAAAACTCGGTTCATGTTGGGGGTGGCGGTGTTGACCAGTACACGTGGACCAATGGGAGTGGCAGCTCAGCAAAAGGTACCGAGGGTTGGAAATGGGCCGGGCCAGAGTTTGAACGGAATGCATCTGGCGGTGGGCCATCGGATTTCTTCCTGGCGCGGGTGCAATGTACCCATTAGTCCCAAACTCCATCATTTTCTTGCTGGTGCAAGTGTGGTCTCCTTTTGTGTTTTGAGAAGGTGTGAGATGTGAGTGGTGGCGGCAAAAATTATATAAAGGGGAAAGGCAGGCAGTGGATAGGTACTGAGAGTGTTGCTGTTGATGTGTGTACTTAGTGAATGTAATTGGCTGTGTGTGTGGGGGTTGTGAGTGTGCATGACTACGTGGGAATGGGTTGTGTGTGTGGATTTTGTGCATGTGTGAATTAAAGAAGAAGAGGCAGAGAAAGAGAGGGTTACGCGTGACTGTGTGTGGATTTTGTGAATTACGGAAGGGGAGGGAGAGGGAGAGGGAGAGGGAGAGAGAGGCTCTGGAAAGGCCGGCCCACGTGGCTACGTAGACATGGTTTATGTCCTTTTTTTCTTAATGATAGTCCTACTGTTTGGACTTTTCTAACGGCATATGTGGTTTATTAGCCGAATAACCGATTTAAATCATTTTTTCGAACTTAGCTATTTCTGTGACTCATCTTCAAAGTTGTGTACTAAAGTTATATTGAAAGTAAAGTTTAAGATACAATTTTGGAGTTAGCCATAATAAATAACTATCTATATAAATACATGTTTGGTTTTTACAATTTAAAGTTCACTAAAAGTTATTGTTAAAATAAACTATAAAAGGTCAAGCTTGCTATTTAAGAATACTGTATTGCTAACTTTGTTTTCCCATACGTATAGCGCGTGCCACAACAACAAATTTATACTATCTATATGTATTAAATATAAAGGGAGATGCCTCTTTGGTGTAACACAACTTATCTAGAATGTTGACACTTGATATTTTATAAAAACAAAAATTTCAAAAAATTGGCACAAAATAGAAACTTAAATATTAAATAACCACCTAAATATAAGTTTTGTTTTCATTAATTAAAATTTATTTTATCGAATGTTATAATAAACACATATATACGATGCTTGATTTTTTGAACAATTTTTCAACTACTTTTTGCACGCTCAGTGCGTGTGCTAATTGACTCGTCTATCTATACTATATATAAAGAAAATAGGTCTTTTGGTGTAATACCTCTTTTGATGTTATATAACTACCTATTTAGAATGTTGACACTTGACATTTTATAATTGTTTTCTCAAAAATGACACAAAAGAAAAACTTAAATAGTAAAGAACTACTTATAAAGACATCTTTGGGTTCTAATAGTTAAAATTCATTTTACCGAATGTCATAATAAACACTTATAAAGATATTTGATTTTTTTTTATCTAAAATTGGTAGTTATTTTATTTTTGCACGCACATCGCGTGTGCCACGATGATTCGTATATATAAAGAGAATGACCTTTTTGGCGTAATATCTTTTTTGGTGTTACATAACTACCTATTTAGAATAGTGACACTTTGAACTATGAGAAAATTCTTACAAAGTGACAGTCAAATAAAAATTTTAATACTAATTACTACCTATAAGGATATTTTTGGTATCTACAATTTATAATCAATAAAAAAATATAGTTAAAGAAATTATAAACCCCAAGTTCTTATAAAAATGTAGGGGTGCAACTTGGACAAGACAACCCGTAGAAATATGGGCGTGGGCTTAGTATTACAATGACCGAGGTAGATGCGGGGATAAAACTTTGAACCCGTAAAAAATATGAATTGAACATGGGTAAATGTTCTTCGAAGCTCACCCAACACGTGGAAAACTTAGCCCGTCAAATTTATATAATATATTTGAATTCCATACATAAATACAACATATATGATTTTTTTAGTCCTTAAAATCCTCTAATCACATGCGTTTAGAAACATTTGAAAACTTTTTTTTGTCTCCCTTATTTCGTATTACAGGAATAGACTTCGTAAGATGGTTTCCTTACCTTTTCTTTTTCTTTTTCGTTTATTTTGTCATGAAACTTTATTTTCACACTTATAACTAAATTCATTTTGAGACATCATTATACTCTTCTTTATTATCATGACTAATTAGTAGACTTCAATGGAAAATGTTATGCTTAAAAACTACATAAACAAAACTCATGACTGATTAGTAGACTTGAATGATAATTGATATGCCTTAAAATTAATTAAATAAAAACTAACATGAACTCATAGACAAGCTGTGAGCAATTCATGGCCGGTCCGTGCACATCAAAACTTTTATGAACTGGGCATGGACATATATTATTCGGTCCGTAGCTGGGCTCGGTTGGACTCGGACACAAGTTTTTTAGAGTGGTTTGGGTACATGGTCTGACCTTAGACTTGTCTAGTCCATCCAAGTTGCCCTTCCGTGAAACATGCATGAAGGAGAATGAAGGAGGAAGACGTAAAGAAGGGAAGACGTTTAAATAAAGGGATTAATGCACTTTGGTTACTAACTTTGTTTCACGTGTATATAGCATAGTTATCAATATCGTATCGGTACCGGACGGTACGTACCGTCTTTCCTTTCTACTGGTACGGTATCCCTTAAATTTTGTACCGGTCAAAATATCACTCTATACCAGTTGTAAATGCCGGTACATATGATATCAGCTGAAAAACATGTACCGGCAGAGATATTGTGTTTTGTACCGTTTTCTTAAAAAATGTAAAAGTAACAAAATTTGTTAAAAGTTTTGTAAATTGACCGTATAAAGATTAAAAAGAAAAACACTCTAAGTTCTATTATACCAGTGAAAGTCTCTGTAGCCTCTTATTCATAACATTCATTACAATTTGTAAAATCTTTTCCAATAAGTTTTTAATCTTCACTTATATTTGATTTACTTCATACCTAGAAGTTTTAATCATATTCTTTCATTTATATGATATATTACTTTACACAAACTGGCTCGCACAAACACACACACAGAAATAACTTACTCTTGAACTCAAAAACGTTATGATTGAACTTATTATTCTTACATAAGAATTTGCGAATGAGATCGTTAAAAAAAGGGAGATAATTCCAGAGGAGGTAGTCCAATTGAAAAAGTTATTTTTTTTCTACTATCACTGTACGGGAAAAAAACTTATTTGAGAACCAATAGCTTATTTGATAACTAACGTAATTCCAGCTCTATAAGACAAAACAGTTTATTCTAAAGGAACCATGAGTAAAAAAATATATATGTATATATTGTTAGTTAGCCCATAAATGAATAGTATAAATGTATATTTTCGATGAAAATTTAAGACGTACCAATACCGATACGTACCAATTTAAGAAGAAAAAACGGTACGTATTTTGATACGGTATTAATAACTATGCTTTCTATAGAACTATGCTGGTCACATCTCTTTTTGATATGAATGTCACTTTGCGCCACAAAGAGACTACATGATTTTGCAAGAACGCGTGCACGAGACAAAATACTTCGTTTAATAAACGTTCTTTTGACTTGGTAGAATAAGATCATTGTATCCCTTTATAAGGTGCCCAAATCTAGGAGAACGTTAATCAAGGATAAGCCAAGTGCTTTCTGAACTCGAGTACTGAGTTAGATACTGCAATCACTAGTCATCCTTTTTCACTCGAATGAGGAACCGTAAAGGGGGGAACCCATGTACAAAAGGAAAATGTTTTTGCTACTATAAGAGTTGTAGATCGATAGGTACAATCCCTTATATAGTGTCAATGAATGATCGCTAAATAGAGTTAATGGCATCTCTGCAAACACTTTCAGCGACACTTTTAACAACACTTTTTTAGCGTCACTAAAAAAAATCACTAAAGATATTTGACAAACATTAATTGTCGTTATATGAATTGTTATAACTATCTTCTTACGACTCGAATAGTATCCAAAATATATAAATGCAAAAAAGAAGCCCAAAGCACTAAAGATGTTCTTTGGCTGAACCACAAAACCCACTTACATACATAGTTATGAATACCGTACCGGAGTGCGTACCGTTTTCTCCATGACACGGTACGTACCCGTACCGGTACCGTCTCGGTACCGTCTCAAGATTTTCATTAACAATATCTATTTGTATTATTTATTCACTGGTGAATTAACAATATATACATATATATTTTTACTTACAGTTCCTCTAAAATAAACTGTTTATCTTATAGAACTTGATTCAACATAATTTTCAAATAAGCTAGTTTGTTAAATAATAATGTCTTTGGGTTCAAGAATAAGTTATTTTTGTGTGTGTGCATGTGTGTGCGCGAGCGCGAGCGGGTGTGTGTAAAGTAGTACATCATATAGATATAATAATATAATCAAAGTTTACAGGTATGAAGTAATCAAAGATAAGTGAATATTAAAAACTTATCAGGAATGAGATTACAAATTGTAATGAATTTTATGAGAAGGAGGCTACAAAGGTTTTGATTAGTATAATAGAACTTAGAGTGTCTTTATATTTAGTCTTTAAATTGTCAATTTACAAAATTTTTAATAAAATTTGTTACTTTTACATTTTTTAAAGGAACCGGTACAAAACACAATATCTCGACCAGTACGCAGTTTTCAGCCGGTATTACCTGTACCGGCCGGTACAACCGGTACCGAGCGGTATTTTGACCAGTACAAAATTTAAAGAATACCGTACCAGTAAAATATCTTTGGTTGACCTTGACTAGGTGCAACCCTTATTTTGACTGCGTTCACCAAGGAGACACATGTTAGAGCATTAGCGGCGGTCTAATATTCCTACTTTCATGAATAACAGTTTTGACTTGAGGAAGTATGTGTCTAGAATCAATAGCTTTAAGCCTCCGATTGACTTTGAGACGGTGACTCCAAACGCATCATATATTGCTTCCGTTTATTACTATTTTAATAGCTCGAGGAATTCTTCTCAGGTCAAAGAACTCGGACATGGGTGTTATCAGGGCGCACCTACTGGGGGAACACTGCTTGTATCCTGAATCTGTCGAGTATTCATGCTCATGAAATAGATTCAACATGAGGTTCGCAAAGTCGAGACTCAAGCTTTTTATTTGGGCGACAAAGTTCAAATGCTGGGACCTTTGTTGCTGAGCACTACGTACTACTCGAGCAACACGACTTGGTCCTTCTGATCCGCAGTCCTGCTTGGGCAATGAAGGTTGAATGAAAGGATCTTCGTTGTTTTTCACTCTTGCTCGCGAAGTAAAGCTTTGATCTTGAGATCTTTCTTGTCGAGTACTCATGTCGCGTCGGGTTGATCGAAGTATATATGAAAAAAACAAAACAGGTCGAGTTCATTGATGTTCCTTGGAGGTTTATCTTCTTCATAACCCGTGTGTGACAGATATGAACTAATTATTTGCGAAGTATGCCTAGAAGATTGTTTTGATTATGCAAAAGGTGTTGCTGCTACTACTGCAAAAAAGAGTAGCAAGAAAGAAAATTAACCCAAATTATTATCCTGGTTGTGTCCTAATAAGAATACACTGAAGATCAATAACTGTGGAAGCACAATGAAAGAAACAAAGGTGGATTTGGAGGACTGATTGAAAATTGACTGGGAGAAGTTTAAGCATACTTACTAATGGAGACGTGTTGAAAAGGAAACTACCTGGGGTAATTAAAAGGCTGCAATTGATTTGAGATGAAGGAATAACTGAAAGCAATTGCTGAAACTGACCCAAGAATCACAAAAGTGCTTATGAGAAAGGAGTCGGATCTGTTACATCCCTTGTCCAACCTCATTATGGATTGCAGGTTTCTATTTGGTTCTATCAGGTCCTCCATCAGGCATGTCTACACATATCAGAGCCCACTGTGCTAATCTCTTGCTAACCAGGGAGCTTTTGAAACATGTGCGTGAACTAAGGCTTCGTTTGACAAAAAAAAAATTTTGGTTTTCAGTTTTTAAAGAGCAGCTTATTTTTTTTTTTTTATAAAAACAAGTGGGTGTTTGATAACCCTTTTTTTTTTAAGATTTTTTTTTTTGGTGTTTGGTAACCCTTTTTATTTTGACTTTTTTTTTTTGGTGGTTTGCGGTGGCGGTGGTGGGGCGTAGCGGTGGTCGACGGTGGTGGTGGTGGTGGCCGACGGCCGGAGGTGGCTGCCGGCAGTCACCGGCGGTGGTGGCCGGCGGCCGGAGGTAGCTGCCGGCAGTCTCCGGCGGTGGTGGCCGGCGGCCGGCAGTCACCGGCGGTGGTGGCCGGCGGCCGGAGGTAGCTGCCGGTCGTCTCCGGCGGTGGTCGCCGGCGGCCGGAGGTGGCTGTCGGCAGTCTCCGGCGGCCGGAGGTGGCTGCCGGCAGTCTCCGGCGGTGGTCGCCGGCGGCCGGAGATGGCTGCCGACAGTCTCCGGCGGTGGTTGCCGGCGGCCGGAGGTGGCTGCCGGTGGTCGTCGGCGGCCAGAGGTGCCTGCCGGCGGCCGGCAGTCTCCGACGGTGGTCGCCTGAGGTGGCTGCCGGCGGTGGGAGGGTGGTGGTGGTGGTCGAAAAAAAAAAACCAAAAGTGAAAAAAAAAACCAGTTTTTGGAGTTTTTTTTTTACTCTGCAGTTTAAAAACTGGTTTTTTAAATTGAAAAAAAAATGGTTACCAAACGCTCTTTTTTTTTCAGTTTTTAAAACTGAAAAAAAAAGAGGGAAATTTTTTTTGTCAAACGGGGCCTAAGTCTTCTACTCTCTCCACAGATTTTGAACGCTATCCTTGATGGGATGGAAAAGCTCGTAGTGTAAAAGTAGTGACCTAGTGACCTACCGCAACTCAACTTTTATAGCACTCTGTAGTAGATTTCGAGCCCATCAGGAGTTCCATGGGTACAGGCCCTGTGACTTTCCTCAATCCTTATCTTATACCACAACTAAGGTGAAACTAATGCACACCATTATTCCGTGTGAATCAATCCCTAGACATCAGATGAGACTACATGTATGCCTTATTGAAACGAGCAAAAATCACCAATCTGCTTTTTGCCAAACTAGCATACCGAGTCAAAGGCAAAAATCTGCTTTTTGCCAAACTAGCGTCCGAGTCATACACAAAAGGAGTTCGGAGTGCTGTCCCAAGCTAATGGAGCTGACGTTACTTTTACTAGGATGTAGTCACTTCTACTTCTCTATGACTCAGAAAGGAAGAAAAAGTTTACATATCTCACTTTAGGACCTTGATGCAACCTGTAATCAGGTGTTCAAAGTCATGGGTCTTTACAGGTGCAATTACTAATCAGGTGTTGTAACGCGGTATCCACAAGACCTTGATGGTTCAATTTTGACCCACGATGCCATCAAGTTTGGACATTCGAGAAGCAAGTCTCGCACGTAAGTATTTAAGATTTAGTTGAAACATTGGTAGCAAACCATAGAACCACTCTCTCTTCATAGAAATAAGTTTTTTCCGGCAAAAGTGGATGCCTTTTCAACGTTAATGGTTTACTTTTTGTACTGCTCTTGCCTTCATATGACTTGGACGGGCACTAAACATCCAATTGCATTTTTCTAGACATGTCTAAAACTTGGCATTTATTATAGAATTAGACGCTTAGCATAATGCCCTTTTGGTTTACATCTTGCCTGTAGCAGATGAAGCACACAAGGTGTTCGAGGAAATGCCGGACAGAGACCTCTTGTCTCAGTCTTTCACGAGTTCCGAAGGAAACACGAAACTTCAGATGGGAAATGTTGGTTAGTGCTTCCTTCCTCTGTGACTGTTCAATGCAAACTCTGGCTGGGTGTACAATGTATTGAAGGTTCAAAGCGTATTCATGATAATAAATAAATGTTCTTGAATGCAAATTTTGTGTCTGCCATGTGACAGAAAATAACTAGTTGTTCTTGATTTCAATAGAGAAGAGTAGCTATATGATTTAGGTATAGTCGTGGTCTAAACTTGATTTGGTCATCCCATCAATTCTCACTAAAGGGCAAGAATATCGGTTGCTAAGACACTTTGTAGTTACAAATGCGGTGTGGATAAAGCATAAGATTGTATGGGTTTAGAGTTCCTCTTCATTTTTAAACATTACTTCTTCCAGCAGAATGGAGTAGCATCATACTCGGATTGTATGCTGTACAATGTCAACATAGAAAAGGGGGAGAGGGGGAGAGGGAGGGAGAGAGAGGGGGAGAGGGAGAGGGGGAGAGAGAGAGAGGGGGAGAGAGTCGGATTGTATGCTGTACAATGTCAACATAGAAAAGGGGGAGAGGGGGAGAGGGAGAGAGAGAGAGAGAGAGAGAGAGAGAGAGAGAGAGAGATGGTACATGGATACGTAATGTATTTGATTGGCAAGTACTCAATTTTTTTGCAGCCAATCTATGGCTTAAATGTGAAACAAACTATCTAGTTCTACTTGACAACAGAGGTTGGACATATAATGGTGAAACGACATTATTAATCACATAAGAACTTGTTGAGGTTGAAGCAGTGTCCCAAGTGGCCACTAATTCAGCTTCATCGTATTCAAGCTCTTTGTACTGTTGTTGAACTGCAGGGGCTCCGTTTGACATTCTAATTCCTTCTAACTCCATTGCAACTTGTTTCATTGTTGGCCTTTTTCTACCTTTCAAGTTCAGGCATCTTTTCGCAAGGTTAGCAACCCTCATGATCTCATCTTTACCACCCTCTTTCACAACTTGGGCGTCAAAAATATCTAAACAATTGCATTCTTTCATTGCCAACTTGAAGTGTGTTGCTAAACTCCGCCCATCATCAGATCTAGCTTCCAATATTGGTTTTTGTCCTGTTAAAAGCTCAACAAGAACTACTCCAAAACTGTAAACATCACTTTTATCTGTAAATTGGCTTGATTGGAAATATTCTGGGTCCAAGTAGCCAAAGGTTCCCGATACTCGTGTGGTCAAGTGAGTTTGATCAACGCAACTGATCTTGAAGTCCCAAAGTCTGCCACCTTTGACCTGTATTTGTCATCTAAGAGGATGTTAGTGGATTTTATATCCCGGTGATATATAGGTAAGGAAGCTGCCGAGTGAAGGTACTGAAGTGCTCCCGCAATTTCTGTTGCAATTCCTAAACGCATATCCCAAGAGAGTGGGAACTCTTCATTTGGATGATGGAGATAATGATAGAGGCTTCCGTTGGGGATGAATTCGTAAACAAGGAGAGGAACTTCTGTCTCCAAGCAACACCTGTATAGCTTGACCACATTTCTATGGTTAATTTGTGATAAAATGGCCACCTCGTTAATAAACTGTTGGAGTTGGCCTTCATCCTCTGCTGTTGAGATTTTGGACTTCTTAACTGCCACAATTCTTCCATCCGTCAACATTCCTTTATAAACTGTCCCTTGTCCTCCTTGACCAAGAATTCGACTCTCATTGTAGTGGTCGGTGGCCTTTTCAAGCTCCTTTGAGGTGAACACTTTGGTTTTCTCAACAGTTCCTTCTTCACCAGAAGACAATTGTTGCTTTAACAGCAAACCCCCATTCCTTTTGAAGAACTTTTCCCTCAGCTTCCTCTTTTTTATCCTTTTGATTATTTTGTGCAACCACCATAAAGCTGTAATCAAAAGTAATCCTCCAAGACCACTTGTAGTACCTGAAACACCCAAACAGGATTAGCATCACTTTGGCAATACGAAAGGTGCGGCTCCCCTGCAAAAGCTTTCCACCATTGGGGGGTTTGGGAAGCACATGCAGCTTAACCCCCACTATTGGCAGGGTCTATTTTCATGTTTCGAACCCGTGACTTCCTACAACCTTTACTGATATGCTATGGCTTGCCCTTAGCGTCGCTTTGACTATGAAAGCAATTTATGCTTCAGTATGCAAAGTGTGTGTGTGTTGCTTTATAATTTAATCTCCATAGTTTACAACACACACACTCACACTCTTCCCCTTATTGATACAGTTAAGGAAATACATCTCTAATTTCTGTTGGAGGCGTCTAGTTTGAGCTTACAGTCTTCCCGTGCATCTTACAGTCTTCCCGTGCTCTTTAAGGGACATCATCATATTATAATAGCTAAGTTCAATCGTTCTCTGGAATCTTGAATTACTACTACGACTTGATGCGGATCTAATGAAACATTCCTTCTTGGGAACACGGGTGACGTGGGAAATGAGCTGAGTCATTCGTACATTCATTATGATAAGAACCTACTAAGTTCCATGTCAATGATCTTCCAGTTGGCTGGAACTTTTTGATTCCATGCCGACGTACAACACCACCATGACACTAGTCAGAATAATGATGCACCAACTCAAAACTAATTTAATCAGCTGCTAGTTTTGCTTGTGTTTATTGTGTGCTCGTGCTGCCCAAATATATGTACCTGTGTGTCAAAGAATGGAGCATACCTATAATAGCCATTCGGGCTTTGTTGCTACCTTTCTCTGGGGGGTCCAGCCATAACCCGATGGATGATTCACGCAGATGTATGGGTGCACGCACTCATTAGTAGATGGGTTTGCACATTCGTCCACATCTGACATGAAAAACCAAACAAAATAAGTAATGATCGCAAGTGACCACAAGTATATGTGTTGCTTGCTGACGTGCATCTGGAGCAGTTGAGGATTACATCATTGTAGTTTTATAGTAATCATCTAATTAAATTTGCATTCATTCAATTGCATCTTAGTATTAGATTGCTGCAGTTATCTTAGTATTATACTTTAAGGAGTAACTTGAGAGGAAAGATTTTACCTTGACATCCGCCATGCAAATATGGGTTTCCTTCTTCGCCCCCATCACAAGAACACACGGTCTTTTATTGATTTATGCCATCGTATCTTCTTATGAAATTTTTACATGTCTTGTTTGCTGTCCAATCCAGCACAACAGGAACATTTTCCATGGATTGCACGTCAAACGGATTCGTCAAGTTGGTAAACCAGTCTTGTTCCACCATAAATGCGCGATTGCAACTTTCCCCATCGTTATTAGGAGAGATGCTTCTCAACGACACGTTAATGTACTTGAGGGAGGAAGGGATTCTCGTCTGGCAACAGTTGATGCCATAGCAAGTGCTTGGTCTCCAAGAACTGTTGCAGTACGACGTGCACCCTCCGGTTTCTATATCTTGGCCATTAATCAGCGCAAGGTTGTTGCAACCTGTGGCGGTGAATTGGTTTCTGGTGTCTGAGAACGAGAAAGGGGTTCTTGAAAAGTCCATCTCTAGGGTAATATGACGCCTATCGGAACAGTTTGATGTGATTATTGGACTGTTAACCCGGATTGTTCCTTCTAGAGAAATTTCGAGCACCTGCAAATTGATGCTCCTGATGTAAGGTACTGTTGGATATGACTGAAGGGCAGCTTATCTCCCCGTTGTGTGAATTTATACGTACGTGAACGAAAGAGGTGTGAAGTATATTACCCTTAAAGATAGTTCTCTGGGAGAATTTTCATGGAGATCCCCTCTTCTCGAATTGGGTTTTCCACCTCTTTCAACTTTTTATTTATTTTCTAATTGATCCAAAAATACTCACACTTCGGGTACATATCAACTGCAACGAATGTAACCTGGTGCTCAAATGTAAAGCAAGCTCTATCTTATGAGCTACACCCTCAATGTCAGAATGCTACTGGTTAATGCTGGCCATTAACTTTTAGCAAACCCTCCCCCCTTATGCAGTTTTTGAAACTAGACAACACGACAGTAACCACTACATGGCAATTGACTAGTTCAATTGACGGGCAACTAGATGGATTGCCTCGCTGGCGCTAAAAGGATTATGAGAAATGGGCTCTATTTTAGGTAAAAATGAGATTGAATAGCCGGTAAATAGTCCACATTTAATCAATTTCCAAGCAAGCAGAACACCAAATATAATGGTGTTTCCCAAATGAAAATGACTGTTTAATGTAATATGCAATTAACTATGAAAATTAAAATAGGTCACATATCTAAATCAAAGTAGGTCACATATCTCAATCAGCAATATGAAAATGCTCAATTGGAAAAGAAAATAATCAATTTTGAAAATGCATACCTCAGGCAATTCACTACTTGACCGGTCATGGGTCACCAGTCATCATCGCCGGCAGTTGGTTCTTGGCCGGTGGAGTCCTTGTTTCTTCGTTGCCACTCGCCTGTCAGATTTTAACAGAAGAAGACCTCCTCGCCGTCGCCTTCCATGGCTCCACTTATCTCTACTATTAGCCTATCAGAATCCTAGATCATGGCCGCCGACAGGTGCTATCACACACAGAGAGAGAGAGAGAGTGTGGTAGTCAGAACCCTAGATCGTAGCTAGTGGGCTCCACTGCACTCCACCATCTTCAAAACCCTAGATAGTGGCCGCTGCTAACAGGGAGAATGTGTGAGTGTGTGTCACAAACCACATAATGACAAACCAAAAACTTAAATATTAAATAACTATCTAAAGACAAGTTTCATTTTCATAAATTAAAATTTATTTTATCGAATGTGATAATAAACACATAAACATGATGCTTGATTTTTTGAACAAAATTTCAACTACTAACTTAACTTTTGCACGCTCAATGCGTGTGCCAATTGACTCGTCTATCTATACTATATAAGGACAATAGATCTTTTGATGTAACACCTCTTTTGGTGTTACATAACTACTTGTTTAGAATGCTGACACTTGACATTCTGTAATTTTTTTCTTAAAAATTGCACAAAATAAAAACTTAAATAGTAATGAACTACTTGTACGGGCATCTTTGGTTTCTAATAGTTAAGATTCATTTTACTGAATATCTTAATAAATACTTGTACGTGATATTTAATTTTTTAATAAAATTATTATTTATTTTATTTTTGCCGTGCATCGTATGTGCCACGATGATTCGTATATATAAAGAGAATGATTATTTTGGTGTTAAGTAACTACCTATCTAAAATAGTGACACTTAAAACTGTAGGTCCCTAAACACACCTGGCAGGGGTGGGGTGAATAGATGTTTACAACTTTGAGCAGAAATTTAAAAACTAAATGTACAAAGTAGTAACAAAAATATTAAATATAAATCAACATAGAGATTTATACTGGTTCGGCCCCACCAGCCTATGTTCAGTCCCCGAGCACTCCACACGAGGGAGACCTGCTCGAGCCTTTCACTAACCAGCTAGCTTCGGGTGTTAGGTCAAACTGTAGTACAGATTTTTGAAACCCTTCACGTTTATAGCGATTACAAATGGAGATAAGATTTACAATTGAGATACAACAACGACACTCTTTTACGAGTAGATATTACTATAAATACAACAAAGAAGTTTACTTCTCAAGTTCTCAAAGTATGAACTCACTCAAAGAAGAATAGATGAAAGTATGAAATAAGCTGAGAGAGTAATTTTTAGAAGTGAGAGAGATTCTTTAGAGATTTGAGAAGTTAACAATAAATGCTCTTATGGACCCCTTTTATACTAGAAGAGAATATAACCGTTAAAAAGGGATGACATAAAGTTTGATTCGAATGAAAGATTAAATTGATTCGAATGAAAACATCTCTGAGAAATTCGGTCGAATGAATCTGAGGTTCATTCGACCGAAATGATAGAGCTTCACTGAAGGATTGAATTGAATGAAAACTACTTTTCGGTCGAATGAAAATGTTGCTTTGAATGAAAACTTTGGCTTCGACCGAAAACTCTGACTTCGACCGAAAGTTTTGGCGTCGACCAAAAACTCTTGGCTTCCACCAAAAACTCTGACTTCGACCGAAAGTTTTGGCGTCGACCAAAAACTCTTGGCTTCGACCAAAAGTTTTGGCTTTGACCGAAAATTTTGAAAAACTAAAATTAAAGAGACTGAAGGATTAATTCAAATGAAAAATCATTTTCCTTCGAATGAAAACTCTTAGCTTAGTTCTTTACATGATTTTTCTAGAGATCTTTAAGAAAGACTTAGTTACAAAAAATAATTATAACAAAGATAAAATATACTGAGGATTATAAGTCCAGGTCCAATACTTCGTCCAAGTCCTCGTCCAAGTCCAAGTCCAGTCTTTGTCGAAGAAATGTTTCTTGTTTATGTTTGGTTATGATTTGATCCTGAAATGTAGCTTAATAATAGTGTTAGATTAATGTTAGATAAAGTAAACTTGGAATCATCAAAATCAGTCAAGTCAACAATCTCTTCCTTTTTTACGATGACAATATTAATCTAACATAGTAAAACATACTCCCTCTGGATTAGATAAATATGTAAAAGCAACCAAACAATTTTTGAACTGTTTAAATATTAAAAAAATTATTTGCAGTTCAAATATGTAGAAGAGCTTTTCTCCCCCTTTGTCAAATCAAAAAGAGGGAACACCAATCGAAAAAAAAATCTATAGCCTACGCGAGCACCCTGAGCAGATGAAGAAGGATCTAGAGGTAGAGGTGGAGTAGTGGTGGGGACTTCAACAACTTCCACTACACGAGGAGAACGCGGCATCGGAGGATTGTAAGGAAGATGTGGATTGAAGAACCATTCTTCACCTTCGGTGTCGATGTGACGAGAGGGAAATATGTCCGGACGAGTGACCAGGAAGCCATGCACTTGATCAAATATCTGATGGGCCAAGTAGCGGTTCTGCTCAGTTAAAATGCTGGTAGTAAGATAAGCCTGGCGATGATGAGCTTGAAGAGTGGCATCCTGTTGGCGGTAGATGTCGTGCTGCATGCTACTCAAACTCTCCAAAATTGGGGTGTGGTTAAGAGGAAGGGAGGTGACGTTGGAAACAAGTTCGTTGAGAAGGGTATGAAAATCAATTTGATTGGAGAGGAGCTGAGTGGAGGACGGCTGAAGGGACTACTGAAGGGAAGAGAGCTCGTTAAAAAGGGCAGTGTGATTGGCATGGACAGAAGCGGCCAGCGTAGTTTGAGATTCAAGAATAAGTTGAACGAAGGTGAAAAGACGAGAGAGCTACTCGGAGAAGTCAGAGGTGTCGGAAGATAAACATTCATCAAAGTTTAAGTTTGAAAAATCAGGGAGGGAACCAAAAAGAGGATCAGAAGGGTGAGGTGGTGTAGGCAGAGGAGGTACAGAAGAAGAAAGGTCAGTGGGTAGTGGGGGTGCGGAAAGGGAAGGGTCAGTCGACGATGGTGGCACAGAAGGAGAAGTCGGCAGAGGAGGCTAGAAGGAAGGGGCGGAGCAGGGAGGGACTCAGATGCCTGAGTTGAATCGGAACGAGCTACACGCTCAAGAAAATGAGCACAAGTAACGGGATCAGTGCGAATGGTAAAACCCACACGACTAAGGGGAGTCTCATCAAGAATGTGCGTACTCGGTGAGACGGTCGTTGGAAGGGGTACATTAAAATATTCAAAACCTTTGGTCAGAAGAAGACCAAAAGGAAGATGAATAGAAGATTTCTTTTTACGGGCATCCATCACGAGTAAAATTATGCCTGCAATGTTTAATGGTGAGCCCCGAATAAAATGTGTAAGGAGAATAATGTCAAGATAGGTGAAGGTGGCAAATGATCCGCAGCGCCCCGAAAGGTTATAAGAGAGAATGAGGTGGAGGACTCGGTATAAGGGGGAAAGATCACTATGGTTAGGTTTGTGGGAAAGAGAAATAGAGGGATCATTAATAAGGTTTAAGTTTGTTGGAGAGGGCTAAAGGTGCTACTAGTGCACCATGTGTTTTCGGGAAAGATAATAGGAAAGACTGGTTGGTGAAACCTAAGATTTGGGCCAATGTGGTTGCATCCAGGTGAGTGTAGACCCCATTAATGTAGGTTGTCAGAAAAGTAGAGGTAAGGGAGTTAAAAGTCATATTAGAATAAAACATAGAACTAAACAAGGATAGTAAACAGAGGGAGGAGAAAGAATGGATGGGCACCTCATTCGTTCAAAAAGTGGAGTGACACCAAGTTGGGTCATAAGGGTGACGTCACTAGGACAACCTGGAACCACCTTCCTACTGACAAAGTTCGTATAATAATTGATTTGTCCTCGACAGATTCAAAGAAGTGGGGTATGTGGAGAATGTCTGTGGGTGTAGAATATGGACAAGTGGGTGATGGACAGGTAGGTTGAGAGGCAGATAGAGAAAAATGAGTAGAAGAAGGAGGAGAAGGAGTACCTGAAGAAGATGGAGGAGCAGGAGACGGTTGGTTTGCAGGATCTGTGGAAGATTAACGAGTGCGGCGATGCGTTAGAGGTGGAATGACTTCAGGCTCGTCATTGTTTGAGGTGTCTTGCAACACAAGGTGACTATGACTTTGAAGGCGCGTGGATGGATCCATAGCAGACAAGTGTACTAGAGAGAGAAAATGGGAGATGAGGTAAAAAGGTTCGAGGGTAAACAGTGAAAAAGGTGAAAGAAAATGATTGGGCTATATATAGACGAAAAGATTTCATTCTAATGAAAAACCATTTTCATTCGACCAAAATGGTCAGAGGCAAAAAGGCATGGTATGGCGAGGAGCATTTCATTCGAATGAAAACTTTTCATTTGAAGAAAAATTTTTTGGTCGAAGGAAAAGTTTCCAGTCGAATGGAAAGTCTTTTATTTGAAGGAAATCCTTTTCCTTCGACTGAAAAGATTAGAGAAGAGCACCAAAAGATAGACGACAAGCAATTAGCTAAGATCACACATTCTTAAGCGACGATGAAGAGAAAAAAAACCTAGATTCCGCTAAAGGTTTGGTAAAAATATCTGCAAGTTGATCTCCCGAACCAACTTTCTTGAGTTCGATTGAACCTTTCTTGAATGTTGTCACGCAGAAAGTGATGACGAATATCGATGTGCTTAGTGCAAGAGTGTTGAACAGGATTTTCACTAATATCAATAGCACTACTACTATAGCACATGATGGGAATATTATCTAAGGAAACACCAAAGTCCCGTAAGATTTGATTCATCCAAAGAACTTGAGTACAACAACTTCCAGCCACAACATATTCCACCTCTGCAGTAGAAAGTGCAACAGATGTCTGTTTCTTGCTATGCCAAGATAATAGGGCACCACCAAGAAATTGGCAAGTACCACTAGTACTTTTACGATCGACAAGACATCTGGCATAGTTAGAATCGGAGAAACCTACTAGATTGAGGGAAGAATTATGCGGATACCAAAGTCCTAAATTTATCGTACTGGACAAGTATTTAAAAATACGTTTTACGGCGGTAAGACGGGTTTGGGACAGGCTTGAAAATGAGCAAAGATGCATACGCTAAACATAATGTCAGGTTTAGAAGTGGTAAGATAAAGTAAACTACCAATCATACCACGATAACGTTTGTTATCAACATCTTTACCATTTTCATCTTTGACAAGATTAGCGTCAGGAGAGATAGGGGCACTTTAGGCTTAGGCTTATCCATACCAAACCTTTTTAAAAGTTTCCGTGTGTACTTTGACTGACCTATGAAGATTCCTTCCTTTGATTGCTTGATTTGAAGTCCAAGGAAAAAGGTGAGTTCTCCCATCATGCTCATCTTGAATTCCCTACACATACTTTTAGCAAACTCTTAGCATAGATCATCGTTAGTGGCTCCAAAAATAATATCATCAACATGAATTTTGAAATTTTGTAAAAAGAGTGGTATCGACTTTGCCACGAGAGAATCTATGATCAATAAAGAAGTTGCTAAGGCGATCGTACCAAGCTCGAGGAGCTTGTTTAAGACCGTACAATGCCTTTTTCAACTTAAAAATCATGATTAGGGCATTTTTCGTTTTCAAAATCGGGAGATTATCTAACAAAAACTTCCTCCTGAATTACCCTATTCAAGAAGGCACTTTTCATGTCCATTTGAAAGAGTTTGAAATTCACGTGACATGAAAATGCCAAGAGCGTCCGGACAGCTTCAAGTCAAGCAACGGAGGCAAAGGTTTCATCTAAATTAACCCCTTGAACTTGATTGTATCCTTGAGCAACTAGTCTAGCTTTGTTTAGAACGATATGGCTATCTTCATCAAGTTTGTTTCGAAAAACTCACTTGGTGCCAATGACCTTTTATTGAACGGGAGGCGGAACTAGTGACCAAATATCGCTTCTTTTGAATTGATTCATGTCTTCTTGCATGGAAAGAATCCAGCCATCATCTTTTAGAGCCTCAGAAATATTTTTAGGCTCTATTTGAGAAAGGAAGGCAAACTCAGCGCTAAAGAGATTTACTAAAGATCGTGTCATTACTCCATGCTCAACATTACCAATGACTTGCTCCATCGGGTGACTAGAGGAATATCTCCAGCTTTTAGGAAGCGTCTGAGTCTCGGTATTGTCTTTGTGAGATGACGTTGAACACTCTCCTTCATTTGAGGAAACATTTAGCTTGTTGTTTAAGTCGAAGGAGAGTTCCTCGTTATCATTACCTGCATGCTTACTTGGATTTTCAGTGTTAGATTCTTCAAATACAACATGCATGGATTCTTCAACTGCAAAGGTTCTACAATTATAAATTTTATATGCTCTACTTTTTAATGAATAATTAAGAAATATACCCTCGTCAGATTTTGCATCAAATTTACTCAAGTTTTCACGATTGTTCAAAATATAACGTTTACAACCGAAAACCTTGAAATAGTGGATTTTTGGTTTTCGATTTGAGTAAATTTCGTAAGGAGTTTTATCAAGAATTGGTCTGATAAGACCCCGTTTAATACGTAATAGGAAGTGCTGACAGTTTCAGCCCAAAAATATTTTGGCAAAGAGTTTTCATGAAGCATTGTTCTTGCCATCTCTTGAAGAGTTCGATTCTTTTTTTTAACAACCCCATTTTGCTAGGGAGTTTGAGTAGCAGAAAACTCATGAACAATGCTATTTTGATCACAAAAAGGTATAAAATCTTTTTTAAATTCACCACCATGATCACTTCGGATTTTTGTAAGTTTCAACTCCTTCTCATTTTGTAAAAGCGTTACGAGGTTAAAGAATTTTCCAAAAGCTTTATCTTTATAAGTTAGAAAAAGAACCCAGGTGTATTTTGAAAAATCATCAACAATGAAAAAAGCATAAAATTTTCACCTAGGATGGCGTTTCTTGTGGGGCCAAAAAGATCTAAATGAAGGAGTTGAAGAGGGCGAGTGGCGGAAACAACATATTTTGGCTTGAAAAAATGTTTTTGACTGTTTGCCGTATTGACAGGCATCACAAACCTTATCCTTGACAAACTTTAACTTTGGTTAGCCTCTGAAAAGTTCTTTAGAGAGAAGTTTTTTGATTAGATCTATATGCACATGACCTAATCTACGTTGCCACAACCAAATATCATTATGTTGAATAGAAAGACGTATCTCTCGAAAAGCGTCTAATGCATCAAAAGATAAAGTATAAATATTATCATCTCTCTTACCAACCAAAGTGCCTCTATCCGAGGCATGACTGATTAGGCAGTGGTCTCCTTCAAAATGAACTTTGTGTCCACTATTGATTAGTTGACTGATGCTTATCAAATTGAACTTTAAACAGCCATCTAAAGGCACATTATCAATGGAAATTGAACCGATACCAATTTTATCTTTACTGATGATCTTTCCATTTGAGTTGTCTCCGAAAGTGACAAGATCGCCATTCTTCGGATTGATATGAGAGAGTAGTGAACGATCACCTGTCATATGCCTTGAACATCCACTGTCAAGGATCCATTTGTTTGAATCCACCTTTGCTTTCAAGCATACCTATAATAGATTCTGATTTCGTTCCTTTATGTACCCACACTTTCTTGGGTCCTGAAAGATTAGATAGACAAGATTTTGGCACCCAGAGTTGCTTTATTTTATTTTTATTGACAGAAAAAGATAGTTGATTTCTAGAAGAGGACAATTTTTAACTAAGTGACCCTTCTTGTTGCACATTGTGCAGAGTGTGAATGGTGAGCAAGAAGCTAGATTTTTGTTAAAGAATTTTTTATAATCTTTTTGTTTCTTTGAAGGATCATAACCAATTCCACTCCTTTCAAAACACGTCTTTGTCTTTCCAAAAGTACATCCAAATCCTCTCTTCCTTGTGTAAATTTTGAAAGTGTGACATTCAAATCGAAGATCTCTTTTTCTAAATTCTCTTTTTGTCTGGAAATTTTCTCCAGTTGTGATTTTAAAAGCTCATTTTCTACAGGGATTTTTACACTTCTGAGAGATTGGATTTTTCAAGACAAATAAGAAATTTTCTTCTTAGAAGCAATCAGATCATCCTTTAAAGAACCGTTTTCAGCAATATAGAACTCAACCTTTTCATCTAACTCTTCTTTTTCACCGTCCAGCTCTTCAACAGTGTTTAACAAAGAAAGAACCTTCTTTTTAAAAGCAGTATTTTTAAGCTTTAACTTCTCATGGTTTTCACTGAGTTCAAGAAAAACTAACTAAAGTTTATTATAATCAAAATTTTTAGCAGTGGTTACTTTCTCAGAGTGATCATCTTTGCCCATAAAATATAGCTAAGCTACGTCATCATCTTCGCTCGTCTCTTTATCACTCTCGTCAGAATCATCCCATATCTCGGCCGCTGTTGCTTGCTGACTTATTCTTAAATTGTGAGCAGTACTTTTTGATGTGTCCAGTTTTGCCGCACTTATAGCAAGCGTCAGAATTTTCTCTTGCATTCCAGTCACCATTGTTCTTTGATGTGACTGAGTTGTCTGACTTCTCATGATCTTTCTATCTCGCCAGCTATAAGTGCAGCAGAGTCATCGCTGCTCTTAGCAGGTTCATGAGAGGTCTCAGCTTTAAGAGCTAGGTTCTTCTTCTTCAAAGTGGTCTCTTCCTCGTCATGAACCTTCATCGTGATTTCATGAGTCATTAGAGAACCCACCAATTCTTCCAACTTTAGCATATTCAGGTCTTTGGTTTCTTGAATGGCGGTGACTTTTGCTTCCCATCTCTTGGGAAGAGATCTAAGAACTTTTCTTACGATCTCCTTTTCTGGGTATGATTTTCTCAAGAGCTTGAGTCCATTTATAATGAGAGTAAATCTGGAGTACTTCTCATTTATGGACTCGTGTTCCTTCATTTTGAAGGCCTTATACTGCTGGACTAACATGTTAATCTTAGTCTCCTTTACCTGATTGGTAACTTCGTTAGTAACCTCCAGCAGCTTCCACATTTCTTTAGCTGTCTCACACGCTGAGACACGATTATACTCATTCATATCAAGGCCACAGATGATGATGTTCTTTGCTTTGTCGTCCATAGAAAAAAGCTCTGCCTCATGAGCATCCATTTCGAGAATTCCTTTGGAAACCTTGGTTCCGTCTATTCCATCCTTCATGGGAATAATAGGACCATTCTCTACAACGTACCATACATGAGTATTCTGCCTCAGAAAATTCCTCATCCTATTTTTCTAGTAGCTATAGTTGTCGCTCTTCAACAAATGTGGTCTAGTGGTTGCTGAACCTTTTTCCATAATGAGATCTTTAGCATTTGACTGTAAAGTCACACATAAAGAAAATACCAGAGCACACGGCTCTGATACCACTTGTAGGTCCCTAAACACACCTAGAAGGGGGAGGGGGGTGAATAGGTGTTTACAACTTTGAGCAGAAATTTAAAAACTAAATTTACAAAGTATTAACAGAAATAGTAAATATAAATCAACACAGAGATTTATACTGGTTCGGCCCCACCAGCGTATGTCCAGTCCCCGAGCACTTCACACAAGGGAGACGTACTCGAGCCTTTCACTAACCAGCTAGCTTCGAATTCTAGCTCAAACCGCAGTACAGATTTCGAAAGCCTTCAAGGTTTCCAACAATTACAAATGAAGATAAGATTTACAATTGAGATATAACCACGGCACTTTTTTACGAGTAGATATTACTATGAATACAATAAAGCTAAGCTTTCTTAGGTGGAAGATCTGCTAATCTTTCAAGAACTAACCAAGAAGTTTGCTTCTCAAACTCGCAAAGTAAGAACTCATTCAATGAAGAATAGATGAAAGTATGAAATAAGTTGAGAGAGTTATTTTTAGAAGTGAGAGAGATTCTTCAGAGATTTAAGAAGTTAACAATAAATGCTTTCAAGGACCCCTTTTATACTAGAAGAGAATATAATTGTTAAAAAGGGATGACATAAAGTTTAATTCGAATGAAAGATTAAATTGATTCGAATGAAAACATCTCTGAGAAATTCGGTTGAATGAATCTGAGATTCATTCGAATGAAATTATAGAGCTTAAAGATGTTGAATCTATTGAAGGATTGAGTCGAATGAAAACTACTTTTCGGTCGAATGAAAATGTTACTTCGAATTAAAATTTTGGCTTCGACAGAAAGTTTTGGCTTCGACCGAAAGTTTTGGCTTCAATCGAAAACTCTTGGCTTCGACAGAAAGTTTTTTGCTTTAACCGAAAACTCTGACTTCGACCGAAAACTTTGGCTTCGATCGAAAGTTTTGGCTTCGACCGAAAACTCTTGGCTTCGACCAAAAACTCTTGGCTTCGACCGAAAGTTTTGAACTTCTAGAATGAAAGAGATTGAAGGATTAATTCGAATGAAAAATTATTTTCCTTCGAATGAAAACTCTTGGCTTAGTTCTTTACTTGATTTTTCTGGAGATCTTTAAGAAAGACTTAGTAACAAAAATTTATTACAACAAAGATAAAATATACTAAGGGTTATATGTCCAGGTCCAATACTTTGTCCAAGTCCTCGTCCAAGTCCAGTCTTTTTCCAAGAAATGTTCCTTGTTTAAGTCTGATTATTATTTGATCCTGAAATGTAGCTTAATAATAGTGTTAGATTAATGTTAAATCATCAAAATCAGTCAAGTCAACAAGAACTATGAGAAAATTCAGAGAAAATGACTGTCAAATAAAATTTTTAATAATAACACTATAACGATATTTTTGGTTTAATTTATAATCATTCAAAAGAATATAGTTAAAAGAAATTATAAACGCCAAGTTCTTATAAAAAACGTAGGGGTGCAACTTGGGCAGGACAACTTATAGGCAACCCGTAAAAATAGGGGTGTGGGCTTAGTATTATATTGACCGTGGTTGACGGGGGTACAAAATTTTAAACTATACCCATAAAAAAATATAGACTGTACACGAGCAAAGGTTTTTCGAAGCCCACCTAACTCGTGGACCCAGCCATCAAACTTTTACATGTACATGAATTCCATATATAAATTTTATGTGTACAACATTTGTGATTTTTTTTAGTCTTTAAAATTCTCTAATCGTATGCGTTTAGAGACCTTTGAAAACTTCTTTTGTCTCCCTTGTTTCTTATTATAGCACTAGACTTCGTAAGATTGTTTCGGAACACCTTACCTTACCTTACCTTTTCTTTTTCTTTTTGTTTATTTTGCCATGAAACTTTGTTTTCATGCTTATAACTAAATCTATTTTGAGATTTCATTATTCGCTTCCTTACTATCATGACTAATTAGTCGATGAAAAATGATCTATATATAATAATATATAATAAGCGAAGCGCGAAAGACATTGATAACTTCTTTGTACGACACATCATTACTTCTTTATATGACATGTCATCAGATTCTTATTTTAAGATTAATAAACTTCTATATTAGTAAGTCATATTTAATTTAAAAACTAATCATTATAAAATTTTACCAAATCAATATACTAATCTATTAAAACTTCTTATTGACAATTATGTCCATAAAATTTGAAAACTAATCACATCATTGTAAAACTCAATCTAATCACTGTACTAACTTATTATGACTTAATACTGACTATTCTATCTTCAAAACAACTCTCTAATATGAATATAAAAATTCATTTATAAAAACAAAAATAATACTTTTGATTTAAAAGAAAAAATAATTTAAAAACTAAATCTAATTATTCTAAAACCCTGCCTAATCAATATACTAATATATTAAGACTTCATCTTGAAAATTATGTCATTAGAAGTGTTTTCTACTATGAAAATTAAAATTCATAGACCGAATGACATTTATAATAAAAACGTGATCTAATAATTAATTTAAATTTTGATAGGATCTTTATTTTTTTATATAATTAATTTTGCAGAAGTAATGAGGGTTTTCTGTAAGCCCTATGTAATTTAAAAACTGATTCTAATCATTCTAAAATTTAACTTAATCATTATACTAACTTATTAGGACTTACTATTGACTAATGTACTTCAAAACAACAAACTAACATGAATATAAAAACTCATAAATATAAAAATTTAAAATAATACTTTTGATTTAGAAGAAAAATTAATGTTACATTTGAGATTAAACAACTTATGAGACTTAAAAAAAATGATCTAACAATTGATTTGAATTTTAATAGCAACCTTATTTTTTAATTTGATTCATGTTGCAAGAATAATGAGGGTTGTATAATTTAAAAATTAATTCTAAACATTTTAGAACTCAATCTAATCAATAAACTAACTTATTATGACTTAATTTTGACTACTCTATCCTTAAAACCATTCTTTAATGTGAATATAGCATTTCATATATCAAAAAATTGAAAATATTATATTTGATTTAGAAGGAAAATTTTTAAATGACATTCTAATTGAGTTAAATGTGCTGTCATTATTCATATATATATAGATATATACGTAATATACATAAGATAGTCATCGTAAAATATGAATAATGTGATTAGGGTTGTACATGAACTGAGCCGTTCGCGAACGGCTCGTGGTTCGTTCTCCACAAAACTCGTTCGCGTTCGTTCGTATAATATACGAACCGAACATGAACAAGTTTTTAGAGCTCGTTTATTAAACGAGTCGAACATGAACACACTAAAATATTTACAAACACGTTCGCGAACAGCTCGTCTAATATTAATTAATTATAATATATTTACATAATTAATATTTACATAAAAGTTCAAAAATTAAATTTTATAGTTGAAGGCCAGGCCTTGAAGTCAACCCAAAATCCCAAGCCCACTTATTAACATAAAGCCCAACCCTTAGATAGTCCAATGTATAAAGAGCCCAACAAAAACCCTACTATATAAACTAAAACTAACTAAAACCTAAACCTAAACATTACAACTCAGCCGCACTCTGCACTTACACAACCGCACTCTCCGTCCCCTACCTCGTCACACACACAGATCGCACATAGACCCCTCCCTCTCGCTCTCACCTCTTCAGTCTTCGCAAACGGACATCATGGATATCACGCCGCCGTCATCTCCCAATCGCCGAATCAACCCTTTTCACTGGATTCAACCTTTTGAAGCTGCAAAGTCGCAAAGTCAAGTTTCCGATCTGCAAATCTATCGCATGCAAAGCCAAGGGCTCAACCTCGAATGCATCAAGTCATTGTTTTTGTCTTCATCGATGATGTATCAGATTTATTTTTCAGTGTTTTTGAGTTTGCATCGCTCCTTGTATCTTGTATGTATCATTTTTTTTTTTTATTAATTATAGCTTGATTGCGTGAATGATTTGAGGATTTTGAGTGATTTTAAAGCTTTGATTGGAACTTGAACATGAATGCGAGACGAGCTTTCGAACTCGAGTTCGGCCCGTTTTGTTAAACGAGTTAAGCGAGCCGAGCCCGAGTCTCACCGTCACGAACACGAGCCGAGTTCAAAAGTTAATATTTTGGCTCTTGACGAACACGAGCCGAGCTCAAACATGCTAAAACTTAAACGAAGCCAGTTTGAACACACCCATGTTCGGCTCGAACTCAGTTCGTATACAGCCATAGATGTGATATATAGATTTAATAAACAAATTATAAGTTAGCAATTTTAAATAAAACCTCATGACCACCAAACTGGTTATATCCCATATATAAGTATTTAGAGAACAAATCAAATATGAGTTTTGGAAAAAAATGATAAGATTTATATACTCTTACTGTCTGTTTGGAACCATTTTTTTTAGGATTTGGATTTCAAATTTGGATTTGGAATTCAATTCACATTTTTTTTGTTTGGAACAGAAGATAATTCAAATCACAGAATTCCTATTCTGTCTTTGGAGAACAAAGGAAATGAAAAGGTAATAAATTTTTGGACAATTATATGATTAACTTACGATGAAAAACAAACTACAGTAAGTGATTTTAAGTGTGTTGGTGCCACCACAGGGGTGGCGGTGGTGGCAACACGGGGTAGCGGCATCAGAGGTAGTCAAGTAATGGTAATGGTGGTGATATTGAGGTGTAACAAGGTGTAACTGGCGGTGGAGAAATGACACCGGTGGCAGTAGTGCTGGCGGCTGTGGAAGTGATGGTGGTGATGGCAGTGGTAGTGGTGGCAATGACAGTAATGGTGGGGTGGTCAAGTGATGGTAGTGGTGGTGGTGACGGCGACGATGGTAGTAGTGGTGGCGACGGTTGTGATAGTGGTGGCAGTGGCAGTGTGCTAGTTGTGGCAATGTGGTGGCGGCTACGATGGTGGCAGTAATGATGGCGCTGGTCGTGCCGATTGTGGTGGCAGTAGTGGTGGCGACGGTGATAGTGGTGGTGGTGGCAGAGGCGGTGATGGTGCTAATGGCAGTATTGGTGGTGGCGACGTGGTATTGATGAAAGTAGGGGTGGTGGTGCTGAAAGTAGTGGTGATGGTGGCGGTGGTGGTAGCAGTAGTGGTGGCAGGGTGGTAGTGGTGGCAATTATGGTGGTGGTGGTGGTGCTAGTGGTGGTGGTGTGCTGACAGTAGTGGTGGTGGTGGTGATGGTAGTAGTGTGGTGGTAGTGGCGGTGGCGGTGATGATGGCAATAATGGAGTAGTGGTGGCAGCGATGGCAGTGGTGGTACTGATGGTCGTGGTGGTGGTGGTGGCGGCAACGGTGATGATGACAACAGTGATGGTGATGGCAGTGGCAGCAGTGGTGGTGCTGATGGCAGTGGCGGCAGCGGTGGTGACACTAGTGGTGGTGGTGGTGGTAGTAAAAGTGATGTGGCAGTAGCAGCAATGAAGACAGTGGTGATGGGTTCATTGTTAAAGAGATCCAAAAAAAAGATAAGATAGATAAATAATTACTTTTAATTCAAGTAAATCGAAATCTCATGAAATCCTACTATTTTTGTAACGCCCCAACTTAGGTTATCTCAACCCGGCTGGAGCATTACAACACAACAACTAATCACAACATCTTGATAATACAACTCATTCTACAACCACTTTGTAATTAAACCATATTGTACAAAACTAAAGAGTTTACTTTTACAAAACACACCTAGTAAGCTCTCTGCCAGATCTCAGAGTTGACATACTGTTCTATTCAAGTACAACTTAGTTCACAAATGTACAAGCGTCCCCTTGCCTGTCTTCTCACCGTGGCTCACACCTTTTCCTTGCTTTTCGAGGTTTCCTTGCCTTTCGAGGGACCAGCTCCTTGATCTAAAATATTATGGGTAAAAACCCGTCAGGCCATTGGCTCAGTAAGATAATCAAAGACATTTAATGTAACTTTCAACTCAAGAATATTGATAAGGCATGCTATTACAATTCAATGACATTAAGCAGTTCTTAGTGTTCACATAACACATATCACATGTTCACACTTAGTTGATCATCACAAGAGTTTACCATTCCCGAATTTAGTCCCATCAATAGACCACCCTTATGTCACCACACCCGGGATATAATATCACAACATTTGCCTTGGCCAAAGGCAAAGTAACCGAAAACAATTGAACACCGATACTGCCTCGGGTAGCAGTCAGAGATATAATTGTTCGGCTCATACGGTGCACTGCTATTCAAACACAATCAAATCAACCCCCAATCATTGAATGGGGTAACATAATAATAATCAATAATATATCGACCATCCCTTACAATGAAGGGATATAACATGCTCATGTGCAAGAAAACATATCATTGCATACATGTGGTTGTTGTATTCTTTATTTACTTGCACTATATAACTTAACTGTCAAATATGCAGTCACCTTCATCATGTAACATCATCTTCGTAACATCTTGACCATGTAATATAATCATTTATATTTAGCAAATTAGCTTTCAATATAGAACTTAACAAACATGTCCAAAACCATATTCTAATCATGTCTAGTTTGATATAATATGTAATTCACACGTATCATAACTTATTTCATGTCTTTCATAACCTCTAATATGTTAAACATGAATAGATTCACTTATGAACAAGTCTCTAATAGGTATTCAGAAATTTGACAAAGAATTCATACTAAAGAATGACGCTAACATGGCATATATCCATATTCATGTCTTAAAAGCCCATTAAAAAGCTTTAACTATCTTACCTTAAATAAGAGATGAAAGAACTAAATTTTCAGATTTCAAACACCTTCAAAATACTCCTCAAAACACGTTCGAAACACTGTTTGAAGCTCATATAAACTTTCCAAATCAACTGCTTAAGGTTCCCTTTAAAAAAACAAGCATTAATTCTAGATTTTGTGAGGTTTTTGGTTGCTTTTCTTGCACTTTCTTTCAAAAACGAGGTAAGAAGATTCAAGCATGTCAATTAGGTCTTTTAAATGAAATTATAAGCAAGTAGGAGGTGTCAAGTGGAGGTGAAGAGGTGAAAAAGTAAAGAACGACGAGGCTTTAAGTATGAGGTGGCAAGACAAGGTCGTGCCACTTAACAAGCATGACAAGGCTAAAAGCACGACGAGGCTCGAACCACGATATGTCGCGAAAATACGTTGACACATCACAAGCACGAGGTGGCACAATTCTTTGCAAAAAAAACAAAATAATTCACAGGCAGTTCGGTCAACAATCGGTTAGTCCCAGCTGGAGTTTTCACCATTTTCACATAAAGTGATTTATCGAATCATACTAAAATTTGTAACCAAAGCATATAAAATGTTGGGTTCTCACAATTTTTCAATCGGATTTCACACTATAGAAACAAATATAGTCAAGTCCAATGAAATTCAATTCCAATTCCTTTTTTTAATGTTCTAAACAACAAACCTTGAGGATTTAAAATGAAATTCTATCAATTCTATGGTTTCAAACACACTCTTTAGTGTATCTCAGAAAACATATCCTTTAAAATGCATTTGTTTTAAGTAATTTTACAAAGCTTATCATAATCGACTATAGAATAGCAGTTTGTTTTTTTTATCTGACCATAATAACAATAATATTATTTTTGTACTTGACTAAATTTACATGCATGAACGTCAAGATTAATTAGTAGTTATTAAACTAGCTATAAGCTTTGAAACTTAATTTTGATAATAATAGAGTTGATTTTAACTATAAGTGGTCATTACTGTGTACTTTCAATAACAATTATATGAACTAATCTCTACCATGTAATTTTTAGCTTAATATAAGGATATTTGCTAAATTTTATTAGCTCATTGTAGTCAATAAGAATAACCTGAAAAAATACATTGTTGTCAATATTATGTATCGAAAAAGCTCTTTAATTTCGAATAGTCACCTGTAAAACAAAATTTACTTAAGAGATTTAACAAGAAAAATTAGGTACTACTTATGTTGATATTTAACTTTCATAACCTTATGGTATATGGGTTATAGACAAATTATTCTGTTATAAGATTCTTAATTTTATCATTCATTAACATTCAAAGCACAGTCTATCCAATATAATAACCTAGATAACATGAAAATAAAAAAACCTGCATATTTAAAATTTAGAAAGGAACCCCATTTGAGATTTTGTAATAGAAGAAAAAATTATTAACTATTTTTAAAAATGGCATGTAATATTAAAACCTTATAACGTTTCAAAATAAATCTAGCAAAGTTTTTCTTATACACCGTACTATCACATGAAAAAGGGAAAATCATAAAAAAAAATTAGTTAAGAAACAAGGTGTAAAGCGTAAACAAGCAAACATGAGTGTAGATTGAAAGATGTTCTCATAAATCTAACATAATTAATTTATAAAGGTCCTGCACAATATAGTAGATAAAACATGAATTAAAATAAATAAACTTTGTTCAAGAGAAAAATTAAACCAATCTTTTTTTTATTGTGTCCTTATTTTACTATTAATTCAATTTAAGAATTTTAAAGTTCTAAATTAGTGATATACCAACATATTAAGACTTTATTTCATTTATATTTGTTAAAATAAACTCTATAAATTTGAAAAGAATCTCTCTCTCTCTCTCTCTCTCTATATATATATATATATATAAACATACACACATGTTAATATAACATATATATATATATATATATATATATATGTATGTATAGACACACACACACATGTTAATATAACATATAGACACACACAACACACACACACACACACACACACACACACACACATCCACACATACAAATAACTAATCTATTAAGACTTAATAGTCATACAAAGTCCTAATATTATTCTCGTGAGATTAATTAAATTTAACAATAAGGACTTCATCAATATTTTGTTTTACAATATCAAGAGTTATTTATATTTCTTTGGATCTATGGATACTCATTCCCATATTAGAGTAAGCTTTTTAGAGATATAATTGTCAAACTTGAGTTTGATATATTAGTATATTTATTAGGAAGGGTTTAAGATTATTTAAATATAATTTTCAAATTATATAAGGCTTACTAATATAGAAATTAACTAATCTAGAGATAAGAATCCCATCCAAAATAATATTGAACTTTAGTGGCACTTTTGAATATGACATATAGTGTTTAAATTTTATTTCACACTGAATATACCATGTGATGATAAGTAATGACGTATTGCACAAGAAGTTATTGTAAAAATTTATTTTAAAGTTATGTATAAAATAAAACAAATAGCACGGTTAATTTAGATTTCAACTAGATTGTCAACGTTGGTAAATTAAAAGATGAATATAACTTGATCATATGTTGGTTAAAAATTTTGTTCAATAATTTCCTTATTGTAAATTAAATCTTGATTCTGGTTATATAATGCAATTGATTGTAATTATAAGTGGTGATTATTACGTGAATTCAATAGCAAGTGGATGATTAACGCTCGCCCTATAATATTAGCCTAATATAATGATATTTATTATCATTTCCAAGCTCATTATAAGTATATGTTTAATCTGACGTACTTTGTTATATAAAGGTCGTATTATGTTGTGATAAAACAAGTATCATTAATAAGAAAGTATCATTAAATGTACTTAGCTAGCGATAGTAGTCATCAAAGATGTGAAAAATAATTTCAATGCTCCAAAATAAGGACACGTCATCTTAATCAATTGAACGTTCTCATTAATATCAGTTTACAAGAACTAAAAAAAAACACATATATACGAAAATATTGGATATTATATAATCATTATGTTTGAAAGTGATAAGGTATATATATAAGTCCTGTTAAATTAAAAATACAACTTTCTTTCTTTTATATTCTACTTAATCGTTATAATAACCTCATGAACATGTATATATATAATACATTAAAAATCTTTTGAAGGTCAAAAGGGATAAGTGATAGCGTAAACATATTTAATTACAACTAAAAAGTATTTGATATTTAGCTCTAAAATGGCTTCAGCATGACTATTCTTCTACTCTAAGTGTTAAGTCAATATTTATTTGAAATATTACTTGACAACTTAAAATAAAAGCTTAAAGAAGACAAGTAAACAAATATCTCATAATAGTTGCATGTATAGCCTAATTGAACAAAAAATTCTCTTCAATAATCGAAAGTTCAAAGTAATGTAAGTAAATTTATTATTAAATAGTTTACTTAGTGATTAATTGAGGTACTAAAGTTATTATTTATAGTCAAATATGATATTTTTTATAAGGTCAGTATCTTTTTTGTCTCACGATATGTGATACATATTGATACACTTTAAAAAATCTTACGATATATAGTATTTTATAAACAAACCCGAGCCGGAGCTAGTATGCTTAAAAACTACATAAAGATAAACTTATGACTGGTTAATAGACTTGGATGATAATTGACATGCCTTAAAATTAAGTAATTAAAAACTAATATGGACAAGTCATGGGCAGTCCATGGCTAGTTCGTGGCCACCAAAATTTTCATGAACTAGGCATGAATATACATTATTCGACCCGTAGATGGCTTCGACTAGGCATGGACACGATTTTTGAGAGTGGACTACGCATGGTCTGACCTTGGACCCATCTAGTCCATATAAGTTGCAGTCTTATAGAAATGTGAGGGAGGTTATTGGTGCTTGTAGAAACTTAGGATATTTGAAAAATATTCTGATGTATTGAATTGTATTTACAGAGTACAATTTATAGAACATAAGAGAGTATACTAGGGCTATAAACTAGCTACAAGATAGAGATAAGAAGATACAAGATAAGAGATAAAGGAGATAAGAAGATACAAGATAAGAGATAAAGGAGATAAAGGAGATAAGAAGATACAAGATAAGAGATAAAGGAGATAAGAAGATACAAGATAAGAGATAAAGGAGAAGAGTCCTAGATGAATAATACATGTGCTAACACCCCTCCTCAAGCTGATGGTGAAATGCGATGAAGCCGAAGCTTGTGCCGCAAAACATGAAAAGTACGAGTACCAAGGGGCTTTGTCATGATATCCGCCAATTGATCAACACTAGAAATGAAACGAACGACCAAGTTGCCCAGCTGAACTTGCTCTTGAACAAAGTGATTGTCAAGCTCCACATGCTTGGTTCGAGCATGAAAAATAGGATTGCTAGACAAATAAATCACACCAATATTGTCACACCACAATAAGGCAGGTAGAGCCTTGTGAACACCAAGTTCATACAATAAATAACTAATCCACATAATTTCGGCAGTGACATTTGCAAGGGCCTTATACTCACTTTCAGTAGAGCTTCGTGCCACCGTGGGCTGCTTCTTAGAAGACCAAGAAATAAGATTCTTGCCCAAATAAACCAAGTATCCTCCTGTAGAACGCCGATCATCAGGACACCCTACCTAATCACTATCTGAAAAACATTGTAACTGAAAAGAGGAATGCTTTGTAATTGATAGGCCCATAGCCGAAGTCCTGCGTAGGTAATGAAGTAAACACTTTGCCGCTTGCCAATGCACATCAGTTGCACAATGCATAAATTAAGCAAGCTTATTAACAACAAAAGTTATGTCAGGCCGGGTGAGAGTGAGATACTGAAGTGCACCTATTACTTGCCGATATTGTTCAGGATTAGGCAATAAAACATCTATGGTTTTGCTCAAATTTGGTGAGACGACTAAAGGAGTTGAGCACGGCTTGGAGGTAGCCATGTTGGTTTCCTTAAGCAAGTCTTCAATATACTTTTCTTGGGTGAGAAGAATGCCATCCGAAAGCTTTTTGACTTGTATCCCCAAAAAATAGTGAAGAGGACCAAGATCACGGACCGGAAAAGCCAATTTAACTTGATGAAGAAACCACTCCATCTTCGCATGATCGGAACAAGTAAGGACTATGTCGTTGACATAGACTAAGATATCAAATTGAATACAACCCTTATGAAGAATGAATAAAGAACTATCAGCCTTGGATGGAACAAAACCCAATCGAACAAGGAAATCAGAGAGACGATGAAAATAGGCCCGTGGGGCTTGTTTTAAGCCATAAAGAGAACGTTGAAGCTTGCAAACATGATTGGGAAAATCCTTGTGAACATAACCCATTGGCTGCTCCATATAAATTTCATCTGTCAAGTATCCATGCAAGAAAGCATTGGATATATCAATCTGACGAACAGGCCAATTCTAAACAGTGGCCAATATAAGAACAGTGCGAATGGTTGTGAATTTTACGACGGGAGAGAAAGTCTTATGATAATCAACACCTAATTGCTGAGCATACCCCTTTGCCGCCAAACGGGCCTTGTAGCACTCGATCGTACCATCTGAATTTTTTTTTGATACGAAAGACCCATTTATTCCCAATAACATTTTTGTGTGAAGGGCGAGGAACCAACTGCCATGTTTGATTTTGAAGGAGTGCATTTAATTCATGCTGCATACCATCATGCCACTCTTGACATTTTTTAGCTTGAGTTACGGTTTTGGGTTCTATGTAGACAAAGTTGGGGCCGATATAGGCAAGGCTTGCTTGTCTTTTGTTCATGGTTGAGGGTCGTAAAGTCATGGTGTGTGTGCGGGGTGGAGAGATGGGATCATCAGGTTTGGATGAGTTGGAAAAGTTGGTGAGGTCAACAACTAAAGATTGAGGAGGAACCTTTCACGTGTGCTTCACTTAATGATGAGCCTACTTCTTATAATGAGGCTCTTACATCACCCGCAGCTAAGGACTCGCTAGCTGCGATGCAAGAGGAAATGGGCTCAATGGAAAAGAATCAAGTTTGAAAACTTGTTGATCTTCCACCTGGGCGCAAATCTTTTGGGAACAAATGGGTTCTGTAGGATTAAGCGCAAGGCAAATGGTTCGGTTGATAAGTATAAGGCCCGTCTTATGGCGAAATATTATACCTAAAGAGAGGGTACGATTATGAGGATACCTTCTCACCTATTGTCAGGTTTGCCTCTGTTCGCCTTATTCTTGTCATCGTCGCTCATTTGGATTTAAAGCTCTTTCAAATGGACATAAAGATAGCTTTTCTCAGTGGAGAACTAGATGAGGAGATCTGTAAGGATCAACGAGCTGGCATGTGGTCAAAGGACAATAACGTAAAGTGTGCAAGCTCAAACTATCTATATATGGCCTAAAGCGGTCATCTAGGCTATGATACTTCAGATTTCATCAAGCCATGATCTTTTTTGGTTTTAAGATAATTGAGGAAGGCCATTGTGTTTATGCAAAGCGATGTGGAAAGAATTTTACTATCCTTACCTTGTACGTTGATGATATTTTGTTGGCTGAAAATGACATGGGGATGATTATTGCCACTAAAGAGTGGTTGTCCTCCAATTTTGACATGAAGGGCATGTGAGAAGCAAATTATGTGCTTGGGGTAAAGATCCTACGGGATCGTTTTGTCTTAAGCGACTTACATAAGAAAGGTTCTTAAGCGGTTCCGTATGCATAATGCTATACCTATAAACACCCTGTCGAAAAAGGACATACCTTGAGCCTTGATCTTTGTCCTAAGACCGAAGCTGAAAAGGATAAGATTTCTCGTATATCTTATGCTAGTGCTATTGCAAGTTTAATGTATACTATGATGTGTACACGACCAGATATTTGCTACGATGTTGGGTTAGTGAGTCACTTTCAGAACAATTTAGGAATTACTCATTAGAGAGTAGTAAAAAAGATCTTGCGATACCTTCATGGCACTGAAGTCATATGCTTTGTTACCGCAGAGGTAACATACATTTGCACGGCTATAGTGATGTAGATTACAGTGGCGATTTGGACAAGCACAAGTCCACTTTAGAATATGCTTTCTTGCTCAGCAATGGTACAATTTTATAGTCAAGCAAAAGGTAATCCTGCGTAGCATTGTCCATGATGGAATATGAATATGTTGCATGTTTGATGACTGTTCAAGATGCTGTTTGGTTGAAAAGATTCTGACAACGACTTGAGATAGTATCACATGCTACAGATCCTGTAGGTATCTACTGTGACAGTATGACTGCTCTTGGGTATGCGAAGGATCCCACGTATCATGGTAAAACGAAGCATGGAGGGACTCGTAATCATTTCATTTGAGATAGAGTTTCACATGGAGAGGTCATACTAGAGCATATCCCTACAAAAAGGATGGCGGTTGACCCATTGACTAAGCCACTCATTAGGGATCCCTTTCACCATCATGTCAAAAGTTTGGGTCTTTGTAGAATGTGATGTATGGTTGGTTTATGTGTACCCTATGTACTTGTGATACCTCTTAACAATTTGATGTTAACTTAAGTCAATATTATGCTGCATTTCTTTGAATAGCCTATCTTTTAAGATATGTTTGATGACTTACGATATTAGCAAATCACACACATTATTACAATCGAAATAATGAATATCACCAGGTTTATACGTTGGTAGCTTACTCACACAGCAACCACCTCGTCGCCTATGTAGCGACAAAGATGAGACATAAGAATTCAGTTGTGAAGAACTCTCTTGATATATATGTCGCCATGGCATGGCCAAGATGAGGTTTTTATAATCCTTTTTTTAAATATTAACTCATTTTTCAAGTAGTCTGAGAAAGCCGAATGTGAGATCTCAAGTGGATATTTTGAAAATATGTCCAGTTTGAGAGTCTCAAATCAGACGCTTGCATAGTGACTAGACCAAGAATTGTACAGTATAAGCCGTTAGAAAGTGACATCCTCACTTTAGTGTGTACAATACTGTAGCATGTATATTATACTGCATGTGCTTATAAGTCGACCAAAAGGGGGAGTGAGAAATTGATCCCTGTTTTCTCACTATGTGAGCCCTATAGGTCATTGTGTTGACCTTCTTTGAAAACGTTGGACTATGTTATGAAGTTGAGGTTTGTTGTTGCTACTTTAGTATGCTACATATGGCCATGATTGATGCGGTCTAAATGGACATTTCTAGGAAAACAGTCAAATCAAAGCTAAGTGGCAGAAGAGTCAAGAAAAAACATCTTTAGCATCACAGTCTTATATAGACGCGGTGTTTGATGCTTATTGATGGCCATCACTTTTTAATTTTTTTTGTAAGTTTATTATGTGTGTGTGTGTGTGTGTATATATATATATATATATATATATATATATATATGTATCAAATGTACGTCAAAAATGCATTCTTAAATGGTGATTCGCAACACAAAATGTTCATTAAGCCTCCACCAGGACTTGCTTGTTCCTTAAATTAGTTTTCTTGGTTAAGTCGTGCTTTGTATAAACTCATACAATCACCATCTGTGTGGCTTGAAAATTTTCAATAGGCTGTCAAAAAATTGGTTTTTTGAAAGTTTTCGTGATTGTGCTATTTTTTTATTTAACTTTTGAGTGTGGTAGAATATTGTTTTTTTTTTGGTAAAAAGATGAACTTAATATTAAAATGAAGCAAAATTACACAACAATGTTCCGATCTTCTTCCAAATGTAACAAAAGATTGGAAGATAATGGAACAAATTCGAAAAAATTACAAAAGAAAGCATTTGCCGCTAAATTATGAGCTGTCCGGTTAGCCGATCTAGGAGAGTGCGCAGCATCCCAGCAAGTGAAGTTCTTCAAACAGTTCCTGGCTTGTTCAATGGTTTCCTTAATCCTCCAATGTGGGTCAAGAGATTGGTTTAGAAGCAAGTTTATCACCAATTCTGCATCTCCTTCCAAGATGATATATTTTCTTCTCTCTAGCTGTGCTGTGCGAATTGCTAGAAGAGCTGCAAGAGCCTCGGCTTCCTCAGGATATTTGGTGTTAAGAAGTTCAGTGGATCTAAATTCAAAACCTCCTTCAGAATTTCTGCAAACCATAGCTGCGCAGGCTCTATTTCCTCTTATTGCGGCATCAAAATTCAACTTAGACCAACCAACATTAGGGGTGGTCCATTGTTTTTTGGTTTGGATGCTGGTTACTAGCCTTTTTCTTGTTGTCCAGGAGATCTTTAACTGCTGAGTCAATATTTGTAGCCATTTTGATATGGTTGAAACAGGTCCCTTCATGCACTAGTTTGTTCCTATTAAACCAGACCAAATCAAGGAGGCAAATCGCAAAATAGGTGTACCTGGCTTGAGCATCAGGGGCGAGACCAGGAGGATTTAGCAGGAAGTTTAGCCATTCGATCTGCGAATTTAACCCAGAAGGGGGGCGACACCCAAAAGTGGAGGTTGCCCAAATAAGCCTCGTCGAACTGCACTCTAAGAAAATATGCGTGGCCGTTTCTGGGCTCATTGGACAAAAAGGACAGCTGGTATCCATTTCTGGCCAAAAGTTTGCGAGATTTTGTCTGAGAGGAAGCAAATTCCACGCTATGCGCCAAATCAGAATCTTGTGCCGCTCGCGAGTTTTGATTCTCCAGAGATTTTTCCAGAAGTTTTGAGGAAACAAAGGATTTGGAAGGAATTTGAATTTGTTTGCCGTCAAACAGGCTGATCTGGTGGTGAATTTGCCATTTGCATTTGGGATCCAAGCTATTACATCTTGGTGCTGGTTAGAGGAGATTTTAATCTTCAGGATGACCTCAGACGTTGCTGGATCAAAAATGTCTTGGATTTTGGGGATGTTCCAGGACTGGGTTCCAGGGATGAGAAGGTCAACTACCAGGTTTATGTTATGAGAATTTGAGTTTGTCTTTGCATTGCCGAAGCCTTCATCAAACGGAATCCAGAAATCATTCCAGATACTTGTAGATTTTCCATCACCTATGAGAACTCCGATTCCTACCTTGATTATTTGTTTCGATCTGCATATGCCCTTCCAAAGCCATGAGTCAGATTGCTTTGAATTGTACGCAAGAAAGGGAGTACCTCGGAGATACTTTGATTCCATGATGCGAACCCAAAGAGAATTCGGGGTTTTTATGACTGTTTAAGCCATCTTTGCGATCAGTGCCATGTTGAAATCATGCATCTTTTTGAAACCCAAACCCCCTACAGATTTGGGAGCGCAAATAGAATCCCAGGCCTTGGGGTGAAAATGTTGCTTTCCATCGGCTTTGAAACCCCACCAGAACTGCCGCATTATTCTATCCAACCTCTCTGATGTTTTCTTTGGCATGATAAAGGTGGACATGGAGTATGTTGGAATTGCCATTGCAGTGGCCTTTATAAGAGTAGTTCTTCCAGCAAGAGATAGAACTTTTCTTTTCCAGCTAGCAAGTCTTCGTTCGACTCTCTCGATGATATCTGTGAATGCTCTGTTCTTTGGATGGTTTGTGAAAATCGGGAGACCCAGGTATTTTGTCTCTTTTTGAGCAAAATTACAAAGACCATGTATCAAAAATAAAGATTAATACTTAACATCTATTCATATAAGCAATATAATAAAAGAAAATGATTTCATTTTTATATATATCTTTGAAATGCCAAAATAGCAGTTTACTTCACAAATTAATTTTAATATAATAACTCAAAGTCTAAAGTAAAAGTCATATTCTCTTTTAAATTGATTATTTTAGAAAATCCTCAAAAACAAATCAACATGGCACCACCAAAAATTGTTGAACATGATCTTGAAGTGAAAAATTAAACACAGGGATCGTCACCGTAATGCTACGCTATTTATTTTATAGGGTTAATTCTATCCTTTAAAATGATGGTTATCTAAGGATTATTGGCCTCTATCCAGGTCATAGGAAGATGCCTGCAACTTCTCATACAGTGAAACTTAATGATCATTGTATACTCTTAGTGACACTTAGTGATTTTAAAAAGGTACTTTTAAAAATTGTAAGTTATGGTGTCAACAAAAATGACACTAAGCATATTTATCGATCATTAACGGTTTTGTATAGAGGATTGCAGGAATTTTCATGGGCGATACGTAAAAATAAATTATTATCTGAAATGAATTAAAATTACTCAACGTGCTTCCATTTCAGTTCCAATGTTTATTTTTAGTTACCTATTTGTATCTACACAATAAATTACTAATTGTAGAGTTCGTGCATCTTTTTTTTAGGATTTTTCTTTTCCAATGCAAATGACTGCGACTGATTTTCAATTCATTACGTTTTATTCAGGTTTATATATAGGGTAATCTATAAAAAAATATTAAATATGTGATATTCTAACTTCACAAACTTCTATAATCACCTTAATATATTATAAGCTTAGAACTTATTGAACAATCTGTAAATCAAAGATGAAGTATAAAATTTTTGTAACCTTATGCAATTACATCCTCATCTATCACAATCTAGACGACTGTATAAATATTCACCGCTACATAATTGTTTAGTCTCAAACATAAAAAATGTTTTGTAAAATGATATGACATTTTTATGATAATTCAAACAATAATTAACTGTACAATGCACACGTATTTCTCAAATTAATTGTCTTAAAAAAATATTAAAAATTAAGTGGATTGTTGAAAAAGTGAGGAACATGACCATGAAGCAAAGCAATACATATATTGCCTCTATAACACTATATTTTCTCTTTTCGGGGTTATTTCTACATTTTAAAAGGTCGGTTGTCCAAAAGGAAGTAAAATAGCTCCATTTACTTCCACTTTTGCTCTAAGGTTTTCATGGCATGTTCTTGAGTAGGTTTATTCAATCTAGATAATAATTTACTAAAAAAATTTATCTGTCCCTTTTATGTACTTTCTTTCATAAACTTTAAATTTCATTGCAGAGGATTATAGTAGATGTCTAATTTAATATATGGTAAGAGGTTCCATCAGAGGTACATATTAAATAAAGTTGTTGATCAATGATGCGCCACATAACAAGGAAAACTAAAAAATGTATGTCACACTTATTTGGATATGGTAAGCAAAATGAATATCCTAAATATAATTTTGTGCATAAATTCTTGAAATTTAACTTTTTCGTACAAAAACAAAATTAGTACCTAAAATACTAAAGAACAAAGTAACATTCTAATTTGATATGAAATAATTGATTACTCATTATATGCTTTACTTTTTGAATAGTTTTTTGAACTTCTGAATCTAACTATTTTTTAAGCACTACAACATGCTTTACTATAATGAAACAATTTTAGGATTACGCTTTCATTGAATTTCTCTTGATTATGATCCTACTTATATGTGAAGTGCATGAACGCGGTATGTTTTGAATCCGATGGTTCACTTCCAGCTAATACGATTAAATCGTAATTTTTGAAATCATCGACATGATGTTTAAATACCCAATCTTAACTCTGTCAAAATATGTTAAAACTCAAATATATTCATCGCGTTTAAATAGAACTCACCTGGGCCTTGCCCGGGTTACTGAACTAGTATATATAATAAGCGAAGCGTGAGCTTATTTGATCGACACATCATCGAAGATATATGACTTCTTTACTTGACATGTCATCACATTTTGTTTTCAATATGAAATAGAATTATAACTATTATAAGTGTCACTAAAGGTATAAAATTTTATCTCTGATGGTGTTCTAAATTCTTGATAAGTTAATTTCCATATTACTAAGCCTTATATAATTGAACTTTAAATATTCTAAAACTCTAACTGATTAATGAACTAACTTATTAGGACTTAGTTTTGACTATTGTATCCTTAAAACCACTCTCTAATATGAATATAAAAATTCATATATTTTAAAAACGAAAAATAACATACTACGTTTAGAAGAGAAAAAAAATGATGCTACAATTGAGAATACGGTATTGGATGAGTTCTTATTTCTTGATAAGTTAATTTTCAAATTACTAAGCCTTATATATTAAAAACAATTAACTCTAAACGTTCTAAAACTTTAATGGATTGATGAACTAACTGATTAGGACTAAATTTTGACTATTATATCCTTAAAATTACTCTTTAAATGAATATAAAAAATTATATATCTTAAAAACAAAAAAAACATACTAGATTTAGAAGAGACAAAAAAAAAAGGATGCTACAATTGAGAATATTATCTTGGATGGAGTTCCTATGTCTTGATAAGTTAATTTCCATATTACTAAGTCTTATATAATTGAAAAACTAATTCTAAACACTTTAAAACTCTAACCGATTGATAAACTGACTTATTAGGACTTAATTCTAAATATTGTATCCTTAATATTCTTATATAATTGTATCCTTTAATATAAATATAATATTTAATATATCTGAAAAATGAAAATAATATACTAGATTAATGATGCTATAATTGAAAATATTATCTTGGATGGGGTTTTTATGTCTTGATAAGTTAATTTTCATATTACTAAGTCTTATATAATTGAAAAATTAATTCTAAACATTCTAAAACTCTAACTGATTGATCAACTAATTTATTAGGACTTAATTTTTACTATTGTATCCTTAAAAATCATTCTCTAATATAAATATAATAATTCATATATCTAAAAAAAAATACTGGATTTAGAAGAGAAAAAACAAATGCTACAATTGAGATTGAAATAATAAAAATAATGTAATTATTATTTATTTTTTTTAAATACAAAATTTCCTTACCTTAATTGATGTAATATTTTGTTAATATAATATAGTAGCTTTTAGAATTATTTTGATAAAATAAAAAAATTGACGTTATTTTTTGGATGGAACCAGACAAACTAAAAAATGACTGTAAAATTTCATTAAAATTATAATAATGATAATGCTTATTTATAAATCATTGAAAATGACTCAGAGCTATATATTAAACATGTCAATGTCTCTAAAGGCATGAAAATATTATTTTGAATGTGAGTCCTATTTTTAAGTTTATTTAATTTTGCAGGAACTATATAAGGGCTATATGAGGAAGCCTTATATACTGTGAAAATTAATTCTACAACTCTAATTATATGAATTTTTTAGGATTTGATTTTGACTATCGTGTTCTAAAATCTAACTCTCTCATACAAAGATAAAAAAAACCATGTATCTAAAAAAAAAAACACTTATGGATATTTAGAAGAAAAAAATTTATGTTATATTTAATTTAAGTTTATTGTAATGTAATAAATGTATGATTATTTATACATGGCGCAGTCATTGCAAAAATTATTTATATAATATATAAAATCAATAATCAAATTGCAGGATAATGTTTTGTTTTGATAAGACTGGCCAATAAACAAAGTGACTATACAAGCATAAATGAGATTTACAAAAAATAACATATGTATTTGCCAAAAAAAGAAAGAAAGGTGCAATCAAATCAAATAATTCTTAATCACTATATTTGAGAACATTTAAAACCTTTAAGATGCAAAAATATGATATGAATATTGTATCCTTAAAACCACTTTGTAATATAAATATAAATTCGTATATCTAAAAAAATAAAAATAATATTATCTTGGATGGGCTTCTTATTTCTTGATAAGTTAATTTGCATGTTAGTAAGCCTTATAACTGAAAAACTAATTTCTAACAATCTAAAACTCTAACTATTTAATTAACTAACTTATTAGGACTTAATTTTAACTATTGTATCCTTAAAAGCACTTTCTAATATGAATATAAAAAATTATATATAAAAAAACGAAAATAACATATTAGATTTAAAGTGGGAAAAAATGATGTTACAATTGAGATTGAAGCAATAAAAATAATGTAACAATTAATTCATTTTGTAATTTTAATATATACTTACCGTATCGATGTAAAGATTTATCAAATATAATATATAACTTTTAGAATCCTTTTGGTGAAATAAAAAAATTAACCATCTTTTTTAGGTGGGACCACACGACCAACAAATGATTGTCTAATTATTATTAATTAAAATTAGAACAATGATAAAGCTCATTCATAAATATGTTAGTTGAAAAAGATTTTAGGCTATATACTAAATATGTCAGTGTATCTAAATGCATGCAAATATTATTTTGGATGTGATCTATATTTTTAAGTTGATTTAGTTTTGTAGGAACTATGTGAAGGCTATATTAGAGAACCTTCTATAATTTATAAACTAATTCTAAAAAAAATACTAATTTATTATGATTTAATTTTGATTATTGTGTCCTTAAAACTAACTCTCTCATATGATGACAAAAAATCATGTATCCAGAAAACAAAAATCACATATGAGATTTAGAAGGAAAAAAAAATCATGTTACAGTTAATTTAAGTTTATTATAATGTAATGAATGCATGTATATATGTTTACACTTCACATAATCGTTGCAAAAAATTATCAATGAAATATATAAGATAAATAGTACAATTATATGATAGTTTTTTTGCTTTGATAACACCGCACAATAATCAAAATAGCTACATCGCATATATGAGATTTTGAAAAGAAATCACGTATGTATTAGAAAAAAATTTACAATTAAATTAAATAATTCTAAATTACTATATTTAAGAACATTTAAAACCTTTATAATGTAAAAATATGTCTATGTAATTTTACAAAACAAACGATTATCCAGTTTATTTTTTGCATAGGGCCTTACGATCAGTGAAAATACTTTTTTTTATACTTAATTATATTTTCATAAAAAAAAATACTATGAGTTCACTTAGTAATTAAATATAAAAACCATAACTTGGCAACAAGTTATTGAAGATGTAAAAAATAATTCCAACACTTTTAAACAAGGACACGCCATCTTCTTCGATTTATTTTATCATTACTAACATCTTACAAGAATTAAAGAAACACACACACACACACATATTAAAATATTGGATATTACATAATCGTTCTGTCAAATTTATTTGCAAACAATAATAACTTATTTATAAGTAGTAAGGTGTATATACAAGTCATGTTAAATCTGAAATGCAACTTTATTCCATATAAATTTCTACTTAATCATTATAATAGCCTTCGAAAAACATGTAACACCTCAAAAACTTTTGAAGTTAAAGAATTATACACATTACAAGATCTACAATTCAAAAGGAATAAGTCATAGCCTCATCACTTTTTGATTTAACCACAATCGTATTCGTTATTTAGTTTTGTATGACACCAGCATGACTATTCTACTACTATAAGTGCTAAGCTAATATTCATTTAAAATATTAGTTGAAAACTTAAAATAAAAGCTTAAAGAAGACAAATATCTAGCGGTTCTACTGTGTAGCTATCTATTCTTAATAGTCAAATAAGATATATTTTTTTAAGAATATTATTGTCATTTTTTTCCTCACAATATGTAGTACATATTAATACACTCTTTAAGACCTTATATTATACTGTATTTTATAAACCGACCCGAGCTTGACTCATGTTACTCGGCTAATTTTGCTTAAAAGTCAAAACATTTACTAAAAGTAATTTTTGTACTTGCACCTTAGGCAACGAGTTTTAAAGTTCGCTAGTTTGTGCTTTCAAAAGAAAAGAAAAAGAAACCGCAGATATTAACGATAGTCTTTGACTTCAATCGAGCAATTACTTTTCCAACCTTATTATGGGAAAATTTACCATAAATTTCTTTTGTTTGCTGTTAATTGTTGTCATTTAAATAGCAGAACTTACAAAAGATAATGATGCTTTAGTCAAAAATAAAAAAATTGCCTGGCTGAACTTTATTGACAGTTTTTAAAGAATGCTCTTTCTTACTGTCTCCTTTTTAACATTGCATGTCAGATGTCGACAAATGCTTAGGCGCACGAACTTATTCTGAATCCGCCTTCGGACCGGACAATGCTACTGATATCTGTTCTAGATCTGGAGGAACGTGTGTTAATACTGAAGGGGACTACTACTGCTCTTGTCCCTCCGGGTACGTCGGCGACCGATATGGTTGCAGCAAAATCAACAATAACAAAGCTCGGATGGCTATTATAGGTATGTAGTTTCCTTTCTCGTCCTCCCCTTCAAAGATACCTTCTCAAACTGCATTTCCTGTTCTGGATCTAGGCGCTGGAACAACTAATTAGATTGGATATTTGTTGCATCTTCACTTCTAACAACATGTACGTGCAGCGGACTTGGGGCTCTGTTTGTCCTTGTTTGCTTGTGGTGGTTGTACAAAATAATGAGAAGAAGAAAGAGGGAAAGGCAGTTAAAGAAAAAATTCTTCAAGCGAAATGGTGGGTTGATATTGCAGCAACAGCTATCCTCTGGCGAAGAAGGTAATATAGAGAAAACAAAAGTGTTCACCTCAAAGGCATTGGAGAAGGCCACGGACAACTTTAATCAGAATCGAGTTCTTGGCCAGGGAGGCCAAGGTACGGTTTATAAAGGAATATTACCGGATGGAAGCATTGTTGCAATCAGAAAGTCTAAAATAGACGACGAAGGCAAAGTTGAGCAATTCATTAACGAGGTCGTCATTCTGTCACGAATTAGCCACCGGAACGTGGTTAAGCTACACGGCTGTTGTTTGGAGACGGAAGTACCTCTTGACCGGACAGTATAAGAATTATTTTGGCAATGAAGGAGGACTGTTTGAATGATATTATAAGAATTATTTTGACAGAGTATTTCCAATCAAGTCAATTTACTGACAAAAGCGATGTTTATAGCTTTGGTGTAGTGCTTATAGAGCTCTTGACCGGGCAAAAACCCATCTCCTCGACTAAATCTGAGGAAGCGCGAAGTTTAGCAACCGAGTTTATTTTGGCAATGAAGGAGGACTGTTTGAATGATATTCTTGATTCTGGAGTCGCAAAAGAAGGTAGGAAGGAAGAGCTTATGAGGGTTGCTAACCTAGCAAAAAGATGCTTGAACTCGAACGGGAGAACAAGGCCTACAATGAAAGAAGTCGCAACGGAGTTAGAAGACATCAAAAAGTGGCATGGAGCATCAGACAGGCGACACCACAAAGAAGAAGAGGGTGAAGAGGTTGAATGTGCCATTGAAATTGAACAAATGGGCACGTGGGACACTGCTTCAACTTCAACAAAAGGTTTCGTAGATAATACTTTGTCATCAACTTCAACAAAAGGTTTCGTAGTAAGTCAAAGCTCGTGTTTTTCTTTGGGGTAGTCAGAATGACCGAAGAGCCAGTTTATGACTGTTACAAATTTATACTTGTAATAATAATAATAATAATAATAATAATAATAATAATGGCGGTGATAAACATAACTATGTACAATGTTTTTTTCAAAATATGTGTAATAGTCATTCATACTTTTTCATTTGTATGTGTAATAGTCATTCATACTTTTTCATTTGCCAATGTACTTTATTTCTTTTGCACCCACGTTTCACGGAGAAGTTGGCATAAAAGAAAATATGATGAATTGCAAAATTTTTAATTTGTTTCTTTATCCTAATAATAGAAAATAATAGTTTACGACTATTACAAATTTATACTTGTAATAATAATAATCTATATATATATCATACTCCCTCCGTTCCTCATAAATTGATCATATTTTCTTTTTATACCGTCTCAAAAAAATTGATCACTTCTAAATTAAGGAAAATTTTGCAGGTATTTTTACATATTTACCATTTATATACTTTTTATTCTATTTTTCTCTCCACATTTAACTCTCTACCAACTCAATTTATCTCTTCTGACTCACCACTTTACACTTTTTTTATTCTATTTCTTTCTGCACATTTAACACTCTACCAACCAATTTTCTCTCTCTTGGCCGACTCTCTTACTCCTCTTTCTCTAAAGGACAAAATTGAAAAACACACAATATATAACATAAATCCTTAATATGCGTGCATGTAACGCTCCGATTTTTCGAAGCGTTAATTTCAAATAAACGAAGGTAGAAAACCTCAAAATATCCAAAAGTCTCCCACTGGGTATTCAGAGCATCTAAGAATAAGTCTCCAAGAAACATTAATAAGTGCCACACTAGCTTAAAACAGTTACATTGATCTCAATTACTCTTACAAGGAGCTCTAAAATAAAATCTAAAACAAAATCTATTCGACAATAAATATAATAGGAAAATCCTTCCCTAAAATTTCTCTTACTTAGTCATGCTTTATAATTCCTTTGCACAGTTCCAAACACTGGCTGATAACCTAAAAGTAAAAGGGGTGAGCATAAAGCCCAGTAAAGATAATCGCACACACCCACCCACAGAGCACAAAGCATGCTATATCAATAATAGTACTTGGAGTTGATAAAATACGATACCAAAGTGCATGGCGAATACCAAAACCAATGCACTGACTTTCAATTCAAAAATCAGATTAGCAACAAGGTCAAATAGCTCGTACCAGCGGACAATACAATATTAAGTTCGAAACGTTTCCACAAGTTCTGATAACGATATCTTATATTTCAAAAAGACTCAAGTAAATTCAATAATACTTAAGATAAGTTCGAAAACATCTTCAAATAGATCAGATTTTAAAATCTAAATATTTAATCAGTTCAAAGACGAAGACCACATGAGCCATTCAGAAATGTGTCACACATGCCATCACTGACACGTGAGACAAGGTTCAGAAAGTAAGATCGCGATCTCTAGCTCATCCCACTGAGTAAGCCCACGTTCCAATGTGGGTAAGTCAGAAATAGATAAGTCACATACACTGTGACATGGCTCGCCCTAGATATAAAAACATATACCAAATCAACTTAATAAACACCAAGAGTTATAGGCCGACAAAGTCATTCTCGTTCACACGATTCTATGGAGAATAGTTTTATTCAAGGGCTAACTTCAACAATGAAATCAACAAATTCTAAGATAACTCAAAGGAAGGGGACTCGTTAATGTTTAAGATCATCAAATTTGGATAAGAAACGAATAAGATGCAGTAAGTCAGAGTAAGCTGATTTGCAGTGTCAAATAGCAACTTTTGCACCAACAAATAACTTTCAAACTGAATTTCGATCAGAAAATAGATAGATTCTGATAAAACATAAAACTAAGAAGTTTAAGAGGACTCTTTAAGGTTTCCACATTGTCTAGAATCATGAAAAACCAACGAGAAACAAAGGAGATAGAACAAATCGAAGTGGGCTAATTTACAGTGTCAAAAACAGAAAGGTCTGCACTGACAAATAACTTTCAAACTCAATTTTAACCAAGAACCAAATGGATTATGATAAAATCTTAAACTACAAAGTTGAAGACGACTCTTAAGGGATTTCATAATGTCCAATATAATTAAAAACCAATGATAAACAAATAAGATAAAATTAATCGAATTTGGCTTACTTGAATTGGTAGAAATATAAGCATAAAATTGCTTAGGTCTATTTTCGAATATCTATCACTTGGAATTTCAGAAAATCCAAAACTACAAAGTTGTAGTACACTATCTGAGGTTTTCAAAAAGTGCAAGAACACTGAAATTGGACAAGGGATGAAAAAGTTATGGACTCTTACAGTGATTACAAAGATTTACAACAAAAAGATCACGAATCAAAATCAATAATCGAAAGTACAAAGAACTATTTAGCGTAACGATCAAAAATGTAATTAGGGTTCTAAAGAATCAATAGATCTCTTTAAACAACAAATCAATTGACTAACGGATTGATAATCAGAATTCAGATGGGGTAAACGCGTGAGAAAACCCTTACCTCAATTGCATAAATCGATCAACTCCAAGTTTTGATCTCCTCAACAAATTATATCAAAAACCCTCAATGTGATGACCAAAATCTGGAGTGTTATTCCTAGAGATTCTTTGGAGGCTCTTCTGAAGTTTGTGGTATTCCAAGGAATTATATTGTATATAAGTCATTAGCCTAAAAGGAATGTAATTATATTCCTAAAACAATTAGAATTGCAAAATACCCATTACGTTTCAAAATTCTTTAACTTTATAAATGGGTCAAACTAAAGTCCAAATTTAAATTGGGTCATCTAATCCCAAAAGTATAACCCACTTTCTGGAAAAAAAAGAAGTTAAATTGATATTTTTTTAGGCCCACTATTTAATTAAAAGTCACAATACATTCTAATTAATACTTACACAAGTATCCTAAAAAAATATAAATAAATAAAATCTGGGGTGTTACAGTGCAAAGTCAAACTGATCAAATTATTAGGGTCTGATGGACACACACACACACACACACACATATATATATAACAAAATTGACCAAGTTCAGTTCTTCCAGACTTATGTTCTTTTTTGAGTTAGTTTTTTAGTTTGATATCATTGCATAAGACTAGACCTTCAGCGCAAATTTCACTAATTAATTCTCCAAAAGTATAGAGGGAGAAAGGTAAAGCACCATTATGTTTATTCCTAATTCTAGTCCTAACTCTTTCACTAAAAAGGTTAGGGAGACTAACAATAAATCTTTTTTCCCAGAAGTCTTGCTGAGCATCACTTCTTTGATATAATTTGGACAGGAAAACATCTTTGTACCATCTGAAGTGAGTGAGAGTAGGACACCTAAGATTAATAAGGAGTTCCCTTCCTCTTTCAAGGACAGTACTAGCATTGCCTATAAAGTGCTTAGTGATGGCTGTGACCAAGGTAGTAACAACATCAGAAAGAGGTTGTTCTTTGACTAAAATGGGATTACCATTAGGTTCAATCTTAATAGAATTCAGAATTTTATTCTAATCAGTAGGGGTAAGATAAAAATCCCACCAACCACGAAGTTGGCCAGTAAAACCAGCAATGAGATATCGGGCTATTGTGGCTTCACTTTCTCCGGAATTACGGTTGCGAGCACTATTGACAGCCATAAGCATATGTTGTAGAAGAGTGATGACTTGGTAATCAGTCATCCCATCTAAATTCCATTCATAAATAGAAGATCCATTAAAAGAAGAAGGGGTAGAAAAATTCTTTTCTTCTAATTGCATATCTACAGGGGTAGGTCTGGAATAGTAATTTCTAAGCGGAGGTCTCATATTTGTAGCCCCGATAGCAGTAATGAATTGTTGTTCTATTTTGTCAAGTTCAGATTCAGACTCACTCCCTATATCGCCTATTATATTAATGTGTTTGTGAGAGGGTTGAGGAGTCTCTACCTTAGGATATTTTTCCTTAGGGGTTTTGATTTGTCCTAACTTAGACATTAATTCTTTGAGGAATTCACCACTTGGTTCTTCAAAATTTAATTTGAATTTGCTATCTAATTCGATAGAAGGCTTGACTAAAGGTTGTTCTATATTTCTAGCAACAGAGGAGCTGGGAGAAGCTAAATTAAAGCCAGGGGAAGTACTGAAAACATTATCACTAATGCCTTTTGAAGGTTGCATTTTGCTATAGAAATCATATACTACATCTTTGACATGATAGACAGTATCTTCAATCCTTGTGGTTTGTTCTCCAATGGTACTAAGAATAATGTTGGTGTTATTGGACTGTTCAGCTAAAGATTGGATTTCAACAGCTATAACAGAATTGAGATATTTGAAGTGCTGGTATCAACTATATGTTTTAAAGGAGTAGCCAGGAAATTGGAATTCATATCTCCTTTCATGGCGAACTTATTAAAAGGGGGATGGATACTTTCTTGCTTTTCATGAGTTGGCCATATAAACCATTCTCGTGTAATACGTTTAAAGACATTAATTTGTTTTCGAGGATTCATATATTCTGGAACTTCAATATTATTATCAAGACAATAAGAATAGAACCATCCAAAGAAAGGAAAGTAAGTCTTATAAGTTTTAAGAGTCTGGAAGAATAATTCATTATATTGAGTCCTTTGTTCAATGGAAAAATTAATATGATACCAGGCACGATTTGTGCGATTACTAGTAGCATAGAATTTATCATTGAGTTTCTTATGGTCAATTTGAAAATATTCAATCACTAGGATATTATAATCGAAATCATGAACATAGGAGTTATAATTATTTTGATTTTGTCCAAAAGAAGAAGGCATCTCACTAGGAGTTTGAAGGCATCTCACTAGGAGTTTCAACTGTATACATGGTTTGTGGGACATAAGAATTATTATTCCTGATTCCCTGAAAGATAATCTTTGGATCCTTGCCTGATCTGGAAGGGGGAACAGAGTGAT